>JGVQ01000218.1:0-337245 GCA_001007845.1 Nigrograna mackinnonii
AGTGTAGAATCAACTCACTCGTTTATCGAAGCTGCTCCTAGTAAATTGCTACGCTCCCATTCAGCTGTTGGCCCTCACCGTTCAACAAGTGGTGCAAAGATAGATACAATTTCCACCTGCCGTGATATGCTTCCGAAAGACCGGGGCTCTTCGAAAGCAATGTTTTGCACTGACTCTTGGTGGATGTGGTAGTGATTGTCGCTTGGGATATACTAGGCAACTGGAAACGCAGGCGCGTCTCAACTTGATCGACCTTGAGATGCTCTTGAAGCATAGTTTCGTTCACAGCCGCGTATCTGAGTAGCCGTATTCTTAAAGGAGGCGTTGCTTTCTAAAAACTGCCGTGAAGGATAGTTGTGCACTTTTTTGGGCAGGAGAGCTCTTTGCACACTCTTGGCTTGCGCGCTGAATGAAGTACTGATGCCTGGCGGGAGGACGAGCTACAGCGAGGCGTAGACGATTACCAGTCAAAGCAGACTTGGAATCAATAAGATTCGTCTTTCGCAAGCGAAAACAAATTCATGAAATCGGATATCTAATCCGAGAGGCGGTGCGCACTTCTCGCGTTGACTGTGAGGTCATTCATTGCATCAGGAAGCTGCTATCCTGCCCTTGGAGATGATTGACCCATCATATCAGCCCCATTCACGCATGCACACCTATCATGAGAGCGTTCTTGTAGATACATTGTCGCGTTTTGATTGCCAGCACTAGAGGGAGCTTCAGTGCCAGTGTATCTCTTGCATATAGTACAGGGAGTTGTGAAGATCAGCATGCATGATAGTTGGCACGGGATAGCCTCACAATGAGAGCAAAAAAGAGAGCGCAGGAACAAAAAAACACGACACCAGGCTCTGAGAAACGCCCCAATGATGGAGACTCGATCTACTCGGCCTACTTCCAGCAGACCCGAACCTCTCCACTGGGTTCGCCGAGCTTGATCTATCACCCATCCCACGCGAGTCTGGTAGTTCACAGCCAGTTTTTGGTATATTTTTAATTGAACTTCCCCCCGGTGTGTGTTTTTTGCTGGATTCGAACGCACGTCGTTGCCTACCCCCAGTCAGGTAGGCGGTGCCCCAAACGACTACACTAAACGATTCGAATGGTGTAGTTTTTTGGTACTATATTAATGAAAATTAATTAATTATATAGTTTAATTCCAGTTCATGCTGTATAATTAGATTTACTACGTTGTTGATGTGCCTGCATGAGGCTGGGTGGAGGGCCGTGCTTAGCGAGCAAACGCCTTTCACTGACTGCGACTTTGATCGCGTTTGAGGGCAGAGTTTTTTCATTATGACGTAATTAGCTGTCCTATTGGTAGGAAGCAGCTCAATTGGTTTCGATGCTAATACTCCCATTGCCAGGGCTCAGAGCCGCCTTCCAGAGCCACGTCCCAACCACTCGAATGCACCTAGCGCCCGGCACTACATGCATAGACAGCCTTTCGCCATTCTATTCACACAATCTATAGTGCTAATGCGTTGGCCCTGTTTAGACATGGTTTTACGCTGTGCCATATCGAATTTGTCAACAGGGCCGCTAACGTCAACGCCCAGCCTCCGGCGTTGTCTCTCGGAAGCACGCGTACTGGTACACATCACTACACAAATCAGATCACGACAAAGAGAATTAAGAGTAGTAAAACAAAGGTACATAAACGTCGATGGCACCAATCCACCCCAGAATCCGCAAGCTGCAATCCCCACGCCAGTACCCACTCTCATCGTGTTATACTTGCCGACGAAACCCAGCGGACCCGACGCCCGCGCCACGATAGGGAAAGAATGGGTCTTCATACACCTTCTCTGCCGGCTCAAGTTCATGATACAAAATAATATGACCCTTCTTCGCATTCATCGCATTATACGCCAGAGCCGACGCCGAACTCACATCGCTTGAAGACAACGATGATCCATGACATTTCACGATGAAGATGATGGATGTACAAAAGGCATGTTTAAAGCTTGAACCCGATCTAGGATTTTACTATATCTAGAAGATGGGACTCTTACCATATGGAAGGAGGGCGCGAGTTCGCGCGCACATGTCACCCATACAGTTGGCTGGTCCGAAACACTCCTCCACGCGATAGCGTAATGCGGGGTCCCAGACCGGCGTCGCATGCGCTGGCACATGATACAGAAGATTTCTGGCGGTGATTCGGAGGTTATGGTGGGGCCATTGGTGGTGTACGAGGGGATACTGACCCAAACATAGCTAGGCCATGTTCCCAACATGGTTCGACCGGCCGCATTGGTAAACCCACATAAACTTTGTTTCAACCGCAGGAGAATCTGAAACTGCTGTTGGCAAAGACGCAAAACGCAACAAAGGAACATACGAAACCCGCTGAGCATTGTGTATGGCATTGGGGTGGACAAAATACTGTTCATCAGATATTGCGCAACGGGGTAGAACACTGTAGTTTTTTGGAGGGTCTGTACGCGACTTCAATCAGCAAGTCGCTTCGTTCAGCTTGAAAGAACTACAATCCACCGGTTTCAATTGAAATTCAACGTCGCTTTGCGACTGACGGCTGTATGTGGGCAATTGCTAACATCTGTCGTATTTTTCCATTCCGGCGCCATATTACACGTCACGATACAACACCTTGGAGGCCCACCATGATTGTCTCGACCTGTACACTATAGTCCAGTCATATTTCAACACAGAATCAAAATGCACACTGATATAAAGGGATTGTAGCATGGAACCAATATTTATTAGGTATGACTGCGAGATTTCACCCGCTGGAGGTCACATCGTGCAACAAGCTTAGGAGAGCTCCTATAACGAGGCCCATACAAATACGTTGACCACATCCATGGTCTTCTACTGTCTATCTTCCTACATAGCCATTGCTTTTGTAGCTATTATACCAAAGATTCATTACCTCGAGTTGCCTTCATGTAACACTCTCCTGGCAAGCATCCACTTGCCCTTCAGCATCATTCCACTAGCTAGCACCTATGCGAACATTGTAGTGTCGACATGCGCATCCCAAACTTAGTAAACAGGTTACGGAAGAAATGTTATTGACTAATGCCTACATGTAATCAGACTTTGGATAGGTGCCACCCGGATTTTTGGTTTCGCTGGAGGTACGGAAGACTTGAGCAAAATGAATTCAACCGAGTATATCCCCAATCGTTCAAAGGACTTGGCTTCAAATGCCTGTATATCGTGTGGTTCACCCTGTCCATATAGTCCACATATGCTTAGGACCAACTTTTAGCGCGTTCACTAAATTTGCCAATTTCGACAGTGCGTACCCCGTGGGTAGGACAAGTCATGTGACAGTTCACCATTCACGAAACGGCGAACAGCTATCGACACTTTTTCGCAATTGCCTAATTCGGTAGGTTCGGGGCATCGGACCGTTGTCAACCGCACTATGTGGCTGTGAAAGGGCGGGAATGGTGGCCGTGCTGCGCGTTGGAGCCGTGAAGTGAAAGTGTACGCGTGAAACTCACTTGTCGCTCCCAAGTGGATAAGTGACATCCGCGAAATTACTCTCCGTAGTTATCAGTCTGTGTTTTTAGATCACTGGTTACTCATTGTAGTGACTCTTTGTACAAACACTGTCCGTCTCAATCATCACTAGATAACTAGGTATCCGACTGTTAAGGGCAGTTGCGCTGGTGTTGGCCTCGATCCAAAGAATTGACCACGCTTCGTTCCCAATCGATCAATACAAACTCGTCGAGCTCTTGGTGATTCTTTATCTATATCATGATTGCATTGGAACTTTTCATATATACTGAGCCATTATACAGTCTCTTGCCAGTTTAATGCACGGCTGTCACTTCCTCACATTAAGGCCATCAACAAGAAGCATTACGAAACGAGCGGATACTCCTCTGTACAGCCATCACAATCCAAGAGTAAAAGTCAAACCTTCGTTCCTAGCCGCAGGGTAACAGTATTCAGAAGCCCGACTCCGATGTTATTGATAGGCAAAGCAGGATCACTGAGAGTGAGAGAAATCATATGACGATTACATATTTCTTCATCAGAACGTAATAGAGATCTTTTCGTCAGCCTCATCTTTCCAGTCACTTCCGTTCAGAGTAGACTATGACCGGAAAGTAACCACTATAGACCACAATTATTACCTCGTCTACTCCACATTTTCTAATTGATACCACAATGCGAATCGAAAGAGGAACCTTGTTACTACAGATATAGCTAATCATTGGCATCGAAACTATTGTAGACGGATGTAAAGCCACAACGCGGTATATCAGTGTATCATTCGACTTTTGTTAGAAAGTATCCTTCCCACAACCTCCAAACACTGCTACGATGGTCAAGTCTCGAGAGTCTTGTTCTTCCGTTGCTAGTCCGGTGATAAACCCTCTACCTGCGTTGGCATTATCGTACGGCTGCATATGCTTCACGGTATATACTTGTCACACGGGAAAGAGTCCTAATATATTGCTTCATCCTTGTGTTTTATTGCTAAAGACTCATTTTTGTCTGCTTATAGCGATAACCCCATCCGGCCAATCGACTAGTTAGCTCGACGTGCTCGAGGACCACCGGACAAATCTAAGGCACGATGGGTTCTCGCCAGAAGTATCGAGATTTTACCCACGCGACATCGTTTGCGGTCGGTCTGAAGGCAAGGGGAATTCGTGAGTAGCCGTGTGAGCCATCTCCAGGGACATTGTATCTGACAAGGGCACAGGCGTCCATCACACCACCATCACAATCGGGGTTGTCCTCTGTGTGATAGTGCATGATAGAGTCGACATCATAATCCCCGCAAGATTGTACTGGCCAGGCTAGTTCTCTAGGTCCATTACCCCAGCCTTTGATGTAATTAGCACCATTGAATCCTGAGAGTACGGCTGTGCCGTAGTCTTCGCAAAGCTGTTTGAGAGTGATGCCATGATTTCTAACTCTGTTGAAGATTCGTTCGAAGTCATTGAGTTTCGTGCATCTGTAATTGACAAAGATATCTCCTTGATAATGATGCTTGATTTAGCGAAGCTTTCTTCCTATAGAAAAATCTCTTCTTCACTTACGGTCCTCTCGTTGATGCTCATGAGCCATGCCGAGAACATGCCCAAGCTCGTGTGCCCAACTCGGCATGGGAGTAGCATCTCCAGCTATGAAACCCATCATCCACGGTTCCGGGGGATGGACTTCCAGAAGCCCTATCGTCGCAGCCGCATTGGACATACCATCCACGTATCGAATTGTCAATGTGTTATAACGAAGCCTCGTATTCCAGTCTTCGAAAGCTCCAGCTTGCCTGCAGAAGTCAGGTTGCCCTTGGAAATATGTTTCCTGGAATACGATCGCATGGCCCGACTGCCTTGACGCGGGTCCCCCAAGAGCACTATACCAATACTGAATCGTCTGTTCGAACTTGAAGCTCATCTGATCTCGTGCATGCTGATCAACGTAGCAGTATGGTATTACTATCAGTCTCGTGTTGCGGTTCCGAAGCCAGCGGCGAGGTCCCCCATATCCTTCACTTCCGAACAGAGACGCGGCGGCTAGTGACCCAGGATCAAAATTTCCCTGCTGAATAGCTTTTATGCGAGTGAGAGTGTTGTTGGTCAAGGGAAACGGGATGCCACAGGGCAGGGTGACATTGGCTATAAGCGCCCTGAATGAGCCTGCCGCTGCCAGAGATACCGCGCCCAGGGTAAGGCTCAGAGAGAGCAGGAAACGCATATTAGGATATCACCAGGCTGAACCAGGTTTTTGAATAAGGATGAGGCGAAGGAGGGTGAGATGAGACTGTGACGAAGAGATATGAGATGAAAGACGGGAGATGAAGGAGGGCGAGATTAGGGTGGTGCGTGCGTATCATGGGCCTGGAGATGAAGTCCATGGCCGTGCAGCGGCTTTCGGGTGGCAAGGTGTATGTCCAAGAAGAATACCTCGTAGTCCTTGCGTTGTATATGTAATTCGAGCCTGTCAACGTCGCAGAGACCTAAGAGGGATCGGGTAATGACATGTCGGGTCGTCATTCACAAGCCCAGTACATGATCATTCACACATTCAAGTAATGTCCAATGCTTCCAGACAAAGCTATGGCCATTGGAGATACTCTGGGAAAAAGGAAATTTGAGCAAACTTAGCAATTCAAATGGAAGATACGCATACGAGTTCCATACTTGCACAAGCACATCCACAGCACAGAGATCAGTACAATCTTCACTACGAAGATGTAGTCATACAGTTGGTTTTCCCATCGCTCGTTATGTGGACGAGCCGTCCGGGACTGAAACATGTACCTTAGGATACATATACCTCAGTATAACGTTTTCCACGCTATGATACGCTACTTTTCGATAACCACGATGCTATTTGCAGCAAATATACGCCGAGACTCTTGTATTTCGAGCAGAGTTTGTTATCTTGATACAAACATGACTGATTGAACATGTCATTCATGGTTTTGAAGTAGTTATTCATGGGAATCAAATGATAACCCAATCTATTAGCCATGATTCCAAACAGCTGTCGATCAGTCATTCCCTTCATCCATCCCTTGTAGGACCACCACCAGAAACACTCAAATTCCCTTTTGTGTCCTATTAGAGGGCCGTTGACGAAGTTTCAGTATCGCTTGGCTTCAGTCGAATCGGCAACGACATCATCCGATCCCTAGATGCAATCTGCTTTATTGAAAAACATTAGCCATGCCCAGCATGCACCACAACAACATGGTAAATCAAACACACCTTATCTCCACCTCCATTCTTTCCCTCAAGCCCCTCCGTCCCCATATTCCTACCCTCGACCCCCATCCGTACCCCCTCGACCGTCTCCTTCACGCTCTTATTCCTCCCCACTGCGCGATCCGCTGCGCGATTCTCCCCATCCCTCTTCCTAGCTTCAATCTCATGTGCCCGTTTCGCCATCTTAATCGCATGCTCCTGTAGCCGATCTACAAGCTTGACATACTTGCGTTCTGCTACGATAGCATCTGTGCTTGATTTCGTATCCCACCATGTCTGTGCAAACTCTTCATCGTCGTCGAAAGTCTCGGTTGTGGTTGTGCGATCGGGTGAAGGTGAAGGTGTGGGGTCGTGGTGGAGGTTCGTGGTTGGTTTGTGGGAGAGTTTCGCCATTTTTGAAAAGTAGTTTGTTTAGTTTTAGGGTGCTGGTACGTGTAAATGTAATGTTTTGTGGTGGATTTGAGTTGGATTTCGTATTAGTTGTGGTTGTGGGTGGGGTGTTGTCAGTGGAGTGAAGGTGGTCGGGCATGAAGTCAGAACCTCAGCGCTGGCGGTGAAATTTAGAGGGTATTAGGGCACTTGTGAAAGTATTTGTGCGATTTTATAACCAATAACATTCTTATATGTACAGTCCAAGAACCCTACGGCGCATGCTTGTTGGTTATTCCCGTATTCCACACAAAAAAAGTCATCATTCTAGTAAAGATTTTTGTAAACCTAATATAAACGTTGTCCAATGAATGCGACTACGTTCTGGTGGTGTCAGTGCACATCATCTGCGAAGGAAAAAAAAAGCGAATAAAGAGCGGACATAGACCCTCTCCGGGTCTGAACCTGCGGCGAAGGAGACGCTCTATAGGGTGCATACAATTCCGCCGCAGGTTCTACATTTCATTCCCTTATACATTCATGCTCTCTTAAGTTGAGTTCTTCAAAATTAATTGACTATATACTCTAGGATTATACATTAGTATAATAGTAGTAGAGTCGGAATGAATTATTCTTGGTGGGCTTGGTGCGTGCGCGTCGCGTTCTGTTTTGATGACGTGCATGCGCACTAATGACTGCCAAGGAAGTGAAAGGGTGCACGTGAAAGTCGCGCTAGATCTAATTGGTCTTCTAAGGAGAGTTCACGATGTGTATATATCGTGTCAGAAAACATCAAATTCCAACAATAGCGATGGTCAATCCTACTACACATTCGCGCCACCACCCATGATGTGTGGCGACATGTCTTCTCTCTCAGTGTACCAGGGAACCATCGATACATGCTTAGATTGTTGCCCTACGCCCATCCTACCGCATCACTCTGCTACGCCTGACTGTCTATTTCCTTAGTTCTGAGTAGGTCCGAAGAAGAATATGCGTGCTAACAACTATGAAGTACGCAGTGACCACTTTATCAAGTTCAATATTCTATCAATCGGAAAAATATCAATAGATGTCAGAGTTGGAGTCAGAGAATCCCACCATAATCGACGATATGCTATTATATCGAAACCCTGAATTTACGCTTTAGCAATATGATTTGCTTGTCCAGAATGAATTAGACTGTCACTGAAAATTCGCTCTCTTCCTCTATACACCTCTGTACGTCGAAATCATTAAACAATGAACTACCCACAACCCGCGCACTCCAACGATGTCGAAACAACACAAATATTCTTTACACGATAACCAACCCAACTCAAACCACATTGCATCATTTGAGACGTTTCTAACCGAGTGAACAACACGTATGAAAAGTACCCATCAGCCACAATCCAATAAGTCGTGGTTATGGGGTCCCTTTAATTCTGTTATAGGCATACGTTTCCCACCAGGGGATATCATCCCTTTTTCATCAGTACAATATTGGGTGGGTACATTTAAATAAAAATTTTGCAGCTCCCCCAACCAGGCCCACAACATCCATAAAGCAAGTTCTTACACCATATCTTCAACGAAACCCATGCAACGCAGCGAAACCGTGCCATCACCGCATCAACCAACTCCTTTCAACCCCATCAAAATCCACACATTCGAAAACTCGCACCTAACTCTCGGCAACCAAATTTTCCCCCTCCAGAAAGTTTTACAAAGCGTGCATCACTTCCACTACGTAAGGGGAGACCTCGTATTCAAACTTACCAATTTAGGAAAGTTCTGTGCCGCGGTGTAGATTACTCGGCCAAGTGGTTGGCTTGGGCTGACCGATCAGCTTTGAACCTCGGTCGACCAAAGGGTCGCAGTGCTCTACACCTTGTCCAAACTTACCTAAATCAGTAGGTTGAGAAGCTGCATCTGTTTTACACTCTTTACACGACTATGGGCCGCGAACCCCAAACGCTTTAATAAGCTACACGATGGAAAATCCGCGCTGATGGGTATGGAAAAGTCATACGATGTATTCGGCGTTTTACAAGGTCGGGCTGCCAAGCGCGCATTTCACGAATCTTCGAAACTAACTACATGCCCAGTCGAAATCCTCATGCACAACACATCATAAACGCCACAGCGCCTCCCCTCAAGCCCCCCCTCCGCCGAAACTCCAGTTCACTACAACACATCCCAGTACTTCACCTAGCCATCCAACTCCCCAAGCCTTAAAATCCAAAACTCACAAACCCTAATCATGGACTCCACCCATCCCGCCTCGCTAGGAAATACTTTCCTGTCTTAGCATGTCAGGATCAAGGTGAGGATTACACCAATCCGACCTGAACTTAATTGAACTATTTAGTTTAGTCTAGCGTTGAGGTTTTCAAGTCAGCCGAGGTTCTCAGTCCAGGTTGACCTGCTACCTATTTCAACAGGTTTCAACGCCAGACCGAAAAGGTCAGTCTAGGTGTCGGATTGCAGTGATGCACATGTTATATGACTTTCTAAAACAGGGAAGTTATTATACTAGGGCCTTCTTTTGTGTTGCTCTAGTCCTGTGGAAGGAGGAAGCGACACGCACGTACTGCAGCGTCTCTTCACAGAAGGTAGGAACGAGTTTTTGAGGATTTAAAGTATGGGGTTTGTCCTTGCGTGGGGATGTGGTTGTGCGATTCGCCTGGGAATTCTGTGGATTGAGATGTATGATTAAAGTGATGTAAAGTCCACACCTGAGCGGGGTTCAACCATATACAAATACATACATGTACGCAATTCGGCTATTACGAATTTTCTCCCCTCATCTCCCCATCCCGATCCCCATCTACACCAACGCCCCCCCTCCGCGCAATCCAAACCTCAAACCCCCTCCTCTCAACAACGCTAAAAACCCTCAAATCCTCCCACTTCATCCTACCCATCTCACTATCCGCACCCCTTAAATCAAACCTCCAAACCAATCTCGCAAGAATCAACTTCAACTCCGCCCACGCCATAGCCTTGCCGATACAGGACCTAGGACCGATGCCGAAGGGTTGTACGGCGGTTAGATTGTCGTTGGCGTATGGTGGGGGAGGAGGGCAAAGCCAGCGTTCGGGTATGAAGGAGTGCGGGTTGTGGAAATGGTGGGGGGAGAGGGAGAGGGCTAGAGGGTGTGTGTTTACGAAGGTCTTTTCTGGGAGGTGGATGCCGCAGACTGTAGCTCCGCCACGGGGGACTAGACGTGGGTTTCCGACTGGTGTTGGATTGCAGAGACGTAGACCTTCGTTTATGACGGCGATTAGGTATGGTAAGGGTTTTAAGCTTGCGAGTGTGATTTGTGATTCTGAATTGAAGGCGCTGCGGATCTCAGTTGTTAGCTCGTGTAGTTTTTGCGGGTTGCGGAGCAGATAGTTGAATGTGCCGGTCAGAACTGAGGTTGTGGTTTCGCTGCCTGCCACTATTAGGAGGGAGGCTGTAGATGTCAGTTCTGGGAGTGAGAGGCCCTTTTCTACTCCTAAGTCTTGGGTGCAGAGTTTTATCATGGAGATTAGATCAGGTCGGTCATTTTGGTGGGATAGTCGTCGGTTTATTTTGTCCACGGCCATTTGCCAGTGCTCTTTTTGCTTACGCATTACGCTTTTAGGCACTGCTAGGTTTAGTAGCCAGTAGAGGTTTGGGTAGAATCGGAGGGATGCTGCGTATGTGAGGGCGCGGATCGAGTTGAAGATCATGGCGAGCCAGGGATGAAATTCAGAGTCTTGGAGGCAGCCGAATGGTTCGCCGAATCCGAGGTCGCCGATGATGTCGAAGGTTACGAACCCGAACCAGTGCATGATGTCTACAACTGCTCCGTTGTGATTGCCCGAGGACGCAAGCTTGTCTAGCTGATTAATGAATAGATTGACATGGGTTTGGATGACAGGCTCTTGCAACTTCAAAGCTCGCTCCGTAAACGCTGGGTCCATAGCTCTGCGGAACCTGGCATGTGTTTTTAGGTCCAGCGCATTCAAAATAGACATTGGGACCCCCGGCATCGTCCCATGCCATAGCTTGCTCTTGTCGAAGGCGGGTGTTCCGGACGTGTTTGAATAGATTTGCGACCAGGAATCGGGATGGGCGAAGGAGACTTCGTCGGGAGCCACGCGTACAATCTCTCCATATTGGAAGTGAAGGTTTGCAATGTCGAGGTGGAATTTCCCAGTCCATATCGAGACCACGTAGCGCAGACGTGTGGAGGTCCAGAGTCGTGGCCCAGGGATCTTGGAAAGTGGGTGCAAGTAGATGTTATAGATAGCGTGCGAGATGAGGTACTGAACGAGAGATCAATTATATTAGCGCTTGTGCTGAAGCGGGTGTATATGCAAACATACAATAAAGAATGCGAGAACCACGCTCAGTAGTATGGAGCAGGTATTCTGAAGCTGTGCCCCTTCGATTAATCCCATATTGGCCCTGGAAGAGATGCACGAAAGGAAGTTTGTTCGCACAATATTTTAAAGCATGCGAAATGTGTATCTCGCACGGCTAGAAGTCAGCGGCCATGCGCTTTGTTATATATGGCGGTCGCCAATTCTTGTCTCGTGCGTGTTATAACTGGGCATGCAGGGCGTAAATAGTAGACGGCGGGGCGGGGCGTGAGACGACATAGTGCGCGCGACTGGTATCGCGATGAGCGGGTGATCTATCGTAGGGAAGCCTTTGGAATGGGGTAAAGTAGATGATATTACTCAAGGCGATGCAGGTGTGTATTTTGATCTTGCTGAGATGATTGTAATAGAGGCATGTTATCGCTACATTTGAGAAGAGATCAAAGTTCTACTGATGGACGAGGCGGGTGTTGAATAATCTCCGCCGCCTTACCCTTGTACGGCTTACTGGCTGCGGGGTACGTCTTACGTGAAGTGCATCCGCATGAGCCCAATCTTGATTGAATGCTATTCTTTTCCCTTACATCGATTCATGTTATATTGCGACTGCAAGTTACCCCAAGTCATCTGCGCTTTGAATGGTTGACGCGACCAGCACGCTTCCTACCATTCACCATCGAACAGCTGTATTTACCTCCAGGAGGAGCCAGATGCCGCCGCTCCTGAGGCCTGATCTATTTCGCACGAATGATGTTGGAGAATGCGCCTGGGTTTATACTCTGTTTCTGGTCGGTCTGGAGGGTGGATCGATTTGTCGATGCCGGTAAGTTATAAATTGGTATCGTGATATATCGGGAAGATCACCGAATACACCAGAGGTGGGGGAAGTTGCTGGTGTCTCTTTATGTTTAAGCATCGCAGGACCAGCTCAGCCAATTTCCCTATTGTAAATAACTTCATAACAGCAATACACTGTCGCATTTTCTTGAATCGGTCTTCGGTGCACAAGGATCCCGTTTTCGCGTGGGAAAATGCTGTTACGAAAACACATCGGTATCCCGATCCCGCTGATGGGGTAGCAGTCAGAAGGAGCTGCGGAGCTAGTATCATCCAAAGATAGACATGTCAAGAAGGCGACCGTCTTCATATGCACTTCTGAAGGAAGTCGTTCCAAACGAAGCGTGATGCGCGAGCAACCGGATTGGACCGACGACCGTTTTTGGTAATTGCTCGGCTTGGCGCCAAATTCGTCTCATTTTAGCATCTGAAAATGGAACGACAGCAAGGCTGATGGTTTCGCCATTGCAAGGCTGGTGCGAGACGAATGTCCAATGAGAAATGAGCGTTGAGCCCAATGTCTATATTATGCCAAAGACACGAAGCTGGAAGCGCTCGGACAGTGGGGATCTGAAAAGAGGCGAAAAGTGCGAGGTGAGGCGCAGCGTTCCGAAGAAGCTTGGCCAGAAGAGCTCCCAAATGAGGATTGGTCTCTTCGTCTTTAACCTTTTGAAGTAGTCCGAGCACAAATTGACCAACCCAGATCTGCCGTCGCAAAAACTAGCTGGTGCTGGCTCCCCATCCGTGACGTAGCATCGGCCCTGGCCTTGGCCCAAGAATCTCGCAATTGGGCAATGGTTCAGGTCCAGCGTGGAGTGCGTGGATGGGGAACGGATTCACAGCCTCCACTCCACGAGATAGATATATGCCAGGGCCATGCCGGGGACAAGCAAAAAATCGCCCTGTCGAGGAAGGCGTCCATCTTTTCTTCCAGAGATGTCGAGTGTCGTCGTCATACCTTGAGAATTTCAGGATTCCGATTGCCTCAGCCCACCAGGCACAGCCAGGGACACGCCCAGCAACGAATCTAGCGGGATCGTCGTGCTTGATATAAGAATGGCCGGCTACCCTCTGCTTGGCCCTTTTATCCACCACCGTTTAAACATCTACACCACACCACCAACAACCGATCCATCAATCCGCCCATCGACACTCTACGAACACCTTCTCCCAACCGTTCCAATCGACCCACGGATCCACACCCAGCAAAGTCCACCTTTCACAACGCCCAGTCCACCCCAACCCGGATCGCGATAACCCACACCCCGCACCACCAACCAACCCCATAAATAACCGGGTGCACTCCAAAGCTCAACCTCAACCTCCCCAACCACCGCCACAAAACATGGGTTCCTCATCCTCACGCCCATCCCCAGAAACCACCCAAAAAGTGCAATCACTCATCCAATCCAACCCTGTAATAATCTTCACAAAGACCACGTGTCCCTACTGCGCCGCGACAAAACTCCTGCTAAAAAAGCACAAAGCAAACTACGTCAATATTAGCATCGATAGGGAGAGTGATGGGAGTCAGATGAAGGCTGCGCTAAGGGAGTTGACGGGGCAGAATACCGTGCCGAATATTTTTATTGGAGGCCAGCATATTGGTGGGAATTCTGAACTGCAGGGGAGGAAGGGGGAGTTGGGGGATATGTTGAGGGGGGTGGGTGCTATCTAGAGGGGAGGAGAATGGGAATAGGGATGATGCGGGAATAGCGGGATTGGCGGAGTGAGGTCTGCACCGAGACTAGATGCGGATGCGAGAGAGTAGGAGGGAACGCGATATACCACGAACGACCGAGTAGGATGTAAGACGAAGTATCATTAATTGAACCCTCGCGATACAGTTTACGCGCATGCGACACATGGAATCGCGCGTGCATAGTCTAAAACCGGAGGAAGCGGGGCGCATTGGAGTTTTCCACAACTACCACCATAACAACAACATAACCACGAACGAAGGGTAGCTCTTAGCCAGTGGTCCCCTGTACTGTAAAGTAAATAATTGCACGGGATCTAAATCAGATCGAATTCCATCAAATCATCTCCAAACCAAACCATACCATACCATCCTCTATTCAAATCCCACAACCACGCCGTGCGCCGTAAACCAAACTCCATCACCCCGTCTTTCCACCAGACGACTTGGACAACCCCTGACCTTCCCTCTGAACCCGCTCCCTCTTCTCCCTTGCATCAATAAATTGACTCAAGATATTCCTATGCTCTCCCTTCCCCCCACCAAAAATATCCAACCTCTCATCCTTCGTCATCGGCGTCCCACGCTTAATCTGCTTAGCCCACAACTCCAGCATCCTATCTAATTCAGCGAAGGCGGCTTCGCTCGATGGACAGAGACTGGTAATCGTCAATGGCGGGCTGAAGGATAATCCAAAGTCCTTTTTCACGACGCAGGAGTAGTTTACCCAGTCGTCGGATTCGATGTCGATGTCGTAGTCGTGGTCGGATCCCCAGATGGTTTTGCTGTTGTCTTGGATGCGTTGGGGTCTGGTGGTGGGAGGCATCGTTACCTGGTCAAGTATTGCTATGTCGTGTGGAGTTGATGTAGACTACGGGGATGTCAGACGACATATTCGGACGCAAATTTTGTTTGAATAACCTTTGGGGTTTGCTATAGACAAATGTGGAGGTTGGTTGAGGATGGGGCGACGTCAACTTGGCTGGGGAGAGAGGGTATTAGTTTGAGATGAAATAAGTTAATTTGGCCGAGAGGAGACGATGGCAGGTGTGGTTTACGATGACTCCTCTCAGTAGAGTGACGCGGCACTGCGGGGTCGCGGTTGGGAGATATGAGGTGTAACCAAATTATGCAAGGTGGCTACGACCGATGCGGTGGGTGGTACATGTTGGGAAATTATGTATACTGTTAGCATGTGATAAATCTACGTCTCACATATGCCCCAGGGTACACCTATGGAGCTCCTTACTCTGGAGCTTTCCGAGTAACTACTACGGATCAATGACCTCCCTTTCGTATGGCTCCGCTGCTGTTTAGTAGTCCTGACTTCTTATCGTGTTCTGGGGTAGAAATATAGCAATCGGTCCAAGGGCTCACGGCCTTGCTCTGTTCCATGATAAAGAAATCTGGATGGTAGCGAGAATATTGAAGAGCTCCGTCCTTACATTGATACCGGTCGGTTTGCGGTAATATGGTAGATAATGATCGCTAAACGCGAAGCCGACAACTGACAATAGCTTGGCACATCCGCAATGTCACCGTCAACCGTTCAAACTACTCTCCATAGTTGTATTCACAGGGGCTAGAAAGGGAAGCTATCGCAAGTCGACAATTGAGCCGCTTCTCTATATAGTAGAATGTGTAATAGATTGTATTTTAAGTTTCGGAATCCGTTTTCTCTTTTTCCGCTTCAGCCTGTTTTCTTTTACTGTTCATCGTTATTGTACGCATATTATTATTCAAATAACCTGCATTATACACAAAGCTTCTCTTAAATCTACCACTTCATATCCGTGTGGGAGCGGAAGAAGAAGCAGAGGCCGGGAAGGTTGTCAATGCGAAGGTTTACGCATACAGTCCGAAAGCGGACCTTGAAAGGATTCCTTTCCAAAGTTTCGTTGCTGGGAGCGAAAGATTCTACTATGCCACTTGATCTGAGCAATGAGTCTGCTCGCTAGAATAAATCGCACCTCATTGTTACCTTGGCTGTTCACTCCCCGGAGCAGAAAGTACTGATTAGTGATGTATTGTATCATAGACTATCTTGTTTGGTATCCAGTGAACGGCTAGCTGAAAGCAATAGACATATTCTAAGATCAGTTAGGACTGGGACGCATCACTAGTATGTCTATGAAGTAAAAACTGTCGAGGTGAGAAAAATATGGAAAGAACTTACATTCGATTATGCCTCCGACGACTTATGGTGGAGTAAGAAAGGTATGTGGTGGATAGCGTAACGAATGCCATGGCGCTGAAATTCAGAAGCAAGGTCCCATGCTTGGCGAGGCGCAAACCTGGTAACACTCCCCTGAGACTCAACTGGGTACCCTGGATACTGCAAATTCTGAAGATCAACCGGCTTGTCTGATATCACGAATACCAACGTCTCTTCTACCGGCTCGTCTTTCGGAATGCCGTGTGACCAGGAAATATCCAATCCCTCGAGTATACCAGATCCCCCTGCTCCAAGGGTATAGCGTGCGCCAGGTCTTAATCCGACCCCCAAGGGATATGAATATGCGTTTATCCGCTCGATACTACCCTCAATATTGACATCTAAAACGGTCACAAAAGTTGCCCAGGTTCCACTGTTGTGAAGCTTCATATAGACTTTTTGGCCCACGAACACGTCCGCCTTCCCGTTCTGTTGGAGCTTTTTGCCATATTCTTTTTTGGAGACCAGGCCGAATTCGATTTCCACTGCATGGTCAAGTCTTCCATCTTTTCCTCCACTTTTGACTGTGAGAAGGTGGTGTGCTCGAGCGAGCCTTTCCCCATCGCGGATCACAGCGTCGATAGCTTGCTCCACCGTAGCATCAGTGAGTTGATACGAGGATGATACCACCCCTCCTTTGCACAACACTATGCGTTCATCTTGTATCTTGATACTGGATAGGGCATGCTTCTCACCAGGATGGCAACGCCTAAGCAAACTTGATTTTCCGAGTCATACTCCAAGATCAGTGGAACCGTCCGGGAACGAGACGGGCATTTCAGCTATAGCCTCCTTTTGCAGGAAGGCAAATGCTTCTTCTGTGAGAATGTATTCGGAAATGATTTTAGTGAGTTGATTCTATCCCCATGGGCAACTACCACACTATATATCCGGTTTATGGGCTACCAGTGAGGGGATGTCCAGGGTTGGTTAAGGGTCTCCTCCACTGGTGAGACTGTCCGACGCCAGTGTAACACCAGGACGATCTGCAATAATTTGCCCATCCTCTATAGTTGGAACGAGTCTTCCATATCCTAGTGAAGTCATAGGGTAGAAAGGCTGATCCGTTGGTCTCGAACGAGATCTCCCAGAATATCCGCCAACCTGGGTGGATTGGCTGAGGGGCTGAGACCTTGACAGCCTAGATGCCGCTGGCGGTCCTCTAAGCAGTGGTTGTTGTGGGCCGCCGTAGCCCTGGGCCACATTCAATACGTTTTGGTTCTCGTTGTTCCTATGGATTACAACCATCAGCCTTGGCAAACCCTCAAACATAACAGCCAAGTGGGGAGTGCATATACCTAGCTGGAGCTGTGTCATCTTCACATATGGCCCATAATATTTTGAAAATCAGGTCAGGAAGTGATGTAGAACCCTCTTCAATGAACAAAGGTACGAAGCTCCAAAGAAAGCGAATTACCGTGGCTCCTGCGACTACGATAGCAATGACCTGGCCGACCGAGTAAATATGCGAGCTGGGTTGAAGATTGAAGTCTCGGATGGTAACCTCCGCAACAGCCATAGACGTGATAGAGTACAGCGCAGATAACATGTAAGAAAAGGAAATTGTTACAGGGTATTGCTCGTATTGGAAGCCACTTGGTACAGTGGCGTTCCTAACAGGTTCAGAGTTACCGAGACGTCCAGCTTTCTCGGACTCATGGAAATATTTGGCATTGTACATAGAATGGAATGAAGTTTGAATGAAAGTAACCCATCGAAACGAATAGTAAATCCAGAATACAGAGAGTTCGCCACGGGGGAAGGCGGAACAATCGCTGAGCCATGACCACCAAAAAAGGTAAAGGCACTGGCAATCCTCCGATGCAAAATCTCCTCTGTTGAGCCGGACAATAAGGGTTGGTAAGACGACGAGTCCTAGAGCTTGAATCGGAAGAAGAAATATGACCTGCCATCGAGCTGCAAGGGTCTCTTTGGACGTATGTGGAATTTGAAGAGCCAAGTTCTGCGCATCCAGGATAGTTGCGCCGATTGCAGCATCAACAGATGTCAATGTACCTCTGCCCAACTGGGCGATGAGTGCGATGGCAAGGGACGCATGGGTGAGCATCAAGCCGCTTCCGGCTTCCTTAATTCCGTTATCATTACCGAGGAAGAGGCCACTACTGCTTTGGATGATTAAAACGGCGACTTGTACCCAGAAGGATATCCGGACTCCGTCGCCACTTATGTCGGCATCAAAATTGGTCATGCACTCTCCTTCCCTGTTAATATGCGTCCGACGTTTGCTCGAGAACGCGACGGATACAATAATCGCACCTAGAATGACAGAAACAAGCTCGAGCCTATCGCGGAGTTGAATATGACTTTCTCCCGGCTGCCAATTGAGTTTCCGCCTAACCTTACTCCATAAATTTGATTGGACCTCAGGGTCGGAAGCCTCCGGTGGCTCGGGGGCGGGTCCCGTTCGACCTTTCTCGAATTTGGTCTTGAAGAAGAAAATATCGACCGTAATAATGAGGAATTGAAATATCAGCCTTGAGGACATGAATCAGGCGGGTCAACTTGTTAAACAGGCAGCAGGTCCTACAGGGCATTAACCATTACTAGCCGAGAGCCCAATCCAGACGCCATCTAATATAGGGTTATGGAACTAGCGCTACTAGCTGTTGGTGTTGTGTCTGGCGGTTAGTGTGGAGTGTTTTTTGGATGTGTGTGTCAGTATGGGTGTCTGGCCGGAGATGAATGCTGCGTACCCCGCCTTATGCAACTCCTGCTGACATATCCATACAGTATGTATGTAGGCTGAAATGTCGAAGCTGAAAATGACGTGGTCGGCCAATAAACGCGCGTGAAGCTGCAGAGGACTGCGGGGTCTGCATAATCGGGCCTGGCATTGGGCGACACGAAGTCTAATCGAAGTAGAACCGGTCAAGAAGCAGCTCGTTTCATGAGAAGATTAGCGATCAAGATGGTAATGGTCTACGCAGGCGTCATGGTAAAGCAGAAATGGCGTTGAGCATATATACAGCTACAGCCAATGGGGTCAGAGCGAAAACGTGATATTTGGCTTAGCCAATCATAGAATGTTGGTAACACCTAGATATAGTCGTCGGTATCTAGACGCCGATTATCTACGAAGTCAGTATACTTGTTGCTTGGACACTTTCCATGGTAAACGATCAGCTTTGCAGGCTCCGGGGCTTTATGTAATCCTTTGGTAGAATATCCATTATGCTCATCAAATAGACCTTCGCTAATTTGGCACCGTACGAGAGAGACGCATAGTACTCCACAATATAGGCCCGGAGTGGGGTGAAGGAAAGGCCCTGGGTGCAGGGTAGACTTCAGCATGATAAAACTCACACTCTGTTGATCAGTTTCAGTAGGGGGGGCATTATAGGGGCTATATTCACATAAAGCTACGGGAATAGATTCTACCACATTTACGAGCTAAAACAACCATCAAAAGGCCGTAAAAGAAGTTATTGATTTGCAAAATCATTTCCATTGTGATCTATGTCTGATTCCAGGACACTAGATCCGACTATTTTTTGGAACTTCTGCACACGATCTTTCTCCGTAATTGCATTGTCAAGAGTCTTATCCTTCGTAAATCAAGCATTTCTTCTGTCTTCCTATGTTCAATGGCTAACCCAGTTCACTGGATCCAGACATTTTTCGTCACAATCCACCCTCTTGCGATACTTACGCCAGTAATGGCGATGGCATCTGCATGGACATGTGTCTCTCTGCTGAAGCATCTGTTGGGTGCCTAGAAGCTCTTGTCGGACATTCTCTGTCTCGGCCATCTTTCTATCAAGCAGAATCTGCGCCTCTATTAGCTCATACTCTTTCGTCTTCGTCCTGTTTAGTTCGTCATCCAGATTCAACTCCTTCATTTTCACCGTAGACTCTCTCACATGGAGATCATAGGCCTTGAGCCCGTATTGAGCTTGTTCTCTCTCAAACTCGCGCGCTCGTCGCTGTAAGTCAGCTTCCGCCTTCTCAAGATCCTGGGTCCTATTTTGTAAGTCATTTTCCTTTCGCAGGAGCTCGCGTGTCTTTGCACGTTCGAGTTCATCATGACTCTGTGCTTGCTGCAGGAGACCTTTCTTATTCTCCAACTCCCGCCTGAGACCCTCGATTTCCTTATACTTTTTGTTCATTGCGGAGGTGTGCTCCTCACGAATCTGAGCTTGTATCTGACGGTGACTCCCCTCAAGATTCTGAAGACGGTCTTGCATGCTCCGAAGCTCGGTTTTCTGCTCCTTAATGATGTCATCTTTAGCTTCGATCTTACCTACCATTCTCTGGAGTTGACGATCTTTGTCCTTGGTAGAATGGTAGTCGTTTTCCCAGACGGGAATGCGGTCGAGCTGAGGCTGAACCGTACCAATGCCATCGAGGTAACCTGCACAATACAAAAGATCAGTGCTGGTTGCATTGTTGTTCCCCATGTTCACAGTGGCCGTGATTCGTACGTTAGGGTTGGCACTGCTGAGCGCAGGTGTGATCTTTGCATGATCAGCACGAAACCTCTTTGAAAGTAGCTCGAGTTGAGATTCCATGTTCGCTTTACGCCAGGGCTCAGGTTGGAGGGGATCCTCTGACATGGTTGATTGGCTGGAGTGACCAGCGGGCGTACAGACAATATTGATCACGAGTGTGCTGGAGAATTTTAAGAATAGGTGTGCTTTATGTTCATTCTTAAAAGCTTCGTTGCGGTGTTACACAGCGGGCTGACGAGTGAATGTGTGGGAGGCTGTATGTCGCCACGGTCATGGCCAATAATCGCTATCTACTCCTTTCACATTTGGAGGACGTTACTTGCAACATTAGCCAAGAACTTTGTGCACAATAGAAACATATACATTGCAGTAAGTCATCAAGCAGAGTAAGTTAAATCAAATCAAACTCACATATATTCTGTGAGAAATTTATTTAGGCTCGTGGTAGAGTCCGAAGGTGGGAATTGCTACGAAGAAGCCTACACCGAGGGATGAAGGCCTATCTGGAACCGTCTGTTCATTTCCTCTGCAGAATAGTTGCCTCTACCTAAACACAGTTTTGCATCGTGCGCGTGATCCATATTTTTATTTGTTTTAGTATTGATGACACAATCTTCTGGTTAGCTGCAGTGACAACCGTGGCAAAATTCCCGAAGACCCTGTCGTTACTAATAGTGTATGATCATGATAAACATTTGACAATCCGGTAATGAAGTCGTTGTTAAGAGAATACTTGGTGCGACGGGATGTAAAGCATTTTACAAAGACACAGGCGTGGCAGTGGAAATACCCTCAGAAGTCTTCCCGTAATTTCGGATTACGCATCATCAGATATCTACTTCCATGCTATGTTCCCACATCAGTGAGGCACCTGGGACCTAATGGAAGGCGAGAAATGTTTCCGAAAGAGCTTTGAATTCTCCAATCCTAATATCAACACACTCCAACTGAGCCTAGCGTAATACATTAGATCCTTTGAAAGCTGCAACATTCCTAATCTCGCTTCATCGCAGCTAAGGGGTTAAATGCTTATTCACGTGACGAGAAGTACTACCCTAATTCAGCTACTGGACAAGAAAAAGACGCCACAATTAACCCCAACTCAACGGCCATTGGTTGCTTCAATATCATCTGGCCAATCAGCTCTGTCATAGTTTTGATAATCTAGGTTAGGTTTGTTAGTGTGAGTGTCTATAATCTCACTGCTGCGCCGCTTGCCCAATCCACGCTAGAGGCTTGAACCTCTTCTAGACTTAGAACGGCGCAATTCGACATCTGAGAATCAATCACCTCTTAAACCGCAACACCACTCAGGGTTTACGATTCCTACATCTGAGGGAAAGTCCTGCGCCAAGTTCGTCTAATATATTCTTTTGTGAGAATGGCATCAAATGTTGTCCTAATCATATCCTTTCTAGCCGCGACCTATGTCTTCCTTCGATCCTTGCTTTTGTTCACACACCATGCGAAAGAACCACCAGCACTAGAAAGCCGAATCCCATTCCTTAGTCCACTCTTTGGGATGCGGAGAAAGGGTCAATTCTACATAGATCTACGGTAATCACAACCGCAACGATGTCAAAGCAGGTCGATTTAACAAAGCTTCAGCAATACATTCAACCTACCGATTTACACACTTCGACTTCCTTTCATAAGACTCTATATTGTAAACTCGACAGAATTAATTCCTGTTGTGCAGCGACAAATTAGAATTTTAGATTTTGCCCCGGTAGAAGCGAAAGCAGCCATGAATGTCATGGGTGCTGGCCCAGAGGGTCGCAAAATCTTGGTCAGAAATAAGAATGGCGTAGATGACTTTAGTTACGCGATCGATTTCGATAAGGCGATCCATCCCGCGGTTACACCGGGGCCGAAACTGGATGCTATGAACAATGTTTCTGTTCAAAAGGTTGCGGAAGCAGTGGATAGGTTGGCATCGCAAGGTCCGAGGACGTTGGGGTTGTTCCAGTGGGTGAAGAAGGAGATTACTCTCGCAACAACAGATGCAGTATATGGACCTCAGAATCCGTTCAAAGACCCGAAGATACAAGACGCATACTGGTAAGAAGACTTTCGCACCATATCTCGCAGACTAACATCTCGCAGGAGATTCGAACCAGGAATTATAACATTGCTTCTAAATTTCTTTCCAAACATCTTCGCAAGAGATAGTGTCCGAGCACGAAAACAAATCATCGAAGCATTCAACACATACTTCACCTCTCACGGTCATGAGCAAGGTTCTCCCTTCGTCCAGGCCCACTACAAACACAAAGTCTCTCAAGGCCTCAAGGATCTAGACATCTCGCGCTTTGAAATCGGTGGTATAGTAGCGATACTGAGCAACACAATCCCTGCGGCCTTCTGGGTTCTCTACCACACCATTTCTGATCCAAGAATACTAGCAGAGTGCCGACTGGAAGTGCTAAAGTGCTGTAAAATCACCGGCGATACGTGCACCCTGGACATCACAGCCGTGAAATCCTCTTGCCCAACTCTTCTCAGCATTCTCAAAGAGTCCCTCCGCTACCACGGAATCGGCACCTCAGTACGCATAGTGACCCAAGATCATATGCTCAACAACACCCACCTACTTAAAAAGGGCGGCATAGTAATGATACCAGGGCCCGTGCAACACACTTCGGAACCTGCCTATGGTCCGTCAGTCTCACAATTCCAACATACCCGCTTCATCCGCGCTCCAGGTCGCAAACTACCAACTCCAGTAGCGTTTAGAGGGTTCGGCGGAGGAACGACACTCTGTCCCGGAAGGCATTTCGCTAGTACGGAGATTTTGGCATTTGCGGCTTTGATGGTAGGGAGGTTTGATTTTGAGCCTGTGGATGGAGAGTGGAAGTGTCCGAAGACGGAGAGGGCGGGGATGCAGGGGACTATTGCGCCTCCTGATGGGGATGTTGTGGTGAGGGTTTCTGAGGCGAAGGGGGTGGTGGAAGGAAAGAGGTGGGTCGTCGTGCTTGAGGGGGCGGGTGAGGGGGTTAATCTGGTTGTTGAGGATATGCGCTGATAGGAGGGAAGTTGCATCGCATCCCGGCATACCTTAAGTATGTTACCAACAGGCAGGTTAAGACCCTCTTAAGGTCAAACTTATGTCAGTCGAAGTCATTGCGAGAAGCGTTCAATGTTTATATACAACAAAATCTAAAGTATTTACAGAATAGAAGCAGATCGCCGCCCACATCTCCTCTAATCTTGAAGATTAGTCGGATAACTAGCAGGGACCTCCATTGGTGGGCTCCCCAACCCAATAATCCTCTTCACCGCATGCTCCGCCGCAACCATAACAATAACATGAGTGTTTCCCGTCGGCAAATCAGCATGCATACCAGCATCTACCACAAATAGATTATCCGTGCCATAAACCTTGCAATCTGTGTCCACGACAGCTTTACTCTTGTCAGTGCCCATGATAGTGGTGCCGGTCATGTGAATACCCGGGGATACGGAAGCTTTGGCGACGATGTCTGCACCGGTTTCGTTGGCGCCGCCGGTGTATTTGATGGTTGAGTTGGGGGATCGGGTCATAGCGAGAACTTCGTCGACGGCGAGGGCCATAGCTTCTTTGTCGGTAGCGGTTTGGAGGTATGGAGATTCGCTGAAGACTGTATTGCCGTCCGAAGTTATTGTTAGTTTGCCGGACGATGTAGAGCCGTGGGTTGTGAAGAAGAGCATGTTGATTGTGTTGTTTTCCGTTGCGTAGTTGTGGGTTTGAATTGAGACTGTGGTGTTGTCGCTGGTTCTCACTGTTGTGAAGGTGTTGAGACGAAGGAAGGATTGGGTAAGAGGACCAGAGCTTTGCGCGAAGAGGTCAATGTTCTCTTGGGTAGGATTTTTGTACTGTGCTGTAGAGAGAACGTTCATGCCGTTGGTAACGTTGAAGGCTAGGCGAATGAATGCATGGTCGCGGACAAAGCCGATAGGAGACTCGATCCAGTCGCTTTCCGTAGGGAGAGTCACCCTAGTAGAGCCGGACTTGACAATGTTGATCTGATCGGCGGGGCCAATGCCAGAGTTGAAGAGGATACGAGGCGACGACATAGCTCCTGCGGCAAGGATGACCTTACCACCTCGATTGACATTGATGATCATGCGCGTTTTGTCGGAGTTTTCGATTTCAACGCCAGTGATAGTCGAGTTCGTGCGAATGGCCCGGATGACCTTAGTCTTCAGCTGAAGCTTGAAGTTCGACTTGCCCATAGCGAGACGCAGATAGCCTTCGATGGGTCCAGCGCGGCGGCCATTGGCAACATTGATGGCAGATGGGGAGAAGATTTGATGCTTCTCATCAGGCTCCTCGCTTGTACTGACTTCCTTCCAACCAGCTCCTTTGAAGACCTTAGACAACACATCGTAAACAGCATTGTCATACATCTTGCCATCCATGGACGGAATGGTCGTGCCAGGGTTCCTCTCATAAACACGTTCAGCAGCAGCCTCGACATCTGCCCATTTCCAGCCCTCAGGCCAGTTGTCGTCAAAGTCATGGCTCGGTGGCTTAATGAACGCCATTCCATTAACAGAGGTCCCTCCACCTAGAATGCAGCCGGCCTGTTGGGCCGTGTCGCTGCAGTAGGCATCGTTACCAGGCCAGCTTGCGAGAGAGTTGTAAAGACCAGGGACTTCGTAGATGGAAGTAGTGTCATTCCATGGAACAGTGAGCTCTCCACCAGTCTCATAGTATGATGCCTTACCACGCTCGAGAAGTAAGACCGTCTTGCCGGTCTCTACCAGTCTTTGTGCAGTGACAATGCCAGCTGGTCCTCCACCGACAACGATGTAATCGTATGTTGAGTTCGAGATCGGGACGGTTCCGTTGAACCCTGGCGAGGTGCTATTGCCAGGAATCGTAGAGTTGCCTCCTCCTGGCAGTGTCACATTGCCACCACTGGACGCAAGTGCAGCCCAGGTAGCATAATCCGCAGACTTTGCACCAGCTAGATCAATACCAAAGCCACCGAAACCGGCAGAGTGGTAGTTGAGAGCCGAACCTGAACTTGATGGGTTGGCGACCGCTTCCGTGGACATGGCCCATCCCATCACGGCTGTATCAGACGAGGCGTCGAAAGATTTGGCAGTATCTCCAGCGCCAATGCATCCTTCGCACAAAAAGGTATAGGTGAAACCAGTCGAGTTGACTGTGGTTCCCGCCGAGATGGGTTTGAGCGTTGCGCCCGTAAATACACCGGGGTTGCTGTACCCGCTCGCCGAACGCAATGAGGAGACGACATTTTCTGCATTTGGCCAAGCGACAACGAGCAAGCTATTTCTCATCGAACTAGTGAGTGTGACGGCTGCCCATCCCTCGGTCAAGGAGGCGGAGATCTGACCGATGAAGTCGGATTCGGGCTTTTCTGGAACAGCGATTCCAAACGAGAATCCCGCATCTTTGGTAACTTGCTGGAAAGTGATGCCCGTAGCGGGATCTTCGTATAAAGAAGTTTGCTGGGCTTGCGTTCCAGCCAGGCTCGCAGCGAAAAGGAGTGGCAAAAGAAGGCGTCTAGCCATCTTGAAAGAAACGAATGTGGGAAAAGAAAAAAGAGTGTATGAAGTGAGTTCAGATGCCCGGCTCCTGATAGCAGAAGAAAATGTGCACTGCAGGCCGGGTCATGTTATATACCGTCCACCATCTGGCGTAGATTCTCGAATGTTTAAGCGTGTATCAGCCTCAGCCATGGTGAGAGTCCCAGAAAGCTTACGTTCAGCACGTTACTGCATGAGATCTAGAATTTGTTTGTACGCACGCAGACCTCCATCAACAACGCACGATATTTCGATCTCGACTCTTCGCGGGCGGAAAGTAGCGGGGGATGAAACAAACGAAGGAAGTTGTCCCGCCAATGAGGACGCTCTAGATGGTCAGCTAAGATTGGTAAACCGTGCGCCGATCCTCCAACCATTATTTCGGAAACACCAAGACAGCACTATGAACACATGGGCGTTTCGCTACCTTATCTTTTAATATCCGATCTTATGGAGTGGGTCGCGTAATAACGGCTTCTTGGTTAAGCTGGCGGACTATGGGCGCGAGCCAATCTGATGCGCTAGATTATTACTGTGAATCACACAGGCTTTGGATGTCATCTCTATAGACTGGTCCTTGTCCTACTCGTAATATCGGCTGGGATGTATATGTTCTGCATGTAGCTAAGGGTCAATATCTTGCGCTGTCGCCAATGCCCAGAGAACACATCGTATTCCGACCATCTCCTTGGGTACGCTAATCGCATACCCAGACCAATCGGAAGAGATGGATCGAACGCTGCCTATTTGCGCAACAGAAGACAGCTACATGGGTATGGCAAGAGCAGGTTGATCTGTCCCATATTGATGTACCTGATGCACGTGTAAGCAAGACGCAAAAAAGTGCGCCCGCTCGATGGATGAGAAACACGTGAGGGGAGCAAGGAAAACTTACACCGTTAAGCCGGATATTTTAAACAAGACTCCAAGTATATCCCCTTTGGCGCAATATTCTTGTGACTATTCTGTAATTCCAACGCGCGAACAACGCGTCCTAGTTATGCCAAGATCCACTGGCATTCTCTCCCTGCTGTCTGCCTCGATGTATATATATCGGCCTCATCCTAATAACTCATCATCCACCCGGCATTTCATCTCTCTGCTATTACCATACACGGATAGCTTTTGCCTCTCAAAAGGAAATTGCATAAGAACCCAAACATCCCCCTTCCACCTACATCGCTAGTCTCAAACTCCCACTTCCGGTCTCGAACACGCACTCCATCCAAACCCCCTGAATACCGGATTCCAAATCTCCACCTCAACATACTCAATTCCTAGCCCAGTCCCACAAGCTCATAAGCACCACATCACATATCTTTCTCAAGTTCCACACCCAACGAATCATCATCCATCTACATATCTACAAGCAAGCCCAAAATGTTAAGCAGTATCAAAATTCAACTATTATACACATCTCTCAAAGCTAGAAACGAAGAAAGATAAAATTAAGTATATCGTAACTCCAACTAGGATATATCGAGCTCCCTACCTAACTAATCTCGATCCACGAAACCCTCAAAACCTTCTCACTCATTTTCCCAGCACTAAATCGATCTCCACACCTCCGGCATTGCAACCCCGCACGTACCTTCCTCGCGCAGACCTGCACTGACAACGCCACGTTTTCAAACTCACGATCAAGAGTACGTTCCACTCATTTGGTTTTTAGCCAAGGCCTTGGCACACTCAGTGGGGTTATACTTCGCCCGTACATGACTTTCGACGCGAACATATAACTCAGAGTAAACAGAACGGAACAACCCTCTTCGCTTCGATTTAGGCTTCACTCCCATCCTCCCGCCTACCTATCCACATACTACATTCTCATGCCTACATTCTTGGCACACCCTTTGGAATCAATAAACTCACAGCCTCTATCAATTTGATTCGATTTAAACTAGTCCGGGTCTATTTTAGTTTAGTTCATTTCATTGTATGAATCAACTGCATGAGATACTTGGGTGAGCGTAAGCGTACGGTATACATGGGCACATGGTGGACGTGATGAGGGGTAGGGTGGATAGGTAGACTAAATTTAGTGTAGTGGAACGTAGTATTATTTATAGAATTATGTAAAATTGATTAAGATATGGTATACTTATGTTATTCGTAAAAGCTCGGTGCGATTCGATGCGATTCAATTCCTTAGATGCGTACCTAAACGTATCTTTATCCGTCGTAATTAAACCTTCGTCCTTTAAATCCATCACCTCCCCCTCCTCTCTCTCCTCCCATCCCCATCTATTCCCTTCCATCTCCCTCTATGTCATAAATTTTCTCACTCATCTAATGCGCAACAACACCCTCAGCCCTGGTCCCCCCCTCGAAACCCTCAAGCTGATAAAGCGGCTCCAACTTCGCATTTTTCTGAAACATGATATAACGCTTAGTCCACCAGGGGAGCCAAGTTCGAGTCTGATAAGCAGCATGTCGACGTGTAGGGACGCCGAAGATGTAATCTAGTTCTTCGAGGGTGCGTTGTCTGGGGGTTGTTAGTGAGGCGGCTTAGGGGCTTTTTTTAAGGGGTGGGGGCCATACTTAGTCTCGGGCAAAACAAAGAAAATAACAACAAAAGCAAGCATATTCAAGCCAGCATAAAACCCAAACGCCCCCGTAGGCGTAAAAGCTCTAAGCATAACCGGGAACGTCAAACCCAAAATACTTCCAATGGTGTTATTCCAAACAACGCAAAACGCGACGCCGATCTCTCGATGGGAAAGCGGGAAGCATTCCGCGGCGTAGACGAATGGCACGGGCCCAATGCCAGGCGAGTAGAAGGCGGTGAAGAGGTACACAAAAAGTGCGATCAGCGGGACCCGCGCTGCGGATGACTCGGGCATTAGGAAACATCCGCCGGCTACGAGGAGGCACCATGCCATATTAGGGAAGGTGAAGAGGAGGAGATTGCGGCGGCCGAAGGTGTCAATCTGGGGTTGAGTGGGTTAGTTTGGTTTGCTGGATGCCTTTTGGAAGTTTGAACTACTTACTGTCCAGATTGCAGGGAATGCGAAAACGAACTGAAGATTTTGTTAGCATAAAGTATTCTTCTTCAAAGTCACTCTTGAGATGCGTGCAATGCATCGACAACGTACATTAACCAATCCAAACCCAAACGACGCAAATAAGCACTGACTAACAGAATACCCAGCCTGAGCAAAGATCGTCGCAGAATAAAAACTCATAATATTTATTCCCGAAAATTGCTGCGCGGTCATAACAATCCCGCCGCCAATGGTGGCGCGACGCAGACGCGGAACGGTGAATAATTCCAAGGCACGGCCCGCGAATGAGGATCCACCAAATGCGCTTTCCTCTTCGCGGACTTGTCGGTATGCGTAGTATAGGTCGCGAGCAGCCTGGATCTCGGAGTTTCGGAGGCGGCAGAAGGACCTGAAGGATTCTTGGACGCGGTTCTTTTTGAGGAGCCATCGCGGGGACTCGGGGCAGAACCAGATGAAAATTAGGATTGGGATGGCTGGGGCGAAAGCTGCGGCGAGTTGGAAGCGCCATGCGTATCGTCCGACGCGGTAGAAGATCAAATTCGAGCAGAATCCGCTGTAGCAAGGTAAGCACGTATCCCAATGGTCATGCTGGTTGAGACAAACATGAAGATACCAAACGCAACCCAAAGCTGGAAGCTCATGACCAAACCACCACGAATGACAGCCGGCACACACTCAGAAGTCATAATCGGGATTGTAGAAATCTTAATTCCCATTCCTGCACCACGTTAATCATCGCGGAATTTATGAAGTGGGGAGAAGAAGAAGCGGGATTAAACTTACCAATACCCATAAACAACCTACAAAGCAACAAGCCCCACCAATTCTGCGCAAAAGCCTGCGCAAGCACAGGGAAAACGCAGAATAAACCAGTCAAGAAAATGACTCCACGACGACCTAGGAGGTTATTCAAAGGATCCGTCGCCCAAGCGCTATATCCCATCGTCAGTCAAAATCCCAATGCACTTCTAATCAAAGCACAACCATACCTAAAAAGTCCAAAAATCGTAGGTGCAGAGTTGATAAACCCAATAAGCCACTCATTATGCTCGATACCGAATTCCTTTGGGAAAGAAAGATTAGCACCGTTCGCACCGGTGTTATCCCAGCCCCTAAAAGTCGCGTTAGTAAAACCGCAAAAGACTATGGCGGAGGTATCGGAAGGACTTGGGAAGAAAGAAGACATACTGGATCGCAGAACCGAGTGAGCAGACTGCAATAGTCCAATATAAATCTTTGCTCAAATGCCATTTATCTGTTTCACACAACGCACATGTCAGCCTCAGCTTCAGTCATGCAAAAACACAAAACCAAAACAAACCGAAACCAAGACCAAAACTAAAACACGGCTCTATCCATCCTCCTCCTTTAATCTAGTATACAACGCGTGAAAACAAGACAAAAATACGTACGAGTGGTTTCGCGCCTAAGATGATATTTATCATCCTCATCCAACTCCTCAATGCCTTCAAATTCCGGGTTCTGCGCCACGAGTGCACCCTTGTGGAAAATGGTTTCTTTATCCTGGAGACCGTATGCCTCGCAGAAGCGGGAGACTTGGAAGAGGAGCGATTCCTTGGAGATGCCGCTTAGAGGGTTGATGATTCTGGAGATGGGGGGGTTAGTTGGTGGATGGATGACGATGGGATGGAAGGCTTACTTTGCGTTTACGTTGCGAGCGTAATCTGCATGTGATACGGGGCTTGTACCCTCGATATGCTCAATGACCTCTTTTTTGAGGTCGCTTGTCGTTCGCTCATCTGCGGCGGCCATGTTGGTTGACTAGAAGCTGCTGGAGCAGTCTGCAAAGATCGACTCCAAGAAGCTGATGATCGATGCAGAAAAACGTAACACAACAGCCATGTCGCGAGGGCTTTATAGGCGGCGGGAATGATGGCTCGAGAGTCAGGGCACGCTGGCCAATCAACGGAGGTCATACGAGCGGACATGATCGGCGCATGGGGATCTGGGGTTGCAGAGTCCGGGGAAGGTAACGGGTGCTCACGTGGATTGGATGCCCTGTGTGCGTGTCCAGACCTGCCCTGTGTGCGGCAGCGCAGCAAGAGTCAGAGAACCCGCCAGAGGCCACCCCCTCTTTGTCGTCCTTGGACAGTAGACCAGACCCGTGAGATGCACTAACCTCGTCCGGGGCACTATGACACCCCTCCCCGTCCATCTCCACCTCCTTTGGGCCTCATTTTCCGGTCTCGGCCCGATTCACTCGTCCAACTTCATCCTCTGAATCCACACTTGTACGTATAAACCATGCCTGCCAGTCTGATGTCCCAAGCTCAATCACACCCACGATCCTGGAAATGTCGTCCGATGCTTTGCCGACGCTCCGCTGGGGCATAATTGGCACTGGCCAGATCTCTTCCTGGTTTGTCCGCGACCTCGCATTGGTCAGACCAGACGCCCCGGCCAAGCATATCATCACCGCCATTGGATCCTCGTCGCAGCAAAAGGGAGAGGCGTTTGTTAAAGAATGGATTCCTAATGTCTCCCCGGCACCGAAAGTTTACGCGGGATACGAGCATGTGTATAATGCCAAAGACGTGGATATTATCTACATTGGAACACCGCATAGTTTCCATAAACAGAGTTGCCTCGAAGCTATCAACGCTGGAAAGCATGTTCTGTGCGAAAAGGCATTCACGTTGAACGCAAGAGACGCCAAGGAGGTCTTTGCAGCTGCGAAAGAAAAGGGTGTCTTCATCATGGAGGCATTGTGGACTCGATTCTTCCCTCTGGTTAAGAACCTGCAGCGACTGGTACACGAAGAGAAAGCGATTGGCAACGTGCATCGCGTGTTCTGCGATCTGGGTCTCGATATGGACATTGCATCTTTGGGACCCGAATCTCGTCTAAAGAATCCGGCACTAGGTGCTGGAACTTTGCTTGATATTTGCATCTACAGCTTGACCTGGAGTCTGCTCACATTGGACTCCAAGATTGGCGAGCAAGCCCAGAAACCGAAAATCCTTGCTGCCCAAACTTTATCCGACGAAGTTGATATAGCCTCAACAGTCGTTTTATTCTACCCTTCGACTGGCGGCCAGGGAATTTGTACCTCAACCTCCATGTTCAGGACGCCAGAGGTGTTTTGCAGAATTGAGGGAACCAAAGGTCACATCTTGGTGGAGGGCGTGTCGGCATCGAAACCAACTGCATTCACCCTCTATACAAAAGAAGGGAAAGATTCAGAAGGAAAGCGGTATACAGAGCCTAATCCGGGTTTCGGGTTGTTCTGGGAGGCAGATGCAGTCGCGCAAGACATTGCATCCGGTAGGACGGAAAACGCTACCATGCCATGGGCCGAGACGGTAAGGGTTCTAGAGATTCTAGACGAGGCGAGAAGGCAAGGAGGAGCCAGATTCCCGGTAGACGACTAGGGATGGTCTAGTTCTGCCAATAGACTTTGCAGTACAAACCTTGCCTCGCGCAGATCGGGCGCTTCCTGCTCCCAGAACTTGAATCCAGCAACGCAATAGTCTACCCCCTGGCGCCACATCTCTGTTACATGCACTTTCTGGCTTTTGACGGCGGCGATGAGTAGGAGACTTTTTAGGAACATGCCTCGATTCTCGTACCACGTGCCGTGATGGCGATGGCGAGGTGTGCCTCGCATGAGTCCCCACATGCAAGCTTCCACACAGCGGTGGACATAAGGTGCAAGTTTCTCCTGGATAGCATCTGTAGCAGGATGGTAAATGCAAAGGTAGAGAAATGGTCGATAGATCCGCTCGCGGAAATCAAAAAGCCGCGCGTGAAGCATGAATTGTAACTCTTCCTTTAATAGCCGATCTTCTGTCTCAAAGCTGGGAGCGCTAGCAAGCGTGGTAGGCAAATGGTTGAACCTATGCATCACAGTTAGATGCTCCATTCTAATGATCAGGTGCTACACGCTAGGTAGACGTGATCGCAGCGTATGTGCCGTCAAGGCCAGACAAAATTCGGGGGAAGCAGCCACTCACCACTGCGTAAGCTGCAGTTCCAGTTCTTCAGCAACCCTGATCATTCGATGTAATGGCATGGAGAGCCAAGATGTCTCGTCGTTTTCGTAGAAACAATTCATCAGTCGATTGCCGATCTTGCGAGCGGCAATTTCGGATATGTAGTAACACCAGATGATTTCAGTGTCTGATTCTAGTCTCTGAGCCGTGAGCGAGCTCCGATAGGCTGCCGATGGCGCCTGAGCCTCCGCTTCGGAGTCTTGGGAAAGAACTGGACTCCTCGTGGGAGGACTAGGAAAGACGTCTGGATAGTTCAGTCTTGCCAGTCCAGAAGGGGGTAGATTGATCTCCATTCGTATTTCGCTAAGGATGTTAATGGTTTAGTTACCAGTTATGCAATCATACTCACCATTCGGATTTGAGACATGACCAATAAAGTCTACGCTCGACCCCTTTAGAGTCGCTAAAGTTTCTCTGTGGCTTTCCTCTCAGATGAACTTGTAGAGAAATGCAAGCGCGGTTGAATGACACCCACGCTCTCAAAGCCCTAAGTGAGTACATTTCATACACTCCTGACAGGAAGTAGCATTGTGTTGTCAGAATGGAGTTCCCAAGAAGCCCGATTCGTTTCTGCGCTGCGACGTAATAACTCTCGGCTGTGGAGTACTCTGGCGTATCGGAGATGCTCGTGGCTCCGTTTGGCCCAGATACAAAAGATAGCGTGACGGGCTCTGGAGTGAATGTAGATGATATGCTACCAAGAGCGCACGCAATGAGCTGCACACATTAGCGATGGACATGTATGATCAGTGGCAGGGTCATACCACAAGGCAGGAAGCTGCGTCCCATGAGAACCCATGTTCAACTACCTTCTTTCCCTTCTTCCTGACATCATCCGCATCCACAACAGGGTTCTTGATGAGGACGTTCTGGACAAACTTGTTGATCAGAAAAGGTACATCTTCTTCCTGCATTCCCCGACCGGGTCGAGAAGTCCGGACAGGGTCTGACGGGATTGACGGATCAGCATCGTCGCAATCTGTGCCATGCCGGGAGTTGAAGATGAGCGTTTCAGTCCTCGATCGATCATACTTGCCCTCGAATATTGGCCAATCCAGGATGTCCTCGCTTACCTGAGGGCTGCGTCCGGCGATATCCAGTGACTCGAGGAGGATCTCAGCATCGCCCTTGCTGCTGTCTTCAGAAAAGGAAAGTGATCCAGGTGTTGGCTGGTGGTGGGGAAGGGTAAACACGTTACCAGATTCCGTCACTGGAGCCTCCTGAGGTGTGGGAGGCACGGCATTGGGTATCTTGGCGGTATCACGTGAGGTCTCGAGGAGACCGACGGCGTAGTTGAGCTTCTCAAGAATCTCCAGGCTAGCCAGATCGTACCTTACAGGCGGTCAGTCAGGTCAGTTTAGCTCAGCTCAGCTCGTGTTCGGCCGTGCCACGAAAGCAAAGCGTCATTCGACTTACGAAGAACGGTCCTTTTTCATGTCTCCGAAGTCGCATTCAATCTCCAGGTCCTGACATTCCCCACAGGCGGGTCTCTGATTGTCGCATCTGACCTTTCTCTTCCGGCAGGCCTCGCAGGCCCTGAGGGCTCTCTTGCGCGGATAGGCCATCCGGTTCGAGTCCTTTCTGCGTTTAGCAGCGGGAGCAGCCGACGCTGGGTCGAGATGGTGTTGCTCAGTAGTGCTCGGGCCGAGGGCGACCGAAGGCGACTGGTGGGACGAACTCATGGCGAACTCGAGTGGATTCCGGGACTTGGAGAATCAGTCGGGGAGACGAGCAGAAATGACTGCGGCAAGGTGGAGAAAGGGGAGTTGACTGACTGATGCAATTCCGCCACTCCCCGGCGAGAGGTTAGCGCAGGCCGAAATCTGTCTTGGCGCCCGCTAGATCCGAGTCAGTCCACCCCAACACCCCAGCACGAGCCTCACGAGGGCCATCATGTGGCAGACAATGCTGATTCCGAATCCTAGCCCAGTTCCGACTCTGTTCCGGTCATAAGAATTAGTCCCCAACATGTCTGTTGTTCTCATCGCCCCTCGCTGTATACAATTTCCTCGTTAACAATGTCTTCCAGAGTCCTTCGCGTTGGCATCATAGGGTGCGGAGAGATCGCCCAGGTCGCCCATATCCCTATCTACAACTTCCTACCAGGCAAATTCAAGACAACATACCTATGCGATGCATCAAAAGAGGCCGTAGCCCATGCAGCGAGCATGGTCCAGGGTGGCACACCCAAAACCACCACCGACCCTGAAGAACTATGCTCGTCTCCAGATGTTGACTTTGTGCTGATATGCAACGGAGACGAAGCCCATGTTATCCACGGCATCTTAGCCCTGAAATACAACAAATGGTGCTTGATAGAAAAGCCCCTCGCTCTCTGCTACCGCGACATCCACGCCTTGATCGCCGCAGAAAAGCAATCCAAAGGCCGAGTCTTCGTGGGCACAATGCGCCGCTACGCCCCAGCCTTCCTCGAAGCAATCCAAGAAGTGAAATCCATGGGCCCCATCTTATACGCCCGTGTCCGCGCAATCATAGGTCCAAACTCAAATTTCGTCAGCCAATCCACAACTTATCCACTCCAATTCACCGACTTCTCGGAGCAGGCCAAACAGGAGCGTGCTGCACGGGAGAAGGACATTGTCGAGACCGCTCTGCGCGACGAATTCGGCGTCGCTGTAACCGAGGACTCTATCAAAATGCTTAGAATGCTGGGCAGCCTCAACACGCACGACCTGTCCGCCATGCGCGAGATTCTCGGCATGCCAGAGCGGGTACTGGGCGCCTGTCTAGGCCTCCCAGGAATCTACACCGCACTGCTCCAATACCCCGGATTCGCCGTGACATTTGAATCCGGCATCAACGCAGTCCCAACCTTCGACGCGCACATCGAAGTCTACGGCCAAGACAAAATAGTGCGAGTCCAATACGACACACCCTACGTCAAGGGCCTTCCCGTGACCATGACGATCCGCGAAAAGATCCCCAGTAGGCCCGGTCAGGATTCTTTTGGGTTCTCTGAGAGGGTCGTCAGGAGGACGTATGAGGATCCGTATACGCTTGAGATGTTGGAGTTTTATGAATGTATGGTAAATGGTAAGGATATAAAGACTACGGCTGAGGATTCGATCAAGGAATTGGATCTTTGGAAGATGATTTTGAAAGCTGGTGAGCATAGTTATAAAGCGAAATAGATCAGGGGCATTATATCCGAGGAGCATGGTAGCGAGCATGGTAGATAGAGAATAGAACCTAACGAAAACCGAATTTACAAAACTTGAAAACAGTGTGCTACGACTTATCTTCATTCAGTGTAAAACAAACCCAAAACTCCGAATCCCATATATACTCCCTGGTAACCCAAAATAAAGAAAACCAGGAAGACACATCCCCTATTCAATCACCCTCACCCACCATCTTTCAACCCCTCCCCATACATTACCCCATACCCGACGCACCCCTAGCCGCCCCTCTCCTTACCCCCCACGCTCCCCACCCCATCAACCAAAACAATAGCCCCAACAACCAAATACCCCAAAAACGGCACCCCAACCCCCAACCTCCCATACTCAATCGCAAACCTATACGCCTGTTCCTCCCACCCCTCATCACCCCCATTCTTCATCTCTTCTAAAACTTCTCCAGCTCGACCAAGCAAAGCGTCGGATTCTTGATCAAAAGATGCGCCCCAACCTCGTTGTTTTGTTGGAGAGAGGAGGGATGTGGAATATAGGGTTTGTAAGGAGGAAATGATTTTCGAGAGGGAGGGGTGGAGGGTTTTTATTTGGGGAGGGGAGGGGGGTGCTGGGGTTTCGTTGGGGTGGGAGAGCGGGGTGAGGAGGTTGGTCCAGGTTTTGAAGAAGGGGCTTGGGGTTGTGGAAGGGATGGGGGAGGACGGGAGGAAGGTTTGTGTTATAGAGCGTTTTAGACCGCAGACTAGTGGTTCGGAGAGTGCGGTGGGGGAGAGTTGGGAGAGGGTGTGGGTGTGGATTTTTCGGGCCCTGGGGGGTATGTTAGATGATATTAATTCAGTTAATAGCGTCGAGCATAGTGGAGGGAAGAAAATGCAATAATCACAGGATGTCGGGTCGACATCCGCGATATATCCGCCCATAAAACAACGCAAACCAAACACAAACAGGTCCCAAGAAAGAAAAATGGACAATACATACCAATCCCAAAACTCAGGATACTTATCACAATACTTCTCCAACGTCTCAAAAATCCTCCTATGCCTAGCCCGACTCAAACTATACGGCGGACTGGTCGCAGAAATCCTCCCATCCTCACGATTCTCCATTCTCGCACGACGATGTCCTCTGAAGATCTCACAGAGCAAAGACGATAAGATAATCGAGGCGGTTTGTAGTGCTTGATCCATAGTAAGACCCGGTGGATACAACAGCCGAAGCAGATTCCGCGTTTCCCCGGTGTGAATGTCGGTGTGTAGATCCATAACATCGTTCGGAAGTGCAGAGCCGATCAATGAATCGATTCCCGCGTCGTCTAGGTATGCGGCGCCGTCGCGACACATGTATGCTGAGCCTCCGGTATCGAGGGCGCGCAGGGCGATGACTAGATCCGTGGCTAGACCATGGGGGATGTGTGCTGTGCGTGGAGATTTGAATGGTAAAGTGTTTTCGATGCTGTTCATGGCGGAGAGGTAGCCGAGGCCGATGCGCCAGAAACTGCGGTCGGTGCTGGATTGTGTGGAGTCGAGTGTTGGGACGGATTTTCGGGCTCGGGTTTCGAAGGCTGAGAGGCGCGCGTTGAAGCTGTTTTTGCCTTTGGCCTGGGGTATGTCGGGTCAGCGAAGTTCATGGGGATGGGTATGAGGTAGGAACTCGATGCTGATTTTTAGTCATGGATTGAAAAGGTAATTTTTTTTTTTTTTGCCATAAGGCCGTTTCAGGCTGTTTAACAACCAAGAATATGGTTTTTAATGTCGCGAAAGATGAAAAGAAATACATACCCAGTCCACGCCAGTCAACGCCGAGTACACAAAGTCTTCCCTGGAAGCCGTTGGCTCATATGTGAATGCTTGACACATGAGTAAATAAAATGGAAACTGGACGATAATGGGTGGATCACAGTCCAGACCAGTGAGGAGTCTACCCCAAGATTTGAAGTGGTCATCTCCCCCAGCTTGAGAAGCGTGTAGCTGAGACGATACCGTAATAGGGTCTTCGGTAGCATGCGCAGCTAAGAGAGCAGAAGCACCGAGCTCCAAAGTGCATTGGTATAGTGTTTCAATCAAGTCGATTTCGTGCAAGCCTGAGCTCAGTTCTCGCTCCTTTTCAACTATGGCGTGGAATTCAGTTGCGAATGGTTTGACCAGTTCCAGGACTTCATGAGTCGGGTTGTAGCTGGCCAACGCATTTCTAACCCATGGCGCGACGTCAGTCGTCAGTGCGTATTTGCCGATATGTCGTCCTGCGGAGACTTGTGGTGGTTTTGGTTCGAATGCACTGTGCAGCCACACTCGCTCGGGAGATGAGTGAAACATCTCGACTTTTTCATCAACTCGAAGTGGTATGGAATCTTTGCATTTGTCATGCGTCTGTGGATCCTCATGCATACTACTACTTTTCAGTGCTGCCTGTGTAAGGTGTCAGCGGATTCCTTCTCGTAAAGGTTGCTGAAGACAATACCATTGCACCTCCCGAGTACCTCATCTTCCGCGTATTAATCACAAAGTCTTGCACACCCATGTTGGTAGGAAATAAAAGCAATATCTTCAAAATTAAATAAAGCAAGTAGTTTCCTAGGAGTATCTAAGTCGATAAAGTTTCGAGAATTCTTCTCTACTGATTCAGCGCATGCCTTGACCTCTTTATATATCGACAAAGTGCTGCCTATGCCATGTCTTGAACCAGTATGACAGTATAGATTTTGGGGGCAGTTGAGATCTGGCCGTACGTTGGTGAGCCTGATTCGTGTGACACCTTGTTGCGCCTCCCGTTATCGTTCTTGAACATTCAGCCACATTTTTGCTCAGTCCAGTGACCGTAATCCAACGCGTGTCTCATGATTCAATGGACGGGGGACCCTGTTGGAAGGAATGGGTGAGATAGTCACGCCTCGGAGGAACGTTTACGCCGTAAGGCAATCGGGCGAGCCACACGTTGACGTCCTTCGTCGCGGACCGGTGTGCTACGCCGTTCCACGTGGTAATGCCTGCGGCGCATGCGTATTTGTGTAACAGAACTGTCCGGGGCTTTGCCACGGTCTTATCCAACCGCTTGGTTTCTCACGTACACCACTTCGCCTTATCGCTTTTCCGCGGCACACACATCCATGTCGGCAAAGCACCATTTCGGGTAATGGATCTCAACCTGGTCATCGCCTGAAGGAAAAACTCTACCAATCTTGTGGCTCCTCGGGCCCGTATGGAATCAATCAATTTTTTCATTACATCACCACTTGTAATCGCTCGAAAGCAGTTGTATAATCAATCTAAATGAATGCGACAAATCCCCGCACAATTACGACTGAGAATTCAGAAAATGGTACATGTACCCGCCGCAATACTTCTACATGCCATGGATCCCTGTCCCTATAATCATAAGACTATCTCCTCGAGCAAAGACAATAACTCCTTTGGTTTGCTTAACATCGGCGAATGGCCCGTTTCGATCTTCTTCACTGTCGATCCAGCCACTTGTGCAAACATTTCCTGCACTTCTTGCGGAAGCGCCTTGTCTTCGGTGCATATAACATACGTCGAGGGGACATATGCATAAGCACATCGTTTCATAACTGTATCCATGATAGCATTACTCTGAGAGACTGTCTTTGTAGCCCAGTACTCTGCTTCGTCGGTCGGGAGATGAGTGTAGATGGTCGCAAGCGAGTCGCGGAATCTGAAGCGACCATCTTCGTACTCGCAAAGTGGGGAGACACCGACGGCCATACCAATAGACTGCCCCATTGGGAGGGCCACAGCAGTATAAGCGAAGAAGTGTGCAACTCCCCCGGGTAAACCGCGCACTTTGCGACTCTCCAAAGTCAAGTCTTCAGGCACGGCTTCCCACCCAACTACACCACCATACGAATGTGTAGCAATTATAACTGTCTTGCATTCGTCAACCACTAGTTCCCTAATGGCAGCCTCGACAACCTGAACATCGTCGGCTAAAGACTTTGTGGTGAAATCGGGTTCGTCTTGATTGGTCAAAGAGGGATATGTAGGTTGCACGACAGAGAAGCCACGGGATTCCACAAGCCTTGCGAATTTGAAGTAGACGTCAGGAATCTGACAACCTCCCTGTAGAATGACTACAGTTGGCCTGCTCGGAGGAGGCGTTGCAATAGAACCCATCTTGAGGTCAAGTTAAAAAACTTTCGAGCGTAGAGGTTAAGTGCCAAATGTTGCAAACGTAGTTAACCCAGAAGTGATTGAGTTTGATCAGACGGGGGAATGAGATATGACATGATCAACCATGGATTGACGGTTCTATACGGCACAAAGAACAATGCACTGAAGGAATAAGGCGTAAGATGAGGCACGGCAAGAGTGAGTGACACATACAACTCGAAGGCCTGGACGGCGCGTATGCAGCATTATTGTTCTCACCCAGGAAAAAATTCTCGTGAATACATGTTGCCCCGCAGAGTAGATCACGCTGCGGCATCGATTTCTACCAATAGAGCTTGATCCAAAATTCCTTCGACGACAACAGCTTCCAATATGAACTCTGTTATCAGGCGAGTCGCGTGAGTCTTCACGATACAAGGGGAATTGTGTCAGCGTAAGCGTAGTAAGGTGGTGACAAATGTACGCCCTTCATAGATTGTGGTCTACAATCATTGCGGCGTTCGTGGAGACAAAACTGATTCGTTGTAAAACTTGCGCTACTTAGAGAAGGATCGTCAGGTGAACAACGCCACGTACAAACGCAGTGTATGCACAGTCATGTCAGCTAAGTTCACGACGAATTTGTTATTCATGCTACGTCCCTCCAGCTGTAATGGTATCAGACCGATTACTCAGAAATCTGTGTGGGCTGAAGTCCCGTGCCTCTGGAGTCCAGGCTACTTGCTGTAAGAGCCAGATCCGAGAAAGGACCGGAGATGGCCCAATTAGTATCGCTTGGGGATGTTTTGGCTCTCTATGCCACTTGATTAGTTAGAAGCCCCGCTGTCTTCCCTTTGAGATGTAGAAATTGCCGCGAAGACTAAGGACGGTAGCGATTCGTCTCTTACACCATACCCTGTTTCAAGACTGAATTCGATATTGCGCCGTGTATGTCAACTAGATCCTTACACCTGCTCTGTCATAGATATAAGCCTGTACTGGCTTTTTCCCCTCTTCTCTAAAGTCTAATAACTGTCGCATAGCTCACTCGTCAAGTAAGATTAAGCACAACCAAAACCGTAGTGTCCTATGTATCATTGAGATCGCTTAAACGTTTAGTAACTTCGGTTAGGTCCACATGTGATCTAGGAATTCATGATGATGTTCACCAATAGAGATTCGAAGATGCCCTCGTTTATCTTCTTTTTCTCTAATTTCTAACCACAAGACCCTCCTACGCTCGGGAATAAAAAAGAAACCACAATCCCTCTAATCTCTATGAAACCCCGCATAGAAATAGCAGCGAGGGTGCCCAAGAAATCCAGCTACCAAAACCATCTGCCTTCCCCAACCCTCAATCATCTATCTTTCTGTCATCTGGTAAAACCCAGAGGGAGAAGAAAAACACCCTGGAAGACTCCGACAATCAACATTACGAACAATTCATCAGGACATATCTAGGTAAAATTTCATTATCTAGTGTCTTGTCTATATATGCCCAATTTTCTACTCGCCCCGCTCGCTTTTTAATGCTGCGATGCGATGCGATGCGCCGTGTATACTCCTCTTAAATGTAAATTGTAACGATTGTAATGTTCCCCCTCTCAGATCCTAGCTAGCGATGTCGTCAACCGTAGCACCCAACTCCAGCACCTTCAATTCGCCAATTCCACCGTCTTCTTGTTTGAAAAACTGTAGTGTAATACATGAACCCTTGTTTCGTGGGCAATATGGACATAGAAGGTATATCCGACATTACCTATTCCACCATGTACGTTAGTTATCGAGGCCCGTAGTCAAGTTTCTCGAGATGGGCTGGGTACTGTGCGTTCGCTTTCAGCGTCTCGAGGCTTTCGTTGGAATGCCACCTGTAGAGCTCCGGCCCAGCGCCAGAGATAGGTCGTGAGAAGCGGTTGTGGACGATGACCGAGTTGCGCTTTGGGTTGGCGTAGGCATTCTTCGGCATAGCTTCAGTAGCAGACCGAATGGTAATTTCCGCGGGCTCTTCCTCTACAATGGGTTGAACGCCTCTCCAGCGATAGAATGCGTCCAGTGCTGGGATTGACAGCCCATGGAAGATGATTGAGAAAAACACGAGCCAGTACACAACGGGTACCATAGCTCGGACCAGATTCTCCTCTTCCTCGGTTGTGGCTTCTTCGGGCTTGGGGAACAGGTGTCGTGTATGCTCGACATAGAACACAGCACCGATGCCTATGGCTTGTTAGCAAAACGTCCACCACATACAATGCCAGAATTCGCCCGACTTACCAATTGGCCCAAAGTAGCCCATGAAGAGCGCTTCTTTCCAGTCTTTGACACAGTTTGGCATGAGGCGGTAGGTAAGGAAGATTGCAGGGATACGCCGGAAGATGAGGATAAGAAAGCCGAGGATGAATAGCCTTCCGATCGTAATACCAGTGACATCAGGCATATGAAACTCGCCCCAAGGGAAGATGGTCCCAATGTACATGAATCCGCCGAAGTTTAGCAAGACGTCGAAAGAGCTGTTTACTTCGTCGTGTCGCTTTTCGGCCTCTTCAAGATATTGCCCGTTCCAGTTGAGAGCATTTCCGGCAACGAAGCAAGCAAGTAGGTCATCAGTGCCGAGCATGCCACAAGCGCCGATGGTAAAGAGCTGAGATAATGTTAGCGAGCCTGCAGCCTTTGGCGTTCAAACTGGAGGGAAGACTTACACCAATGGCAGCCGGCCATAAAAGAAAGCTTTCCGAGTCAATCCATTTGCGCCTGAGACCGAACTTGATTGCAAACATGCTGCCATAGCCAATGACGATACCAATAACGGCTGACATAATGATGATATACAACCATCCTTCAACGATCCATTGCTCCATGGCTTTGGGGATGCCACCGCCAAGGCGCCCAACATCCGCGCTCCGTTTGAGGAGGTGGGCGGCACCTTCACCACCTGAGGTACCTGATTTGAACTCCACTCCTTCTAGGTCCGCATGGCGAATGAGGTACGTTGCAAGCCTTTGTCATTGAGTCAGCTTCGCAAGTAGTTTGCGTACATCTTTGTGTACACTTACAGCAGGAACGGGAACCCGAAGCCATCGTTGGCACCGGCCTCAGAAGAAATGAGTTCGCGGAGAGGTCGAGGAACGAATTTGTCGGAGAATGGACCCTTGGCCACAGCTTGCGAAAGGATGGGATCGGTGCAGGTCACGCACGAGCCAATAACAAGAGCGGTAAGGAACGTCAAGTTGGGGATCGTAAGCATGATGCACAGACTAGTGCAAAGCCACATGACCGTCATGACCGGAAGCAGGCAAATTGCCATTTCCTTCCACCTCAAAGCCTGGTATTTGGCGGGGAGCTGGAAGCCTGCAATGACTAGTTGAACACCGATGACGATACGGCACAGGCCCTGAAAGTGGTACATTAGAGCGAATCTTGAGGGAAGTCATCACACTCGGCGGCATTGCTTACCAGGGTAATGGCTTCTTGTTGACCTTCGGCAGCGGAACCCCATCGTGTCGCGCTGAGAAACTTTGCTGCTATGGGTCCTAGTATGATACCAACGATTACCGCAGGTACTACGGTCTAGGTCAGCGTCCTGCTGCTATACGCATTGTGACTGTGCTCGTCGCGGGGGGATTGGAAGTCTTACAGGCTTCGCCCAGGTACCACACCTGCTTGATCTTGACTGAGATGAAGCCATAGAAGACGATGAAGGCGCCTACTGCGATTAGTCTTGGAGAACTGCTGGACTAGAAAGCACACATACCTAAGACAGCAATGACAATGTTGAGTTCGCTAACATCGAGAGTAGGCATGTTTGCAGCTCAATGGCGGGCAACGACGTGACGACGATGGTGGTGATTCCAGATGACTGTGGAGGTAATGAATGTCGAACTAGGGAAGACGAAGGTGATGCAAGAGTCCAATATCCCAGGCCTGCTGGATATACTCAACTAATGTTAGCACCGCATCAAAGGAACCAAGAGCAAAAAGCTGGAAGGAACGCAATGAACGACAATAAAGGATACTATGGGAAGAAGGGAAAAGGGATGAAATGAAGTGCCAGACCTGGGCCAGCTAAGCAATACATTGGGGGTGAGGTATTTCTAAAGCGCGCAAGCGCTCAAGCAATACTATCGATATCCAATAGTCCGGCAAGACGTCAATAGATGCCCCTTGCGCCCAGTCTCCCGCAGGATGCAAATCTATCTATCAAACGCGGTTTCATGGCAGGCTTGGCGGGAGTTTGGATCTTTGGCTGCCACAGCGCGGAGGGCGGAGGTGGCAGGCATCAAGTCCGAAACAGTGGTGTCCACCCCTCTGGGCACGTGCGGCCAAGCAGAGACTTGAAATGCTTTATTCGGACCTTTCGAAGCTCCAATCGTCATGTTGGGGTAGACGGGCGGCAAGAGAGTCGACGCGTTGCGTGCGTCAAGGTTCAGCGCCCCATTGCGATCGACAATGGCAGAAACGACGCTTGGGAGGACCAAGAGCTGGGCAAAGAGCGGCGGACTTGGCGGAACGATCGAGCACCAACGGAGCCATGTATCAAGCTCGATCGCAGGCTCACAGAGACACTGAAGAGTCTAAAACTCGTTTGATCACCAGGGGGCGCGAAGTTGAAAAGAGAAAGGCAGATGCGTTGGAGGTTCTCAAGGTGGAAGTGAGTGAGAGGGACGGAGAGGAGAGGAGAAAGAAAGGAGACACGCCAAGCCAAGCCAAGACCTATCACGTGCCAAGCCTTCTTGGAGCGTCGCAATCATGCGAAACCTGCTTCTCCCACGTCTTCTTACCCCCACCCCTTCCGCCGGCCACACTCATCATCATCCAATCATCACTACCATCCTGTCCTGGCTAATGGGACGTGGGCATGGCGAGGAACGAAACTTGAAGAACATTTAGGGAGAAGCTTCGCGCGAAGCTCAAAACCTCCTGTGGCTTGCTCGGCGCTCTCTGCTTCGCTGTGTTACACAGGCACGACAGGCCCCCGGACATTGTTCTCACACATCAGCGACACGTATCGATTCACAGCCAAGTCAGTGCGCCAGACAGAAACTGTCGCGTGCCTCTTGCCCGAATCTATTTTTCGACCAGCCCCAGTATTATTGTGTTGTGCGTACATGCACAGTAAGAGCCGCAATTCATAGCATATATCGGAAATCCAGGATTCCCATAGGCGTCGATCCCTGCGCTTCCTGGATTTCCAATTCCCGGTTCAATCTCTGCAAATACCTTCGATAAATCCATACACCGGCAATCGCCAATAGGGCGGCCCCTCCCTCCACCCCCACGGCCATTGGGTATCGGTTCGCTTGGCTATTGGGGAACAAGTACCCACCAATGATGTTTCCAATGTTGCCCACCATGTTAACCAGGGCAATCGACGCCGCGCGTTTCCCAGCAGGTTTGGGGATCGAGTTCCCTATCCATGCCAAGTTCATGTTTGACGCTGATGTGACACCAGAGATCATGATGACCGAAGCGATGATGCGGGCTGGCACTGCGAGGGTTGCGCCCATGATGGCAAGACCCACAATGCATGCGCCGAGGTTCGCGATAATGTGCCATGAGCGTTCCTTCTTTTTGTCGCCGTGCCAGCACGTCGCTAACACAATAGCAAAGCCAGTGAGGTATGGGACGGATAGCAATGCATACGTAATCTTTCGCTCGTAGCCTAAGGTTGCCATGATGGTTGGGAAGAAGCTTAGGATATTGTCAGTGTCTACATAAGAACATCAGCGTACATTTGAACTTACTTTGTGAATGATGCGCACGTGGTGATGGTAAGGTGATTGATCATGAGTATATAGACTTTCTTATCCTGTATCATCATGCTGAATCCCTGAAGAATAGTTGAGTCGTCGCCACGGTCGGTGCCGAGATCCTCCAAGAGTCGATATTGTGCGATAATGCGCTCTTTGTGAGACAGCCACCTGGGGTCATATTAATTAAAAGGAGCAGTATGGTGAGGGCCAGTATAGTTACTTTGTGTTCTTGGGGTAATCTGGAAGGACGAAGAAGATGATCATGGCGATTCCGATCGTAAGTGCGCCTTCAATTATGAACAGCCTATCAGGGTTAGTGTCTTGCACTGTGTCCTACGTAGCATACCGCCGACTCACCATCTCCAGGATGAAAGGCCATGGACGCCCTCCATTTTTTCCGTGATACCAATCGCCATGAGCCCGCCAATCGAGCCGGAGATCATGCTTCCACCGAATAACAAAGCGACACGAAGACCAAGCTCATTACGCTTGTACCATGACGAGCACAGGAATACGCTTCCAGGGAAGAATGGTGCTTCGCAGAAACCTAGGAAAAACCGCACCATGACCAGTCCAGTGAAATTGTGAACCCCGGCAGCGGCTGCAGAGACGGCGCCCCAAATGATCATTGCTCCACAGAGGTAGTATGATGGTCGAACCTTGGACAGAACGAGGTTACTCGGTACCTGAAGTAGTCTGCATTAATGTTAGCGAATGAAGCCACCCGCTTGCCAAATAAACGTACAAGTAGCCCGCGTAGAGAATCGAAATACAAGTCCCATATTGCGTCGATGTCAAACCAAGCTCTTCCTCTATTCCGACAAGCTTCGCAATCGGCAAGGCGTTCCGATCAATGTAGTTCAGAATGTACATGATCATGAGGCAAGGAAAGAGGCGAAGATCGAGTTTTAGCCTTAATCGCTTCTCGATCGTTGCAGCCTCGTGTCTTGGGATTGCTGCGTATTCATCGCGAATGTACTGCTCTTCAGCAGAGACACCTTGATCGAACGTTATTGAAAGAACATCGCCTTGGATGTTGTCTTTGAGGATAACACTGCCTTGTTTGGGGGACTGATCTGCCATGGTGGAAAAGGTAACCTGACCGTAAGAAAGGAAAAGGGCGGGGGTGATTAGGGCTCCACAGCTCCTCTCGAGAATACTCGTTGGTCATTGTGAAGAGCGAGGTGAAGATATCTTTATACTCGGGGTGAGGCACCTAATCACTGATAAACATCGCACTATGCGGATTAGCTCAGTTCACCCTATTGCAAAACCCGGAAAGATAGGAAGTTTCTGGTCGCTAGCGAACTGGAGAATGTTTGCCCGAAATGCTGCTAGCTCAACCCCGCAAATCGCGTTCCCAAGTTGGGCAAAACTCATCCTTCCCGCTCGCCAAGAGTCGACTCGGCCCTGCATTAACGTTGACCGGGACATAGATAGCGCGGGCCGAGTCACATCGTAGGATGTATCTACACTCAGGTACGCTTCTTATCGGACTTATCTTCAAGGGAAGCAGGTTCCCCCTCGGTCGCATGGACGCTTTCTTCGTTCCGAAATTGCGTCGAGGGCCCTGCCACACCGAAATCGAGAATATCATGAATCGCACCTTGAGCTGAGTCGCATTCTGAGCTGAGTCACGGGTAGGACTGTCCGACAACATCCATTTCTCCGTGGCTAGAAACACGAGGCTGATGAGGCGAAAGAGATAACCGAAATACTAAGGACCAGCACAGATTCCAGATTATGAGAGAAGGGCATTCTAGACTGCAGTCCAGGTCGGAACGAGATCCGTATATCACTATAAGTCAGCAGATAACGACCTGCCATCGTCTCCTTTCCCATCGTCCAGACTGCCTTTAGCTTTGCTGTCATGTCGTCGCAACATCCTGGTGTCGAGCTTGCACTCCGCATACGAGATGAGAGCGTAAAGCCTTGGTTACCAGATATCTCAAAGCTGCCGGATCCATTGCCCAAAAATGTACGGCAATTGGTTCCTCAAGTGCTTGGTCCTGAGGATGTTGCCATTACCGACATGGACTGCGTAACCCTTGTTAAGAAGATGTCAAACAAGGAATTACGATGTGAGACCGTCATGAAGGCTTTTCTTCGCAGAGCTGCTTTGGCTCAACAATTGGTAGTTTCTTCCATCTCGTAGCAAAGTTGAGGTAGTAACTTTGTTCCTAGACAAATTGCGTCACAGAGCTACTTCCAGAGTCGGCGTTAGAAAGGGCGCGCTATCTTGACTCATTAGACCAACCAATTGGCCCACTCCATGGTCTTCCAATCTCGATGAAAGAACAACTTGGTGTGGATGGCAAGATCAACAACGGCAGTTTTGTAGCCTGGACCGAGCGTATGCAAGTCCCTCATTGCAGCTTAAACAAGACCATATCCGATGCCGGAGGAATCGTCTTTGCTCGTACAACTCAGCCACAGACAGTCATGCATCTGGAGACATCTACCAACATATACGGCACGACTCTGAATCCGTATAACACTACCTTGACTTCGGGAGGAAGCTCTGGAGGTGAAGGAGCATTGATCGGATTCGGTGGAAGCCCGCTTGTAAGTGAGACGCGCAGAAGTTCATACAGTTATTGACGATGATCAAGGGCATAGGTGGGGACATAGGAGGGTCAATTCGACAGCCCGCCGCCAACAATGGGATTTACGGTTTAAAACCATCTTCCTTTCGTATCGGAACGACTGGTGGTATGGGTGTTATCGTCGGTCAAGAAGGGTAGGTCTCATTGTGTCCTAACCAAGACTTAATTAACATTCAGAAAGTATCACAGGATGTTTTGGGCCAATGTCAACAAGTCTTGCGGGAGTGGAGATGTTGATGGAAGCTTACCTCAAATCAGAGCCATGGATCAGAGAGCCAGCGTTACTGCCAATTCCATGGCGAAAAGTTGACCTTTCACAACGCCTCAAGATTGGAATAATGTGGACTGACAACGTAGTGACGCCACATCCACCGATCAAGAGGGCTCTGCAAATGACACATGACGCTCTCCAAAAAGCGGGCCACGAGATAGTCGCATGGAACGCAGTCGACCATGACGAGTGCTGGAGGATCACAAACTCATTATACTGGGAGGACGGTGGCCGCAGAATCCGAGAACTGTTGAAGCAAGGAGGCGAAGAGCTATTGCCTCTGACGAAGTGGTTGATTGAAGAGAACGACATTAAGCCGCTAACTGTCGAGGAGGTGTGGAAGGTAAGGAATGCCACCCTATTAATCATCAATAGGACTAATTACTTCTTCAGCTCAAAGAACAGAGAAACAAATACCGCTCAATGTACAACAATCTCTGGCTTGCATCCGGGAAAGATGACGGTCGCCCGATAGACGCCATACTTTGTCCCGTAACCCCAGGCTGTGCTCTCCCCCACGGCCAGTCCAGGTATTGGAGCTATACCTCACAATGGAATCTCCTCGGCTATCCCGCCATTTCCTTCCCGGTAACTTTCGTTGATCAGTTACTTGACAAGCCTGATGCATCCTATCAGCCACTCAACAAGTGGGATAGGTTCAATCACGAGCTATACACAGGCCCAGACCGATACCAGGATGCACCCGTGTCCTTACAGTTGGTGACGAGATCATACGAAGATGAAAAGTGCGTGGAAATTCTGAAGCGTGTGGAGAAGGCTTTGGAAGAGGCAAATAATTGAAGCATTGTTTGAGCGTATTGTGCCTTTGAATGGGCCTTTTCATTGAAGAGTAATAGAATCAGCTGTATAATTCAGGTTAGACTAGACGATTAGAGTAGAACAATTCCAGCCTGCGTGAGTGCTTGAGCCAGTGTATTGATCAGATGCCGAATTGCCGTATTCTGTGAAGTGAACAAATCATCTGCCCCCGTGCTCTGCCGCCCATCGGCAGCATTCGTAAAAGCGACAGATCGAAATGACCGTCGAAATATACCGCACAAAGTCAAGTCGTAAGTCTTACACGCCGACGAGAAGCAGCAAAGAAGTGTAAAGATCGGACGCAAGAGATGGGACGAGGTCACAATAAAGTATGTGCGCGAAATGCAACCATGGGTAGTACGGCCAATGAAACGTGGCGGAGGACTCCCACGTACCAGGGTCACGATCTCGTGGTAGCTGCGTGAACTGAGTCACACGGCGGGTCGCAGGAGATCGATCAATTCGTGCGATATTTGTAGCGCAAGCGAAGAGCACAGTTCTCTGCTATGATGCCAGCCCGTGCAGGTCTTCGACGAATGTCATAGACGTTATGGCTGGCTTGTATGTGGCAGGTGTCATGTCGTTCCGAACCGTCCTGGATTTTAGCGGGTGTATCTGTCCACTCTCGCGGCGATGCACCGTAGCGATGCGCGTCGCGGTAAGATTAAACAGGATGATCAAACATGTAACTTACATCCGAGAACCAAATGCAGGCGCGTCGCGCTTGATTGAGCACAAACCCCGCGCGTCTTGCTGTCAAAATAAGATCGCTGTTTTCGCCAGTCTTGGCTTCGGCGACGAGCGCTGCAAAAGTTATCGACGGCACGCACTGTTTGCTCCAATACGTTGACCCGAGCATATGCCGAACCTTCCTAATCAGGAAGGTACAGAGAAAAAGTGTCGATCGCAGTAGCCACAAGGTCCCGCAAAAGGAGTCCAGCTTAGTCATCAACCACCGAGTTGGTGAATGTTCCTGCCAAACAAATCTGCGACCAACATTTTTCGTCCCGCAAACTTCTACACCTTGCAAGGCTACGGAGTGAATATGCGCACATTATAGCAGGGTTTTCTGCACTACTATAATAGTCGGCATTGCGATTAGTACGAAATTTCGAAATGTCTTCCCGCGCCATTGTTTATACCAAGGTATACTCACCTTTGCGCGGATCTGTAACATTGATGCGCCTATTTTCTTCCGCATAGCATCAATTATTCGGCGTTTCTTCGTTCGCCTGCGTGACCTAAAGATGCAATCAGACTTTGTTGAAAACTGTGAAATCACTGAGCTACTCCGATTCGTTTCGTCGTTTGGAGATTTAGTAGAGCTACCTTTCCTAATAAGTTGTCGAGTGACTCCCTCGTCGTATGTTTTTAGACTGTTTTTTTCTCGCGTGGCATATTTTTTTTCTTCGCATATGTTTTTAGATAGGGATTTGGGAAGCGTTCTGGAAACGCTGGGATATTCAGAGAATATATTTTGGATTGCTTAGAAGGAATTGGGTAAGCTAAAGGAGTTTTGAAGTAAGCTTATCATCTAGTCGCCCAACCAAGAGACGCACGCGAGCCTCAGGCCGTGCATCTATATTCTCAGAATCCAGCGATGCTGAATACGATCCTTCCCCGAGCCTCGCGAGAAAACAGCTGCCTACGAATGCCTCCTCTCACACCGTCGAAACCCTGCAGGTGGCAGTCAATAGCCATTACTCTCCATCCCCAGAGCGGCAATCCCCCTTTAAGGGGCTTTTGATTACGAGATATGGAATAGAGGAGGATCTGGATCAGCTACCGATCCGAATTGCAGCAGTGCTGCAATACCTCAATACTAATATGAGACTCGCCGAGTTTTTATGTGGACCAGCAGGCTGTGGATCGGATATATGAAAACAACGAGATTAGCCGACAACTCAATCATATTTTCGATGCTCCTCACGATACATTCGTTGATTCTTCCAAAATCACAGAATTGACAACCAATGACTTCGTGGAGTGCAGAGCGCTTGCAAGGGATCACGGCAATACAGAGACCATGTGACGGCAGGCCCTTAGGGAGCACGTTGGCAGCTCAGCGAAAAAATGTTCGTTTTCAATGCGATTTCGGGTAGGGGATGCAGTTGAGCAATACATTGAAAGGATCGCAATCTCGGGGCTTACTTGATCTCAGCATGGCTCTCGAGCCTCAACCCCAAAAGTCCAGCGGGCACAGATGTATTACAAGGGCATGCACGCATTAAAGACTCTGTCTTACTTAAAATCCTATCAGCAGGAGAGGATCCAATCACGCGACTAGACACTCCGAGCCCTGATATGACGGTTGGGTTTGGTGATTTCGGTCCTTACTGTCCCAATTGTAGTGTCGGGCTGCAAAGAATCCAAGAAACTGAAAATCTTCCCACCAATCCCAATGAGGAGTCTTTAGGGGTGCGATTCCCGTTCCTCACGGTCGAGTCAAAGGGCATCTCCCGTGGGATGTTTGAGGCTCAAAACCAAACAGCTGTGACAGGTGCATGCGCACTCAAATTATTCAATGACTTTGAGGCCTTTGTCCAAGGCTGCGACCATCGATATAGCTATGACGAGAATGCGCTCGTACAATCCTTAGCCTTTATTGTGACTACAGAAGGACCAATCCACAAGCTTTGGGTAAGCTATCGCAATGGTTTTGAGCGTCACATGTCTCTAGTAGATATCCACCGTATGACTTCAGCAGCTAATGTCATAGACGGCTGCAAAGCCTTTTTTAATGATGTAGAACAGCTGCACAGCTACATGAAGACGAGTACGAAACGGAGCAAAAATCATGACTTTCTTAATAATGCCTGAAGAACGTGTCTATGTTCTCCCCCAACGACTCCAAGGCCCGTGGGTTGTGACTGCTGATATTGGCGCCAAACTTACCCGGCAAGCACTACTCGCCCCATCGCCTCAATACCACGACTATTACTAAATCTTTCTTTCGCCAACTATAATGAGGAACAGATCTCTTTTTTAATTTAGATCATGTCAAGGCATGGGGCAGGAGAGACCTTTGAATGTTAGAACATAGTATTAGGAATTGTTGTCAGATTAACAGCCTCTTGTGGCACTATGCCCATTGTATAAATTCCAACGTAGAACCAGCCATAGCGTATGCCCATGAGTGTATATGTATCACAGAGCGCGAATAAATCGCTAGTGGTCACCCACCGAGGTGTCAATCAGCTGGTGACAGGCTCAATGGGGTTAGAGCGAACATGACGTATAGTCGAGTGACTCGGTGGTCGATTGTTAGAGTTTTTCCCCTCTTCGCAGGGTTATATACATAATAATATAGTGTGGGTACAGGAAGGCAAAAAAGAAAACTAAGAAAACATACAACCAACGAGACTCTGTGCATTGATTGAGCACCTTCAAGACTTTACATGATAGAAGCGCCTATGGAGACATCGTACATGTGTAGCTGCATTGCGTACTAGTACGGATGCGTCATTAAACTTCTAGCCTTGAGATGGGCTAACTATAACCCGTACTTATCTACGACGAATGAAGCACGGCCTTGCTATAGATGGAATCTTGCTCGCAAAGATGAATGTTATGGCATTGGGTTCTAAATATCTAACAGAGCTTTCAAATGTTCAGAACTGCTGTGTTCAAGGAAAGACATAGCATAGTATCCTCAAGGAAGTCAGCCCCGAGCTAATCGCTTGCCCATAGCATAATCCTAATGATCGACTCCGTATAATGCCATACGGGGCCCCTAGGCCATCGGTAAATGTCTACACGGGATGTATAGCACCTGGAACCTTATGGATCGGTGGGAAGATTGGAATCATCTTGGGTTCTCTGGAGTGCGTCATCACACGGGTTATAGAGGTCATCAAGTCCAATCGTTATATCGGGCAATGGGTCGAAGCGAGAGTTATGAGGCTAGAAGTATAGTGTGTTCATTCCGTTTTGTGGCACCGGACGGGTAATCGCGACGCCGAATTTATTCTTCAATATGATACAGAGGGAGGATTCCGCCATCGCGAGCACACTTTCTTTAGTCTAATCAAGTCCTGCTATACAAAGCAGAGAACAGATCTCAATTTAGCCGGATCTTCTTTTTTGAAATCTTCCAGATAGTGGCCAACTAGCCTTTGTTTCATTGGTCCATGTCCCCATTGCGTTATCTTCAGCATGTACTCTGTGAACTTTTTAGCTTGATCCTTGAGTGTCATTTGCCATGAACCAATAAGCGTCGCACTGATCATGTTGCCAGCATGGGTGTGTACGAAGAGTTCATGCAAAGGGCCTGTAGTGACGACGGTGAAAGTCATTGTTGAGTCACGTAACATCCATCCAGTGTTCCATCCAGTGTTCTCATTATCCGTCACAAAATTGAGGAAGTCGTCCTGAAGCTTCACAGCGCACGCGCTCGTACCCGCAGCTTCATGTTGAGCGCCCATCAGCCCAGAAGATAAACCCTTCATTTCGAACATAAGAAAAGGGAAGCGTAGGCCCGTGCTGGACTGGTGTGGATTGGTCGCAACGCCTCGAACTTCTTGAATCCTTTGAAGAAGTGGCTCATAATGCCTGACGGGCAACTGCAAGCCCAGCGTGATCTCGGAATGTGGGGTGTGGATGCTGTATTCATCGTCTGGTCGACTATTAGAATCGCTATCATCATCTAAGCAGCGGCGACCGACGCACATTCCTTCTGGAGTTCCATGTCCGGGTCTGAGGCTGAGGAGCCACGCTAGGGAAGTTGGCAAAGCTCGTCTCTAGACTTGGGAATTGGCCACAAACGCTTGTCTTCCATTGTCAACCAGACTTCTCCCCTAAAGGAGCTGCGACAGGTCTCTAGATGATCCCACAAAGCACTTCGCCAAGCCATGTCTGTAGTAGGATATTGCCTGGCAATATTTCTGCATTTCTTCATGTATTCATTGCCCATATATTCAACAAGTTCGTATGGCTCGCCCCATGTAAGTGGTGCATTAAGCAATTCATCTAGCAAATTTTGGATCAAATCTCTCAATACCCCTTCCCCATCCATGTTCATTATGATGCTCGAGTGCTCGAGATTGGTGTTCCGATATGCGAGTGCGCGTTCATTCAAATCCCGCGCTGAATCTCGATGTGAAACATTCAACGTGCGATCTAGCCTGACCCTGCGCTTTTTTGGTCGTGAAGCGGCTCTATACGATACGTCGGGAGAGCGATTAGGAGCCAAAACAATGGGCACAGGTTCGTTTAGTTGGGGAGAGCCAGTGTTGTCCCGTGATCGTCTCAGCCTTTTTGAACCTCGGCTTGCGGGCCCAGCAATAGACCGACTCATGTCGACGGGTTTTGGATGCTTCGGGTTGGACGCGCCGGTCTTTTGACGATGAAGGGGGTTGAATTGTTGGACCGACGCGTCTTTGACTAGAGCGGCGCGTCTTCTGTTCCGATCTTAGCGTGGGACGTTCCGAGGCTCAACTAGGCCTAATCGGATCAACAATCAACACCGCACCAATCAACAACAGGATCTGTGAGAAGGAAATGTTTGAGGATCGAGAACAAATCCGCCGGAATTGGTATGTGTTGTTTTCTATTTCTTTGACCGGATGAGAGAGGAGGTATTCTGCAATAACGAACTTGGCGACTCAATGCTACATCCCTCGAGAGCAGATAAACATGTTAAATTTCTCCACGTGCCCTACAGGCTTGCTAGATATACATGAATGGCGAAAATTTCTCAGGGTGCTTGTTGGTGCAGGGATTCTTTTAGCTATGGCATCTTTGTGGAGACTAGCCCGTGGACTTTTTTATGCGCTAAAGTGTTACTAGGTCCAGGTCACTGTTTTGCACGAGCTGAGAAGGAAAGATTAGGGAGTCGGAATCTGAGGAACAACCAGAAACTGAGAACTCTGCCTATTACACCAGAGGAAGTATCATCCGTTGTACGAACTATGTGGCCGAGCACCGGGAATGGTAGTAGAAGTGAATAGAGATTATCGTCTTTGATGGCCTGCTAGGTCGCCGAGGTTGGCCTAGAAATAAATTCCGTGTCTTTGTCCTTCTTGCATTCTAATAGTATCCATTCTGGATCTTCATCATGATTTGTTGCTCTTGCTTTGTGCTCGGCGATACTCAGACAAGGGCGATCGAAGAGGACTTTAGTAAACGATGTACAGCTTGAATTGGGATGAGTTGTAAGTATAGATCTGCTATCGCTCCACGCGCTTGCATGTTGATCGTGGCAGAGGTTACTAGGATACTATGGTCGATGCTTTGGCTGAACATCTATACGGAGTTGGCCTTGTGCTTCGGAGAGGCCACCAAGTGATCAACTCATATTGAATTGCGGCGCCACTTGGAGATTTCCACATTCTTCTTTTATAAAGAGCTAACCTGTAGTTGTGCCTCAAATAACAGTCCCTTGTTCTGCGTTCGACGGAATCGTCCACCATCATACGTTGGCTCTACGGTGAGAGACTTTGACGTATCTCGGTCTGGAGGGCGGTCGCAATGTATTATACGACAAGACTATAGCCCTCTTAGAAAGAAGGAATCCAGTGGGGACGGGCTGTTCTGCCCTCAAAAAAGGGAAACTGGTCGCGAAGTCCGTGAGCTAAGATTACAGGCGCTAGCATTTCAGGACTACGTATGGGTATACTCGCCTCCCCTCAAACGCGGTCTAGATATATGTATCAAGCAGTCGTTTAGATAGTATAGATGTGTTGTTGCTTGTGGCCCACAGCGCCAGTGAACGAGATAGGGACCGCGTCTTGACATGAACACACCTGCATTACCTCAGTGCTGGCCCTCACGCTCCTGTCCAACGGCTCGTAAACAATGACATCATCCCCAGTGATCTCCGCAGCACTGAGAATTCCCACGTGCCAGAAATTTCCAGTGACCCCAGCAAACGCACGGGGCCCGCCTCGGGCAGCAGGCTCGTGCGCACGTCGCCCTCACAAGCACCCACCAACACCATATAAGAGAATACAATTTATGCTCTATATAATTAATTAATTCTCCAAAGATTACATCGAGCACGAGAACAAACACAGTGGCGCACCTGTGGGGACAAGACAAACTGATCGATCCAGTCGCGACCTGTCGTCCGTTCAACCCGTATGGGGAAAGTTCTGCTCGTTTTTTGCTTCCTTTTTTTTGCTTTTTGGTCTGTTCACCTGAGATGACTCTTCGAGTTAATGATACTTTAATGACGGAAGCTACGGTTGAATGAATGTTATGCCATCCACATCTCCATGATCAGGTTGCTGCCAGACTTGTTATCAATGGCTCAGCGTGTCTGTTATGCTACTGCAGCAGCGGGATATCAGTGTTGTGGTGTGCCGTGCCTGCAATATCCTAGTAACTCCATGGTGACGGAACCATACGAGGAAGCCGTTCTAGGCGTTTTCACAATATTCTGTAAAACAAGCCTCACATAGAATGCACTGAAAACGGTTTCGTTGACCACAAACACCTAGTCAATATTGCTATTGAAGACCAAAACTCCATCGAAAGAGTTCGCCACTGCTGGTCGCCAGCCTCCACCGCCACAGAAGTGTACCACATAGCTCGATAGGCCCTATATAAACAACGATTCAACCACCAACCTGGGGGCCCATTTTTTGACCCATCACGCCACGATCTCAACCCGACAAGGATACATGTCTGAAACATGCGTGCCACCTTCTTCAGTCTGATATGCCCTTTCGCCGTCAACGTCTCTCTTTTCCCTCCTCTCTGAACTATCGAAGACCATCCCCACCAAAGACGCTTTTCCACTTCCTCCTTTACCAGCGCGTAGCTTATCCCAATCATCATATGCAGGACTGATCTTGAACCGCCGTACAGTCAAAACAAGTGCGGTCTTTATCTGCAGAATGGCAAGGTTCTGACCTGCGCAGTCCCTCGGTCCGCGCTCAAAGGGTCTGAAAGCTCCTTTATGTATGTTTGACGGATCAAGCCATCTCTCTGGCTTGAATTCATCTACGTGTTCGTAGTCGTGGGCGTTGCAATGTATGGCGTGATGTGCGAGGGAGACGAGGCAGCCGTCGGTTGGATACCGTGTGCCATTTCTATCTGTAAGGTGGACGTCTGAAGATCCACCGCGTATGGCGCCAGCGGGAGCGAAGAGACGCATGGTTTCTTTGATGACGGCCAATGTGTATGGGAGTTCGTTGAGTAACGTGGGGTTCTTGCGAAGAATTGATGGAGTGACGGAGGTATCTTTACCCAGCACGCGGTCGAGCTCGCCTTGGAGCGTCTTGAGAGCGGCAGGGTGTCTGTATATCAAATGGTATACAAATACTAATACACTTGTGACCGTGTCGTGCCCGGCGATTAGCAACATTCGAAACTGTGGAATAGCTTCGTTGATGAAACTTTCATCCAACTTGGGAATTTCCGTGTGTTTTGTCCCAACTTCAGCGTTATCGAGGTGTGCGCCTAGCGCAAGAGACATAACCGATCGGTTCTTCGCGGAGGGACTTAACATGCACTCAGCATACCTTGTTTTGAGCACGTTGGCGAAGTAGTTCTTGATTATGCGATTGTAGTAGGCGATTCGAACACGACGGAATGGATTCAATTTCTCCACAGGATTGCCCATCGAGCTCAGTGGAATTATTGATCGTACTGCCCGTAATATTGTCTGTTCACTTCGCTGGTAATCCAGGTTTACATCCCTGAACAGTTAGCTCCACCGGCTATCTAGAGTTTGAAAGACCTACATTGCGGTTTTCATGAAAACTTCCAGAGTTAACCGCATCGAGGCCTCCTCGAGCTGGAACGCTGTTCCAGTTGTAGCGGCATTATGCAAGATGTCGGAGAAGGTCTCCGCGCTGTCCACAATACCACCTACCTTGTCCATCAAATACCCCATAGCAAAGCCGGGGTTGAGAATGCGCCTCCAATATCTCCACTCCACGCCGTTTGTGCTAAGGAGACTGGCGCCGCCACTTTGCGGATCAAACATGGCTTTATACACTTCGGGCTTTATATTCAATCTTCGGTTAACATCGGATGACGCAGCAGCATCACAAACAACGAGGGTCGGTGCGACAAAAGGCCACAGGTCAAGGTAGAACATGTCAGTATCGGTAAAGTGCTGGCGATGTATGTCCTTGATGACGACGCTAAGGAGAATGTTCGAGGGATATCGAGAAACGGCGTCTCGGATGAATGGAAGGTGCCCCGTCAGCCAATTCCACGGAGGCATTGCCTAGACCTGTAAGCAACAGAAACGCTGATGAAATCTCTGATAGTTCTGTTGGTGACATACCAGCCCTGCCTTGCGTAGCCTGTTCATGTGTGCACGCGCACGATAGCCTGAATATATGAACTTCCCAAACAGCACGCACACAATTGCAAAGACCACGCTCTGCCACAAGGCAGACATATCAATTGTAGCTATAAGCGGCATTGCGTTCTCGAAGTAGCGGAGATGATCGTATCGTAACGTTGGAGGATGCAATGGGGTTTGTAGAGGTACGCAAACGACGTGGAAATCGGACTGTGTAATTTCAACTCGCTGATTCGGAAATTCCTTGAAGATGGCGTCCCTTGCGAAGTTAAGGCTGAGGCGGCTTTTGTTTGATGTTAGTATTGTTGTGAGACGGCCAGATGGCGAGGACAATACTAAGCTAGTTCTTTGTCTTGCAGTATGGCCAGCGCCTAGGCGTCCCAGTCCCATGGCATGAACAGTAGCAAGTGTAAACATGTTGGATGATTAAAGGCATCCGTCTCGGGCAGCCTGCTTCTCTAGCGTGTCGTTGTGCGTGGGGTCTTTTCATGGCGCCTACTGATGACTTCGAAAGCTTGGGGACCAGATATATCACGTGACCATACTAAGTTCCAAGGTTCCACCCCGGTGCGGACGTGCCTCTATGCACAAAGGGTGGCCCTGCGAACACGCCCACTCAGTCTCCAAAAGCATTTTTGGAGGATTAGTACTAGTGAACGTATTGAATTTGTAATGACGATGCATCTATATATTGAACTGTCATCTCAAAATCTTGAGAAACCTTTTTAGTAGAAACGAAGCGCGTTCCGCAAGCATGACAGGTCATAACTATCTCTTCAAGAAATTGATTTGTTCTAGATCCGAGCGCGAGATGATATCGAAGAAGTCTGAACCAGCATTCTCTGAGAGAAGCTACAGCATGACGCACTTAAACTTTCCAGCGGCACCGTGCCCAGTTGTCCTAACCCAACCAATCAAGCAACATTTCTGCTATTCAAGCACTCGTTGATCAGCTTGAGGCAGGAAATGAAGACCCCCCAGACATGATTAAGCAGCTCAAAGAAGAAAACTCCGTCGATTCGGTTTTGGGTCATACATCAAACGAAGTCTTCTGGTGAAGGCCTCGATCATGCAAACCTCGACGGGGCCATCGGTCCACACAACAATGGTGTTATCAATCCAGTGGTTAATTGGGTCATAGACGCAACTGCGGAGTATACAACCGAAGTAGAAGCGAGAACAAAACAATGCTCGTCCCTGAGCGCAGGTAGACGCGAGCGATAGAGCGATGATGATGTAGGACTTCCAACTCTCAAGTGGTCACCACACGATATCATATTATGCAAACATAGAAACGAGAAGAGACACTGGTAACAAGTAGTGACGTGGAGTGCAAAGGCAATGTGACTCTGACATTACTGTACCGGGACCTATTGCTGAGTCTGTAGAGACAGAAGAACCACACACGACAATCATCAGAGACTTCGCGTCCCTCTCTATCGACGCTCGAGACCGCGTTGCCTTTACTCCTGCTACTACACTCTGACAGAGATATCTATATTACAATATCTTATAAGGAGAAAACCACTATGAAAAAAAAACCCTAAAAAAAAAGAGTTTGCTAAGTGCCCCATCCAACGCACATAGCCGTAGTCCACACCACCTGGTTCAAGCACAGGATTACAGGACTTCCGAGGTCTTCCGAGTTCCGAGGAGGCTGCCCATATGAGTGAGACGAGAAAACGCTAAGTGCCCCAGGCCACGCACAAAGCCGTAGCCCTCACCAATAATTCAGGACTTCCGCAGGGTGGGGGAAATGGGGAATGGGAAGGAGGGGGGACGTGAGGGAATGGGAAAGCTGGGCAAGACGCTAAGTGCCCCAGCCTCGCACAGAGCTGTAGTCCTCACCAATGACAGGACTTCCGAGGGTCGGAAAGGAAAGGAGGGAAGGGGCACGGAGTGGCGGAGGGGGCTGGGAAAAGGGAGAAGGCGAGGCAAGTGCACGGGCGTTAACGGTGGAAAAGGCAGAGGAAAATAGTGCAGGAGAAAAGGGAGGGAAATGGGCAGAGGCCGACCCGAACCGAGGACTCCTGACCTCAACCTGGTGAGGGGCCTATTCTCATTCAGGGAGCATGCAAGCCGAGGAGTATCGAAAGTAGGAGTGTGCAATGTACAGACGGGCCACCTGTACACTCCTACAAACGATAATGGGAAGAATAATAAGACCTGATATATAGTCGAAATTCGATTGTTCTCACAAACAATAAGTTCCAGCTCGTCAACGACTGCCTGGGCCACGCGTGAAAGTCCAAGTTTTACGCGAGAGGCCCGAGCGGAGACATCGAGCCAATTTGCCACTTCCTCCCGTTTGCCCTCAGAGGTACCTCTGCTAGTAGACGCGTCTCTCTATGTACTCGCTCTGCTGGGGCGCGGCGCAGTTCCTCGGCCTCTCCGCGCTGCTCACGAAGGCGCCCTGGCTCAGTGATATCTAGGTATAAGCTTAACAGACGAAGAATATGCTTGACCAGCTACAGTGCAATCCATATCTACACATGTAGAGAGCTACAACATCCAATGTCACTTAGACCAGCTAGGTCAACCGTCTCGCATCAGGTTCTATGCACCTATATCGGAATCCCAAAAGGCATGTACACGAAGTCGACTTCAGAAAGACGAGGATAAGGTCTCAACCGCCATGATTATGTTCTTACAATTACAAAGACAGACGGTGCTGTACTTGCACCATGTCATCACCAAACAAACACGTTCGAAGGCTCCATGAACTCTTTGTGTATTTAATCATAGAAAGTGTCTCTATGTTCTTGCTAATAAGGCTAGAACGTAAAGACTTGCGGGGATTGCGAAGAAAAGGCATATAGAATTTGACTACGGGCCGAGCTTTTCTCATCGCCGAGAACATGTTCAGCGTGATTGTTGAGTGAAGATTTGGAGTGTAGGAATTGAACATGGCGTACACAACACTGTTGCATATGAGCCATACATAAGGTATAAACATGCATAAACACGCTTGGGGAGATGTACCACCGTGAACTTGCCTTCGTTTTCTACTTCGCTCTTTGTACATTATTCCACAACGCGACACTGTAGTCATCGAAGATTGTTAGTCGCATGCATACCTCATGGAGTTTCTTGTAATGAGTCTGAGCTAATGCTTGCGAAACTGGACTTCCTTTCTCGGCGCAAAATGGCCATTGATTCAGCATTCAATGCGTGTTGGCATTTGATCCTCGCGTCTGTAGTCTGTGAAGAAACCTAGCCAAACCCTAGCATGAGATTAGGCTGGAGTTTGTTTGTGATCTATAGCCTTCCTGCTTATGAATATAGCGAAAAGAGACATTTCGGAACCGACAGAAGCTTAGCTTGATGCCAATGTAGCTTGTTATACTCATTATCGACTTTGTGGGCTAGCGTGATAAAGGTACTGGCTGCTGGGGGCGCCGTGCCCTTTGGGACACAAGGACGAACAATTATGCTGGAAGTATTTGTGGTACTATCTGTATACAGTATTCCGGAAAGTTATGATTCGGCACAAGAGCTGCTCGAGTCTGGGGAAGTATCGTCTGGAAGACAAGTCCGTGATGCTTTCGACGATATCAATCGTGATCGGTGTGGGTTGCCATCAGAATAATGGCTACGAGCTACGAAAGGCACGGGTTGTAGAGGGGACAATGGGTCGGCAGCAGAGGAGGTGGCAGACTTTTAGGCAACCGGGTAGAGCTGGATGCGTTGTTGTTTGTGGAGGCCTGAAAAGTTAGTGACGTGTACATGGACATGTAAAACAATCAAAGCCCGTAATGACCACGTTATGACACCAATACGTTACTTAGCTTTTGGTCTCTAAACTTCTTGATCGAGGCAACAGTGTTGTATAGAACCTCAAGGGAGACAGGCTTCTCCGTCTATTGGAGTGCAAATGGGCCATTTGCTAGCGTCTCACGTAACGGGATTTGAAGGGATGTATCTGCAGATGTATATGATGCGGGTGCACACGGCGCTCGTTTTGTCGAGAACATGGTGCTGGTGTTTAAAGCTGGAAGGGAGCCACGAAGGAGAGTGAGCGAGGATAAACCAGACTGGCAAATTTGTTAGCATCTAAATATAACATCCGATAAGTACCCCTAGATGTTGGTGGGCATCCGGCAACTTCAGCGTTACTTCGAAAACACGATCTGAATGTAGCCATTCGTATGACCAAGAGTATGGCGACTGTTTCGCCCAAGGGAAACATTGCTTTAACCGTCTACCTGACGTCATTGCTCTCAAACGCGTACACAATTGCTGCCTGAAAAAAAGCGCGCGAGCAAGGGCCACTGACGGTGTGCTTGAGCACGGATCAATTTTCCACGCGCGAGTGAAAGGCCTCGCAAACGTGGCGGGATTGGCCCACAACAGTACTTGCCCTTATAATACAAGCACAATTATTTGGTGTTTATAAGTACAATTATTTTAGAATCCTAGCATCAAACAACCCCTAAGGTTAAGGGCGTGCGGGTCCGAAATTGTGGCATTCAAAGTCCTTATGTCGCGAGTTCGAGCCTCAGGACCACCTTAACTGCGCGGGTTGGGGCACTTTAAAGAAATGTATTTAATGATAATACGCAAAAAATTCCTTCCACCAGGGGGTTTCAGTTTCACCGCGCAAGCGGAACTTTCTGTTTTTGCCAGTTTGAACACAGCCAACGCTTTGTTTTTGGCGTCAAGCATTCCCTGTACTGCGTGTTTGTACATTGACTACATGTCTCTGTGGCCATGGAGTGCAGTGCTTTTTTATTTGCTTGTGCCCCTCTGGTAAATGCAAGCATCAGCAATGCTGTTTCCACCTCTACTTCCACCGCATGGCGACATGTCCGTAATGCGTATCCACGCCTATAGCTTGAGGGATTCATCTTTTATTGGGCGGAATTCCTTACGAAACATCGCTTGGTTATACGTGTGTTTGCCCGGTTACGTGTTGATGTGCTGTGAGCGGACACGCCAGCTTAAGCCGCGCACTCATGGCGCTTCGCCCATTGAACTTAATCCGACATCCTTGTGAAACCATGGCACATCTATATAATAAATGACCTTGTATGTTCATTCAATACGTATATGTTGGCACCACCAGAACTTAAGTTACTCTACACACTGTATCCACATTCTTGAGCTGGTGCCATATTGCGTGAACCCGACGCCAATTAATACTGCGCTTCCGCTCGGAATGGAGACGACTCTGTTATTGCCCATCAAAAGCCACACAATGTTTTTTAATCGTTAGAGGGGAATCGGGGGCTGGTCTTTCTATTCTTAAAAGGTCATTATCGTGTGAACAATCACCTGAGGGGGCCTGGTTGGAACTGAGGGATTCGGGGGCCAAAAAGTTTTAGACGATGGCCCCACGCATCTAACACTCGACAGAATGGCAGAACAGGACGCTCCGATAATGGAGCACTGCTTTGTTTCTCTGCTCGTGTACCTATGCTTTGTGGTTTCGTTGACGTTGGTTTAAGCATGCATCGGCTAAATACGTTTCGATGTTAGCTGCAGATCCTTACCGCTGTTCAGCCACTCGGCAGCTTGCGGTGGGGCATTACCTGTAACTTCATGTTGACCATAGGATGCGAAGTGAAAAGGTGACCCATAGTGCTTCAAAGTGTGTAGATAAGTATCGTACTCGCGTATGTCGTGATGCAGCTCCAACTGTCCCCCACAAGAAACTGTCGGAGCGCCCTGGGGTGCTGTAGAGTACCAGTGCAGATACCCTTGCAACGCTGACTTGCCATGTTCGAAGAACAAGACTCTAGAGATACTGAGAGATGCTTTCGCATACGGTAATAAATTGTGAGGGATATGGCGCCGTTTTGAGGTGACGAAAAGACAGGACCCGTGCGCACCAAACCAATGTGTAACAAGGTAGATTCAGATAGCAAGATGCCAAAAAGAAAGTGACTTCACAGTAAAGAACACATTAAGTCAGGTCTACAACGTCTAAACAAAAAAGAAGAATGCAGGAGCAAAACAGAAAGGACTCTTCCTCGACAATCAGAGCTGCAGATGATCGTCTCAGAGCGGAAACTGAAAGCAAAGCTTCTTACCCGGCCTTCTCGCCAGATTTCCATAAATTGCCCCAACACAAAAGACGGACGCTCGTGTGGGCCCACATACTCGAACTCGCGACACAAGGACTTTGGGTGCCGGAACTCGGAGACAACGTACGCCGCGACCTTTTGTATTGTTACAGGTTACCCAAACTTGTTTTAATTATATAGTCTACCAATCCTTCATTAAACTTCACATCTCAATGGTCTTGTAAAGCCTTTGAGATAGGTTTTCGACTGTCGCGTGAAGAGGCAGGCAACAAGAGGCTCGTGCGCCCGATCGTGGGTTTTCGCTTAGCACAGTCAGTGCCCTGGAAAGTGAAAGGGCTGCGCGTGAAAGTGTGCTTATGTAACCTCAGTCACAGAAAGCGGAGCAGGTTTCAGAATGACCTTCCCAAGGCCTGTGTCAAACAAGCGAAATCGTTCGCCTGAAAGATCTATCTGCTCACGCCCAGTACGGAGCATGATCTGGGAGTAAATTGGGTGTTCTCTCCATATTTTACTTCTCTATTCGCCCAGCCTAAACAGGTCAATTTTTTATGGCGGCTCAAAGTAGATCATGCATCAATTAAGAAGTCAAGACCTGTAATGCCTGTGCCTTTGACAGATGCGGCAATATGGATGCCCAAGTTATCTTAGCGAGCATCTTATTCCAGAATCCTAGCGGCAGACTAACAGCGCTACATGGTCACATATTTGAAATGATGTCCCATCGGATTTGATGCGGGCGCTTGTATAAATGTATCGTTGAAGCTATCTACCCGTGGAGAAATCCATTTCATTGTTGTTTATCCGTCTGGGCTGTTGTTTCGATGGGCTTTGAGCTCGGCCGAACTCTGTGCACTTCTATAGAAAGTCTAACAGATTGTGTACGGATTTGCCCTCGTATATGACTCAATAAAAGGCTCATTATCCCATTATGATATAAGACGCAATTCGAATACAAACGTCTTTGAAGTTACTATTGGCCGTAGGTACACCGCGTCTGGTTCCTAGGTCGGTAGTGAGCTCCCGCCACGTCCGCCGGATTAGTTACTGACGATGAGAGAATACTGAGATAGAAAGCAAGCTCCTCTACGACCTAGCTCGCTCTGAAAATCTACGAAGACACCGAAGTGCTAGTTGCTTTATCAAATGGGTGGACAAACCGTTATGCTAGCATGTGGATATGTAATTGACTAAATGATTGGTCGGCACGGGCGTTGCGGGCCTCCGAATTTTCACAAGCGTCATGTACAGACGAGGCACATAGATCGTTCAACTTTCTATCTCTTGCGACTTCCGTTCCTATACTGTCCGCTCCCGTGGCCTGCGACCTGAAACGCTTTTGCACAACCTTCGACGTTGTCACACAGTTTGATATAAACACACGTAAGCTCGCACTTCTTCAGTCTAACTCGGCATGGTGTTCACAATATTGGGTAGGATGGAAACCACTCAGACGACCAAACGGAAACGCAAGTGGACGCTTAATCAGGCTCTGGCTTGCTTTAATCGCCAACTCAGGAAGAATTGGGGAGACGACTACTCCGAGGTCCTTCAGAGCGAAGGAGTGTTGCTGCCTACTCCAGTTAGCAGAAACCTCGCGAAGATACTTAGCCGCGTTTCCAAGCACTATACCCTATCCACATTTAGTGAAGCTATCAAACCCTTCCTTGTCGAAGGAGTTAGGCGAAACATCGGTCCCAGTGGCAGACAAGCTGGCGAACGAGTTGTTCAAGCTCGCGACATAGAGCTCGCTTGGTCGCAACTGAATTCACACGACAACACCGCACACGATCAGAACTCCGATTCCGACTTCCCCGGCATGTCTATTAATGACTCTGAGAGCGAGATAGAGCGAGACAAGCCCCGATACAATACTCGAGCGCGTGAGAGGTCTCATCGGATGTCCCCATTTGAGGTAGAACAGCCTAGAGGACAGAGGTTCTCGATGGCCGTAGGAGTAGATATGGGCGAGGACTCCTTTATGGGCGATAACGATGATAATACAAGCGCCTTTCAGTTAGAGGACGGTCTTCAGGTAACGTTGTCTCCTTAAGTTGCTCACGCTGAGCCCTTCGCACTGCCTATAGCTTCTTCATATTCGCGCATCAATAGCATTGGTGAAGAAGATGCTGATTTCTAAGTTCAGCAACAGGACATAGCTCGCTATGTGTCTGGCTCTCCGGTAGAGGACGAATCCACATTCCAATTCCCCTCGCCGTTTCCCATGAGTTCGCAAGTGTCAGCTGCCGTAAGCGACACTATTGGAGAGATGGCAGCGGTAGAACCCGGATCTACTAGAGGTAGTATTCCCACTCACGCGTCTGGGCTTATTATTGAGAATACCGAACTCAACGGACCGGCGTTCAAGAGATTGCACGAAGCAACTTTGGAGTGCCGAAGCATCATGAAGTTAGCAAACAAGCGATATCAAGCTGCACAAGCAAACCACCAAGAGAAGGTACGAATTCTCAACGAATGCCTACGGGATATACGCCAGATCAACCCACCTACTTGGCCAACCAACCCAGTGGCCACACTGCATACCAACGATATACCTTCCTCCTCCCCTCTTTTCAATTTCGAAGACATGGAAGCACGTGGCCATGCGCTCAAGAAGGCAGCAGCTATATTCGAGGAGAAACAGCAACACGCTATACAATTACGAAGCGGTGTTGAAAAGGCACGAAATGAGCTAAGGGAGGAAGAGAAGAATGTAAGGGAACTAGAAAGAGAGTTTGAAGCCATAAAGAGGTTGCTCAATCGAGATGGTTGAGTAGTGCCTGTCAACGCGAAGTGTTTGTAAAGGTGTCGAACATGGTGTATTGGTTAGATTCCCTCTCAAGAGTGAGCTAAGGCTTTTTGTCATGTTTTTTAATGATATGTCTTCGTAGTATCCAACAGGATTACTCGCCTCCCCACCGGCCCGCATTAAGATGTCGGAGCAGCAGTTATTGAGTGCTAGATCCATTTGAATACGCTACGACAAACATTGCCTGTCGTTCACTGCTAATCACTTGTTATAAACCTCAACGCTGCCAGCTAGTAATACTAAATGGAAGCATGGCGAATACATTCAATATTGAAATTATGAAGCTACATTTCGGCTGCTCATCCCTTCATTAATCGGGGGCTTATGGAATTGGGGAATAATAATGACTATAATCAAAGTAATGACAATAAACGATAGCGTCTTGCCTACATAGAGCCTTCAATTTGAAACATATATATCCATGTACGCGCTCGCAAGTTCAGCGCCCGTGCTGACGTTCATCTGTCCACCTCTTGCTCCGCCTGTGTGACCCAGGAAAATGAACCGTTGCTCGTTGATCCACGCGACATAGGTTATGGAAGTTAATCCCAGATCGTTTCCCCTTCCTCTGTCACTCGGCGACTTGGGAAACCTGGTGTGTGATATGACCTCTCTATCTTCAGCCTGCCAGAATCGTAGGTCATATATACCCAGAGGCTTTTAGTTATATGGTTCCATGAATGCCAACGGGGTTCTCCGTATCTGTATGGGTTGGGTCCCAGATCTTCCACACAGCTCATCCATATGTCCAGCCACGCCGGAATGACGAGGTCGGGATAGAAGGTGTTGAGGAACTTTCGCAAACTAGCCACTGCAACTTCCACCTTTTGCTCTTTCAGAAACCAAGATAGAAATTCCTGGTGAATCTGAGAATTTACGGCTGCGAGCGGAAACGTGTGGCGCATGGACAATCGCGTACAGAAAGTACGATGCTTCAAGCGGAACTGACCGTGCGCTACGTATCCGTAAATTTGATTTCGAATTTCTGTATTAGTTAGCCTTGTCCGTCACATATTACATTTCTAAAAAACGAGGGGAGGGGACATACCGGCAGGCAAACTAAGGAACCCCACTTTCTGGGTCTCATTGGCATCGCGTGTCTTATCGACGCTTGTGATCAAATTTTTTAGCTCCCTGGGCTGGTCATCCTTCTTGCTTTTCTGCTTTGTTTTCTCCAAAGTAACGAACCGGTGGTACCGGTGGTTGGTCGAGCGGGAAGGCATGATGTAAGTGTAAAGTAGAAAGTCGGAGTTGCGAGGTCGATTGTGAGTAGGTATATCGAGGTATGTGGATTAATCCAAAAAGTGTGTTTTAGAAGAAGGAAATATTGTGGTGCAGGGAATATAAGGACGTGGACCAGGGGGGGGGGGGGGGGGTCCGCCCACAGCTGTTTGTGCGACAGATGTGCTTGACCAACGTGAAGGTCATTCCCAATGTACCCTAACTATCTACTAACAAAAATGAGTGATATTGTACATGTACAGTCTCAACGAATATCACAGATACGCTTTGAGTGGTGGTGGACCCATTTCACATCCGATGCAACGTATAATAGGCTCTTTCAAAATGCACTTACGCTTCTATTGGAGGGTTCTTCTTCTTCCATTAACCATATCTGGGAATGGATAGTCTTAAAGGCGAGGATGTATAATATAGATACATATATATATGGAATCAATTGGGAATATAGCTAACAAAGGCAGCCAAGTAAGGATAGCCTTCAATGTGTAGACCGTTATCTAAAACCAATACACGCGGAGGACAATTCTTATTTTATAAATTGCTGACGCTGAGTATTTGTCAAGATAATAGTGGGTCTGAAAGTTCGCGGTTTGCATTAAGATGGACCAATAGATCTTGGTGCTCATGAAGATCTGACATCAATTAGCAAGCAATCTGTTTGCGGTTAGAATAAATCTCAACTGGTAGCGATCCAGGTATACGGATTATCACGCTCAGGCCAGTTCAATGAATAAGGCCCAGAATGGGTTGAATCTGAGTTGGCGGATCAACAGATACTAGATTTTGCACATATTTTCAAGGCATTTTGACTTTGAACGATTTAGGGGTAGCCATGTGTGCGGCGAAGAGGTGAAGATCACGATCTAACCATACTGAAGAATGTAATGTAGTTGACGACGCCCAGGATCATACAGCACCAAACACCATGGTTGTACCATAACCTAGAAATCAGCGTCCGCAGGCGGTGAATATGTGCTGATCTTTCACGAAACGGTAAGAAAATGATTGTAGTTCAAAAAAAAAAAAAACACAAGCGAGTCACTGCAAATGGGAATGTGAACGTACAATGCGAGATATGTGAAGAAGACACAACGCATATTTGCGCTTGCATCTTAGATTCACTGCATGACCGGACACAACGTACACACTCACGCTATTATAAAGGGTCCACCACAGCTTCTCAAAAATTCAAAACAGAGAAAGTCATATCTAACACAAAAGCAAAACTTACTACAACATTATATGACACCAACCGCACACCACCACCAAGCACAACCAAAATCCCGAAGAATATCAACCCAACGTTTCCTCAACAACACCACAAAATGGCTACCACACAGTACCTGAGAACACATTTCACCCTCTCTACCTGGCTCCCCATCATACCCCCCTCAACTGTAGAAGCAATCATCAGGGTCTCCGCCATCGGCTTCATCTTCGGCATCCTAGGTCTATTATCCTCACGAGTATCCACAGCCTTCGAAATGATGCTCCCAGGGTGCACACCAATAATTCTAATCCTCACCTCATGTACAGTCTTCATCTGTATCAACATCTACGCTGAGGTTATGATTCAGGATGAGATGGGACCGCGCACCATGCTGGAGATGGTCAGCGAGCTTAAGGAGAGCGAAAAGGTTATTAAGGGGTTGAAACAGAATGTCGAGGAGTTGAAACAGAGCTTGGTGCTGAAGAAGGGGGAGATTGAGAGACTTCGTCGTAGGCAGAGGGATAGAGGGGCCTTTGGAGGATTGGTTGGGGGGATGCCTGGCGGGTGGAGTGATTGAGGGGGGTTGGGGGAGTTGAGGAGTGGGGACGACGGAGCTTGTTTCATCAGTTCATTTCCTAGATAATTTGTATTTTTCCAGTTTGCAATGCATTTTCATTTACTCTATTTATTTGAACCCTTTAAACATCGTATAAAGATGTGTGCCGATCCATGACCACAAACCCACCAACCCTACAAAGCCCTCTCCCAAACACCCAGCGTATGCTCCCACACCTTCTCTCCCCATCCCGCATCCCTATATCTCTTTACAATCTCATTTACAACCTGAATCTCACACTCTTTATCCGTTCTGTGACTTCCCGCTTCCCATGCTTCACTCGTGAGCAAGTACGCATGGCGTTCACCAGACGCTTTGAGCGAAGTACCAAACACTTGAACCACATTTCGCATAATCCACTGTAAACAATAAAGCACTCCCCCTTCTACAAACGAAGCATTCGGATCCACAGCCTAGGGTGTGGAACCAGTATTAACGAGACCAGGAGTGTAGTGAATATACACGCACCCACTTTTCCCCGTGGCCGTCTTCGATCCTTCCGTAGCAGCCAAATAGTCAAATGCCAAATTTGTCAGCAAAATAGAATGCGCTACCACAGACCCGATACTCTAATTCTTCGGATCCTCGAGTCAGGGATCTGAATCCTGGATTGTGGATTCTCGGGTCCCGTTGAGGATGGATAGGATTCTTGGGGACGAGGAGGCGTGGAGGTAAGAGGTTAGTTTGTGGATTACGCGTAGGCTGGCGTAGTATGAGATTGTGAGATTTAGTTCGGGGTTCGGTGGGTTGTCTAGGGGGTGTGTGTTAACGGGTAGAGTTGGTTGGTTAGACATACAAACAGGACCGCCCTAAGGTATACCGCCGCAACTTAAACATACAATATCAACCTTTGCATTCTCATTTTTATCATCAGCCCGATCCTCCAAGGTTCTAATCACCGTCTCAATCCCCTTGTCCAGACTGCGAATACTTCCAGCTTCACACTCAATAAATATATAAATCTATTCGTTGGTGCAGGTTTCTCCAGCGCTTTTAAGTTGCCGGCGAAACACAATCTGGATCGACCGAGAACGAAGAACGTCGAGTTTGAGAGCATGCGTGATAGGGTGAAGAGAGTGGAGAGTCCGATACCTGATGTTGCGCCTTGGAAGACGTAGGTTTTTGTGCTGTGGAGTTGGGAGGTGTACGTTTTGTTTGCAAGTATGATCGTGTTGAGAGGCGGCATTTTGGTATTGAGAGCAATGGAAGGAGTGAGATGGGGTGTGGAATAGAGCTCATGTTAGGAATGATGTTATTGTGGTGTCTTGTACTTTCCTTTGTGGGCTGAGCGCCTAGATTCAAATATTAAGTTTGGCAAAGTATAGACTGTAGATGAGCTGATAAATATTCGACGCAAGATATACAATGGAACTTTAGGGCAGTCTTAAATATCATGACAGTGCCATTTAAGCTAAAATCTCACATTGTATAAACATAGTCGTACCTCTGATCTCTCGCCAGGTAAATCTACAGTAGAGCGTATTCTATTGATTAAGCCTTGTACAGATGTCAGAATAAGCTTGGGCGGTCCGCTTCACGTGGATTTCGATGGAACCAAGGAAAAAGCTTAAGTCGTTGGGGTGGATCTTTGATTGGACATTCCGCTGTTTCGGACCCGAGGGGTTTTCGGGTCAAGGATCGTCGGGTTTGGCCTGGCTTACGATGTGTCATTGGATTACTAGGTAACACTCAATAGAAATGTTGAACATCCACATCACGAGTTGATTGTGCGATGCGCCTATCTAAAATAGAAATGGTATCATCGTCCAGCGCATTAGAAATCCCCGATGTGACTCAATAATCCAGATGCGTCGATGTAGCAATTGCGTACGAGTTGACTTGTTTACAACCCTGGGTAGTGAGGTCCCCCGTCGAATAATTGAGAGACCAAATCTCCAAAACATCTGATTATATCGACATACAAAAAATGTTATACCAAGTGCACTTCTCGCCGCAATCCGTCTCCCCTATCTAGATCTCCCTCCTCAGCTTGATCATTCACCCCAACCCATCCAATCCCATATCATACACTCTCCCTATCAACCCTCCCTACCCTCCAAATTCTCAACCCCAGTCTTAGTCTCCACATGTTCAGTCCTCAATTTCTTCTGCCTCATACACGCACTCGCAACCATAGCCACGCCAGCCACTGCCGTATACATAATAAACATATTTCTCAGACTCCATGCAAAAGCTTCCTTGACCACAATGCGCTGCTCTAAATCCGGGATGGAATTGACTATGCCTACATTCGCAGCTGCTTGGTCACCGGACAGTGCTTCGAGGACGTAGGATGGGAGCCCGGCAGATTTAAGAGTGGAGTGTTGGGTTGTCATGCTATTTTGGAATACGACGCCGCCCAGGACGATGGATAGGGATGTTGCAAGGCTGCGGATGAAGCCTGATGTGGCTGTCGCGGTTGCGGAATTGGCTTGACTGACGTTATTCTGGAGCGCGATGACCGGGGTCTGGAAGAGTAGCGCTGTGCCGATTCCACCTATAATCTCGAACCCAATGATGCGTGCGATGGGAGTGGTAGGTGTGAAGGTGATGTAAAGACCTGTACCTAGTGTCATCAATGTTGCCCCGATCCAGGTTATCTCTCTATAGCGACCTGTGCGGTGGATTAGTATTCCGGAAATGATGTCGGTTACGGCTTCGGTGGCCATCATGGGGACGATGAGCACACCGCTGCGAAGAGGTGTCTCTTGTTTTACACTCTGAAAATATAGTGGAAGGTAGTATTCGATGCCGATGGAGACCATGCTGTGTGCAAACGCAAGAAGAAATGTGGCATTGTTAGACCAGTCGTTGAACATGCTCATGGGCATGAGCGGGAACTTCGCGAGTCGTTTCTCACTGAAGATGAAGAAGCCGATCATGACTCCTCCAAATACAATGAGACAGATGACTTTGGGACTATTCCAAGGGAAAATAGCCCCACCGAAATCGAGACCAAGAAGGATCAGAACCGTGACTGCGAGAATTGAGATGGTACCAAACCAATCCACAGCCCTGACACCCTCGCGCATGTTCGTCCGAGGATTATGCACATCGAGGAATAATAGCAGGAGAATGAAGGCGGCACCACAGACTGGCAGGTTGATCCAGAAGCACCATCTCCAACTGACGAGCTGTGTAAGTGCACCTCCAATCAGAGGCCCAGTAGATCCAGCCACAGCCCACATAACCCCCATAAGACTCAAGTACAGAGACCTTCGTCGGACACTAAACAAGTCAGAAATAACAATATAAACCAACAACATCAACCCTGCCCCAGCAACACCCTGCAATGCTCTCGCGGCGATCAGTATAGCCATGTTAGTAGCCAACGCGGCCAGCAGGCTAGCCACGGCGAACCCGCCAACAGCAACGAGAAGCGCGGGTTTGCGGCCCCAAATGTCGCTGCATCGTGCCCAGATGGGACCTGCAGCGGCATTTGCGAGTAGATATGCGCCGCCGATCCAGGTGTAGCCGGATGCAGAGTGCAGCGAGGCGGAGATTGTGGGGATGGAGGTTGCTACAATTGTTTGGTCCAGGGCAGCGACGAAGAGAACGAGCTAGAGAGAGAATGTCAGATGATTCGTGAAGGTGGGCAACGGCGATAGTTGCCATGCTATGCGATGTAATCAATACGTACACACAAAGAGGCCAGGATAGCGTAGACGCGCACTTTGGTGCGCACTTTTGCGTTGTCGAGAATGTCCATTTGCTGGACATGCTGTTCCTCAGGTGGTTCTGCGCCCTTCGTGGAAGATGCGCCAGATTCCGCTACTGCTGCTTCAGCCATTCTGATGTCATCAATCGCGTTGTTTGCTTGCTCCGCCATGTCTACTGTTGCGATTATGTGCGTGGTGTTGCGGCGCGGCGGCGGGCGAGGGGATGAAAAGCGATGATGGACGTGTGAATCTGGCGACCAAGGCCCTGCATTTGTACATCGGCGCTCGTTGATCGACATCCGGGAACATACATGAATTGTCCAATCAGTAATGAAATGAGATGGACATGGCATGTTATTTGCACGCCCTGTGCGCCCTGCCTAAGGATCTGACATGCGAAGGGCGGGTTTGCTGATGACGGAACGACAAGTGGGCCAGGTTAGGAAGGTGCCATGATAAGCGAGTCGGTCGGTCGGCTGTACTTTCTCCGACTACCACCAACATAAGATGAATATCTGAATAGGAAGCAAGGTATGAAAAGTATGAAATGATTCCTCCAGAATACTGGAAGTAATCGTTCTTGTGAGGTTCAGACAATGGGGGGGGGGGGCTTGCGAGTCAACAATATCTAATATCTATACATCCGCTAAATAAAAAACCTTGACGCCGCTTTCAACTTGATGTATGAGTAGTTACACCAGATGATGAAATACAATGATAATGGCAGCATTGCCTAGAAATATGTGCCAATCTAGCCTGTGGCGTAAGATTAGCGATGGTGTCCTAGGAGGGTCATTCCATACCGAGGCGATACAATTAGTTGTTCGGGATTCATTCATTGAAACCGCGCATTGGTTTGGGGTTCTCTAAGCTTATGTTCTTGTATACAAATCAGTAGTTGAAACCAATGAAGTACTCATCCCTGCACTTTCTCTTCGTGCTTTGTGCAGTTCACTTTGTGTATTCCTTCATTAGAATGAGTGCACAATGACTAACCCGCTCGATGATCGTGATGTACTCAAGACGAATCTAGTTAAGCATCAGTAGTACAATCGCTCACTGTTACCGCGATAATCGAGTAAACGTATGAAAATGACTCGTTGTGTCCCATTTGAAGGAATGTTTGGGGCTAAAATCCAAGGCAGTGAAACCAAGCAATATGGTTTATGCGACAGCTGTTCCATTGCCTCTCCACCATTGTAGTAAAGTAACTTTGGGTATATCAATGTGAACACACAAGAGGTTTGTTCACGTAAAATAGTGGATGAAGGAGGCCTTAGCACTACTATATAGTCATTGCCATATTACTCCTCCAAAGAACATATTCTCCAAAACCCGTCCAGTTTTTACTCATCTTGCACAACGAGAGAAGCCAATCAACACCTAACCATCCTACAACAAACATACTCCCTAACGCCACAATGGATCAAGGAATCCTACTCGAGTCCGAGATGTTGGATCCCTACGTTGTAGATCAAGCCAACATCGCCGTGTACGTCAAAGTACCCCTCAAGGACGGAATTCACGCCTTGAAATTCCGGATCTTTGACTTCGACGGCATCTTGATCGAAGTAATCAAGCAATTTTGTACATACAAGTTTTACGAACCTAAACATGTGAAGACGACGTTTCCAGGATTCGCCGCGATCAAAGTAGGACCCGAAAATGTACCTTCTCTTATACACTCTACAGAGAAGAAGAGTGAATTGGGTCGATTGTCGGTTAGAGTTGGGTTCACTGTCTTGAATCTCCGAATGTTCATCGCTACTGACCAATCTACTATCGTAAGCAGGTCCATGAGGCTGCTAAATGGCTTTGCCAAGTATAAGGCTTTGGAGCGGTATGGCAACGATGTATCCTGGTCTGGCTTCTGCAATATGCAGCGTGTAGATCTCAAGGGTATCGATATCATCGACTATGGCGAGACGATTACTCTATGGGATCTGTAAGGTCAGGCATAGGACTCTATCGACCCTGGTCATTCTGTAGAGAAGTAAGCAAATGCAGGGAGAGAGACACAGCAAGCACGTTGCTGCGTTCGCCATTGTCAATGATCTTTTCATATCCATCATTCATCTGAACATTCAATTCATGATGTTAGTTCATACAACATAATGCGACTTATCTAATGCGAATAGCTAAATAAGTATACCTTTCTTTTCCACAATGCTCTTATTTTTTGGTGGGGGGGGTGGATGTTTTGTTCATGCCTTGAAACTCGTCAGTGCAAGGAAAAGAACTCAAAAGCTTGACTTAAAACATTAGAAATATCGTAAATAACTATGAAGAGAGGTCAAAGTCGAAAAGAAGAGCCCAGGCCAACGCAGGTGGTCATGTAACAAGTTTCCCGAAAGCGGAATGATATTTCGGATAAGTAGTGCCCACAGTCTAGCACTGCGGCTGTTAACCAACACAATCAACTTATTCAAGCCGGGTAGTAAGCTTTGTATACTTGCAACGCCCCTTCGATACTCTGCACCAGTCCAAAGAAGATTGTCAAAAACAGCACCGCACCAGCGACCCAGAAGGTGTACCATTGCACCCCATTACGCCTATCATACCACCATTGAGAAATCGTTGCTGGCCGAGATTGGTCAAATGCTTGCTTTAAGATGACAAGCCGATCATGCCAGAAATGAAATCTCTCAATTTGTCGGTCGTCGAGCCTGAGTGGAGCGCACTTTAAAAGTGTTTTGTCGATACGACTCGAGCCAGGGTATCTCTTGAACCATTTGGTGGTTTGAGAGTCGTGCTGGGGGAAGAGGAGAGATAAAGTTCGTAGAGTTTCCTCCTTCAATCCCTCGGGGTATATGTCACTACTTGGATTAGCAGTGCTCAGAAACCGGCAGTGACGAACGTACCTATTCTGCCGTCTCAGAAAAGAAACATGGTGGAATATAGCAACAACTTTATCGTCATTGTCGACCATTCGTAAGTGATCCGCCAAATTGTCAGTGAGCTTGATGCGAATCCCCGCGATGCGTTCCAAGTTCAACGCGGAGAATGTCCGTTCCAGCCTGACCCCATCGCTGCCTAGAACTTGAGGGTCGCTAAAGTGACGGTTCAAAAAGTCTCGAAGAATGCCGGACTTCCATCGCACTTGCATTTGCCCAGATATGACCGGGGTTTCAACTGCAATGTTCGCCATGAGATGTAATCGGGCCGCTAGATCGATGGAGCCCTCTAATATCTGCTCTTCATCCGGTCTATCACGAGTGGAAAGCCTGGACCTTAGGTATTCTTTTATCATCTCACGCGTTGTATCAGATTCGAGCTGATGAATTATGTCGAGGATATCATGGTGTGTTCTTGCTAGTACGTGTTGCCCTTGATCGATCAAGGCATCGTGACATTGACGGGCATAGTAATGAAAATAAGACTCCCAGTCCAATTCACATGGTCGAGAATGATAGTGTTTGCTTGGAGGCCAGAAATTTTCAACGATCTCGCATCTGGTTTTAGCGTCAATTGGTGTTTTGTTCAGTGGGCTATTCAGCCTAGACATGATGTACGGTATCGAAGGGAGAGGGAGCTGACAGGCCCCTATAGGAAGGCGTACTACATATTGCGTCTGTACAAATCACGTCAGGGAGCATTCTGTGGCTTAGACAGGATAAGTCCTGCGCTATGAGAGTTGTTTTGCCTTGGTGGCGTCAGGTCGCGCTGCCTTCGAGTTCAGGCTAGAATGCCACCTCTCTGAGGTTGCGTAGGGCACCATAGAGGCACCGAGTTTTGTGCGCGCATCATATGCAGGAACAGGGATGTTAAACACAAATCCCTTGTCGTACAGGTTCAATGGGGCCGGCATCATAGGACGATTGGTCAGGGCCTATCGGACCGGTCAGCGCTCGATCGCCTGCAGATTTTCAGCTGGTTTACTAGGGCGAGGGATTGGTCAGATTCCTCGACTGACCGGTCAAGGCCTGATTGCCTGCAGCTCTTGGATGGGCTATGATCTGCCCCCCAGGGCGGGCTGCGCCTTGTTCACCCTGAAGAACCCCTTCGTTGAGCTGGCGCCTTGTTGCTTCTAGTCCGTTTTCGCCAAATTTTTTCCCCAGATGTTTCAACCTGGACCATAATACCAGATGCACGACTGATGCTGCTGACCACTTGATTTCTTTACTAAAATCATGCACAGGCCATGACAAGTCAGTTTTTGGAAGCCTTTGTCGCTCTGAGCAGTCGACGTCCGCGTCCACCAGAACTACAGGAGTGTTGTGGAAAGTACGTGGGATCAATAAATTTCGCAAATCATTGTTGGGCGGCAACAGGCTACATTCGAGACCGATTCTACTCTGAGATCAAATCAGATATCTTAAGCCATTTGGATGGCTGGTTTGGATCTGTTTCAAGCAACGACTGGGTAATTCTATCAGTCTATATGATAGGAAGAACAGAGAGCACTGCATCCCCTACCATTCTTTTCATTTCGGAAAACGATCGATACCGTAAGGAGGCTCGAAAAGTGATCAAAGACAGTGGCATACTCAAGAACTACCCTGAGTTCAAAACTGGACACACTTCTACGGATCCGGGGTGGGGAGACCAGCTAGAGCAACTTGGATCAAATCAAGAGACGAATTCAACCGTTCCAGGTACCGCTCCTGCAACCGAAGTCTACATCGAACGAACAAAACCTATCCTTTCGATCGGACTTCCGATTTATGTACGCCATGAGTCATCAGTGCGCGCTGCAACTGCGAATGCCATCCGACTAAGGGGACAGTTATACTACCTGGCTCCCTCTCACGCCTTTTTCGACAAAGTCGCCCCATCACTCGCGCCGCCATCCGATGACGATCCTGATTTTGAAATAGACAGTGATAGCGAAAATGAGCACCATGATACTCCAGAGGCATCCATCACGAGTATCGCAAGTCAGAGCTCAGATAGTTGGTCTGAGAACCAGACAACACCTTCCGATTACATTGCTCATAGAAGTCTCTCACCACCAATGTTTGACACCCCCGAGCCGTCTAACCCCATGACATCTCCCTCGCTCCCCGAGCATACCCACGAAAGAATCCCACCGACCAGGCCACAGCATAATTATCCGCCGCGATATATTGCAATACCACCGTGGAGCTCTCTTGAACGTTTTGGCGAGCTCGTAGACTGGTCTGTGGAACAAGACTGGGCTCTAATAGAGATCTGGAATACCCAGGGGCATGCTGCATCGATTACAACATATTCAGACCTCTCCATGGCCCCGTTGGCCCTGCTCCCACATACTGACACTATGGTCGTAACATATACTGCATCTGGTGGCCAAATGACTGGAACGATTAATGCCGTGCCCTCTGTCACGCGCGTACCAGGCGGTTCATCATTCCAAGAGGTATTTTCGGTCAATCTGAATGGGCCTCTAACAGATGGCGACTGTGGGTCGGCAATATTCGATGCAGCAAATGGCAAGCTATTCGGTCATATAATAGCTGGCTGTCGATCCACAGGATTCGCGTACGTCATAGCCGCCTATAGTATTGTTCCCAAACTCCAAAACTTTGCCTTGCGGAACAAACAGATGCTAGAGAGCCCAGCTTGCGACGCAAATGCTTCAGATGTTCACTCATACCCGCGTACATCAGTTATCGATGAGAAGACTGATGAACATTCACATTCCATGGCTTGTGCGGATGACTACGAACATTTGTCTGCTACAGCAATGACAATCTGGCCGAGTAATACACCAGGTTCGGGAATAGAACAAGAATCAGGGGCCGGGAACTCAATTCATCCACCTTTCGAGAATCCTTTAACCAACCCAGCCAGCGAAGGTGACAACCCCTCGCCGACAGATGGTACCACCGAAAATAGTTTGCCGGGGTCCACGTGTCCTATAGCTGCTAGTGTAGCTCCCATGGATATCAGAGGAGACACAGATTTAAAGCGAGAATCCTCATTTTGTAACCCTAGCAAGAAAAGGATGAGAAACGCAAAAAAGCGATCACCGCTTTCGCCAGCGTCAAATTCGACGAATGTACCAGTGTCAAATGCTCATGAGGACGGAGGCTTATTGTTTATCGCGGGAAATAAACCCGCTGATTACAAGAGAAAAGATATCATTACAATGGTGCGAAAGAAAGCTATGGATAACTATTTGGCAATGGAGACAAGAAGGGACTCTACGGCATCAAGCAGATCCTTTGCATCTAGTAGCAGGTCAAGACTTAACAGCGGAAGCTCTGCCAGTTCAAGGACCAGCATTGGTAGTGAGGATGAAGTTGCTGGTCCTATGTTCTCGAGCAATGAGGCCCTGAAGATCTTCCGAGGTGAGAGCCGAAGGCGACGGAAACCGCCTTTCTCGATCACATCAAGCGGTTACAATATGGAAGTGCCACACTCCGATGTCGAAGGTCGACACCTCTCGGGCCCATTTGGTCTTATTACTAGCTCAGCACCAATTGTACAGCCCATTCGCTCGGGTACAGTGAGAGACTACGATATAACCTACCCTAAGCCCTTTCAATCGATAGGAAAGTCTTTGGACCCGTTTCGTACGATGTTTCAATCGATTGGACCCCAACCATCGGTGGAAGAGTTAAAGTTCCATTGTAAGATCAGTTCATCCACTCGCATACAGTCACTAATTTTGTTTAGTCTCGCGTTACTTTGGAACAAGAGCAATGGACATGTTCTGGATTCCATCCATCGTCAAATCACCACATGCATTCCTTAGCACTCTTTGCATCGCCTCTGCCCACTACGATGTTTTAAACGAGCGTTCAATGGAGAGTTTGCAAACTCTTGCACTTCGCCAGGAAACTATACATCTTATAGGTCAGAGTTTGCTTGCAGAGGACACGAAAGCAGATGACTTCAACATCATCGCCCTCACACAACTTATAGCCAGCGAAATGGTGGCTGGACTCGGGCCAGCTCTGACCTATCATGAGGCTGGGTTGGAAGCAATGGTCAAACAGCGTGGTGGGCTTACTGAATTGGGCATAGATGGGCGGCTGGCATCGCTGATTACTTGGCTCTCCCTTGAGTCCGCCATCTTCCGTGAAACAAGACCACGATCTATGCACAGTGATTTCAGCATAACGGCACTACCGAAGTCTTACCCACCAACTGCTACTATTCCAGACTCTCCGCTTTACTGCCCGCGACAGTTTCTATATACGATCGAACGTTCCCGGCGTTGCAATGCACAGATGTACAAAAATTTGAAGGACATGCGCATGATCATAGATCTCTTCCTGCATGAGACCAAGAATTCCAGGCATAACTCGCATACATTACAGAACTTATTTGACCAGATGGCATCTCTTCCTTCTGAATCTCGTTCACAAAACACAATAGTGTCTATGTCGCACTGGACAGGCGAGGCGATCCGCACTGTATCAATCATACAGGGCGTAGCAATCATCAAACAAATCCCACTCTCCGAAGCCTTGAAGCACGCTGGTCAAATAATATCTGGCCATCCATCCAGTACATCTGGTTCATCTAAGGGAGCGAGAACTCCTACTCCAAATCTAGGATCTGGAGGAGACAACCCAATACTAGAGCCATCTATGAGCCGGTACCACGTTTCAGAGAATCCCGTCGGATCCAGCGATTACTCGACCTCCACTGCCGAGCCTGAAACGCATGACGCATCAGCAGATCTTCTGCGACACCTCAAAGCCGTCCTTCAAAACTCTGATCTAACAGACTGTTGGTCCGACATGGCGGGTGTGCTTCTATGGATCGGATTGACGGTCAGTGCAGCGAGTCGCAAAAGTGACAAGATGGTTCACAGATGGTTCACAGCATTGACCATCAGGGTGTCAATGGTGCTATGCTTTGAGCATCCGCAATCTATCCATGCTACGCTATTGAAAATGGGTGAGATTGTTGAGGGCTTGGAGTTCGCTAGAAGTATGAAAGACAAATCTACCAGAAGTGGCAAGGAAACAGCGTCATCCTCCATTTCTGACTACAAATCAGAACCAAAAAGGCGACGCCATGGTGCAAAGCTCACAAGTGCATCAAGTGAAAATTCTGGTAAATTTGAAGCCTCTCAGCGCTCAGCATCAACTATGTCGCAAGGGGAGGTGTTATCTTCCGCGAGCTAAGCTTCTTCGTATCAAGTTCGAAGGTGTAAGATATACTTGGAACGCATCATTTGAGCTATTCCTCACTTGAGCCCGCTCGGTACCGGTACTGGTTCTTTACCACACCCAACGCACATGCGCGAAATCGCGGGAGGCATATTGTTTTGTGTTTGTGCATGTTCCGAACCTCATATAGACTGTTATATTGGTATACGATTGTGTCTATCAGAACCATCCTAAACATGAGCATCAAAATCAAGCAATCAGCTTTATATTGGCGGAATTTTACGGAAAAGGACATGGTGGCAGTGTGCATGGCCTGATTGGTGTCGCTAGATTGAGGTTGTGCACAGACCCAGAGTGAATACCGGTGCCACTCATGAGAAACTCCCCGGGACTAAATCCGAGGTATGTTTGATTCTCCATTCATGATCTTCTGACTTCATTCGACATAAATAAGACGTTATAATATTCGATGCTGATGTGACGTGAGTAAGTGAACCCCATACGGCTCGAGATGAAAGTGCACTGCCACAGTAAAACTTTATGTGTTTATGAAAATACTGACACATCTTAAGCGCAGCGAAAGAGTGGCGGTGCATTCCGGGAGGCTGCCTATATAGTCTGGTCATAGTCAGCCTCTCATCATAATTTCCTCCCCACAGTCGCCGTACAACTTTGAACTTTGCTGTTGTTGGGCCAACGGGCTAGCACTACAACTCCACGTTCAAGGGCCAACTTCCAAAGTACAATATTAGACAATCACAACCACCTACGCAATATCCGAGTACTCCACCATGATGCCACAGGTATACTTTCCCACTGCCTCGGAAAGCCTCTGGGCTCTGCTCACTCTATTGATGGATCTCCTCAAAACAATACTGACGCCAGCTGGCATCATCACCGCCCTCTTCGTGTTTCTTCCCCTCAAAATCTACCGTCAGCAACTACTCCTCAAGCGCCTTACAACCAGACTCGAACACGCAACTAGCGACCTCAAGAGGCTTAACGACAAGCTTGCCGAGCTCGAAGGCTGGAACCAGGTCAATAATGAAGTTATCACAAACCAGAATGCCGCGATGGAGGATCAGACTAGAAGGTTCGGGGACAGCCTTGCACTAGCTAGACTGCAGGGTGCGCAACCATTGAGAACGTGTTTTGGCGTCATTGTTGATGAACTTGGTATCGAAACTTCGTATGCGCTTCTGGATACTATCGATATAGCTAGGCGTCATGAGCTTCATGGCGAGGAGTGAGGGTATGCGGGGAATGGAGAGAAGAGCAACGAGAGAAGGATTGAAGAGATTAATTGCGCGAGTATGCCGTGAATTCGGCTGCTTCTTTGATATCATCTCAGTTTCTCAGGGATGATATCTTGAGAAAAGATGAAAATCACTGTTCCCAGCGCGAATTCAATGCGGTCATTACATAACGAAAATGAACAACAATATTTCTTCCTTGCTATTGAACAGATGAGAACATGTGCGCGTATGTAGACATGGACCGACGGAGTAACATGTTCTTCCTAAACCTTCGACATTTGATACTGTGAAGAGGACAGAAGGCCGTGGCACAGCCCGCATGTAGCATCCCAGTTTCCAGTCCCATTAAATTCAGCCTTGATACATGACCACATTACTACAATACCAACATCTAACATCCGCAACGTTATCTAGTACCGCCACACAATCATGTATCACTCCCATTATCATCACTCCCATTATTCTGTTCTTTGCTAAATGCATTACAGCATGGCAATCGTTAAAGAAACCCTGTAGCCCAATCATCGACGAAACAATCAATATGTCCACACTCCCCCACTCCCCCAGCTATGTAGCCAGCCCGGAGCCACCTTACGCCACATTACCACCAGCTACGAGCGAAACTACGAGGAGACCGACCTTTCTCCGCCCATGAACTTTACACAGAGCGCCTCAACATTAGGAACGCCTTCGCAGGATCATTGCATCAAGCCAGCTGGTTCTGAGCATATACAACTTATATACTACATCGACGCACTCCGAAGTCACCAATTAGTATTCTCGCATGAGCCATCTACACCAGCGACTATATCCGTCCCCATTCCTGCCCTGGAAGCCTATGCACCAACTCAGCTACGCCTCGGAATGCCCCACACCGCCGCCCACCCATGCGTTTCACTCCAATCCCGCACGTCAAATTTCCTGTCAATCCGTTGCTTATCTCCGCCTCTCGTACGTATGCGGGTAAGTAATGCCTGTCAGCGCAAGACAGGACAGGGATGTTTCGCACTCGCTTCGGACTCGCTTAGGGATGGGTGTCGATCTCGGATTGACCCTTGTGGCGATCTTGGGGTGTGGTTGGCTGTGCGGCAGGCGGGATGCCTTGAGTGTAAGGGGGATGGAATTGGGTGTGGAAGTAGAATTGTTGGGCTCGATGGGGTAGAATGCGCGACTGGCGAGGGTTGGAAAGAACATCAGACTTCCAAACGCTCGGAACTCCAGGGTTTCATACGAGACAATACTACTGCAAATATAGAAACACCTTATTATTCATATTTAGATGAACTAAGCATCCTCAGCTACTCTCTCTCTAGGATAATCCAACAACCCCCTCCATTCCCCATCCAACTCATTCTCAATCAACCCCAATAGATAAATACCCGCATCACCAATCTGCCACATATGCCTTGCATAATGCAACAACAGCGCATAATACCCCAGCACCACCAAAGCCTCTGGTCTCTTCCCTCTAACCATCTCCACAAACTCGGGCGGTATCAACATAGTCCAAAGATATATCATCTGATACCTATTCTCCCTCGTCTCAACGTCATCAGCTTTCGACATCATAGCATCGAAACCTACTTGTAAGAATTTCGTGGCGCGACGCGTTGCTGTTTTTTCCTCGGGTGTTAGGGTTGTAGAGGTAGATAGCATGGTAGTTAGATGGTGACAGTGTTTACCACGCGGGTCGCGAGATGTGAAAGATGAGCTTAAGGAGAGGATTGGGCCGAGTTCGGTTTCCATTAACATGGGCCATGCGCCCATTGTTATTGCATAAACACCTTTTTGCGTTTCTAGACATTGGAGGTAGTGAGATAGGAAGGCATCGAGGGTTTTGGTCGGAGAGCGGGTCGAGAGACTAGATGCTAGGAGGTGGTGGCCGAGTGTTATGCTGAAGAGCAGAATGGAGACGCAGTTTTGTGGGTTTACGCCTGTGTAGGTGGTGTTGAATATGGATATGGCGCGGGTTTGAAGTGAGACGGATTGGTGGAGGTATTTTTGGGCGTTCGAGGGGTGGAGGTAGGAGAGGCGGTAGGAGGAGAAGGCTAGGAGTTCGTAAAGGAGATATGGGTAGTCAAGGGTGTTTTTCAAGGCGAAAGGGAGGGATGTTGGTAGAGCTATTCCGCCTCCGCCTCCGAGATTAAATAGGGCTTCGTCGCTGGTCAGATGGATTAGAAGTTCCATGTGGGCGAGATTCAGAGGTTCGTCGAGCGCGGCATCGTGGTGGTCTGAGGGAGAGTCTAGATTGCCGTTGGGTGTGGGAGCAATGGATGCCGGCGGTATAGGTGTATGATCCCGGGAATTTGTACTTGAGGCTGAATGACTCTGGGGTTGTGAATACGGTTCCGAAATCGACAAGGCTGCAAAACTGCATTCGCGCTCGGACATTTCGCATAGTTTGCATACTGGTTTACGCTCATCGCACTGCGTTGGAACGAATCAGTCACGTGATGGTCTTATCTCTGACCCGGCATTGGATATCAAGAGCACGCATACCTTGACATGGCGACGTTTACTAAGATGTGATGTAAGTAGTTGCGGGATGAGTAATGCAGGAAAATCGTGCGAAGATTCGTAAAGCATCTTGGATTTTAATGATTGAACTTACCATTGTAGACAGCCTGCACGAGACTTTTTATGACTACGACGAAGCATAGCCGCCGGGATTTGAGGTTGGTTAATGCAGGTACGGTAGTCACGTTGTTAGAAGAGGCGTTGGTGAGCTGCAGCGTGGGAGTGGCCGAACACGCGTATTTGGATTCCGAGATAATAGAGAAGCGGAAGGGGGCAGGTCAGCTGTGCGCTTAGGAAGGGCAGAAGTGCAAGAGTGGGTGGAAACAGTCCGGGGGCATGTGGCATGTAGTTGGAGGTTTGGTTCGAGGTTGGAGCGGAGAATGCCGAATACGCGTGTTCCTGAAGGATGATACGCGTATTATGTGGACCCTTACTAATCCGCCTCTGGACTACTCAACCCTTGGTATTCTTGAAATGACCAATCCAAATGAAAGTCGTATGGGTGGCCTAAAACGCAGCCGAGCGTTTTAAGGCGGAGACTCTTCTGACTGCTATTTCACGTGACGCTCGATACGCGTGTTTGTTCTGGGCCTCATTTGCATGCACTGACCTTCAAGGCGAAGCGCTCTGCTCACGAGAAATGATTCCTCCCATGTCATACTCCTATTGCTTGGCAAAGACATTTCTCCGGTGTGCGCAATACGCGTTTCGCACTCGCTAATACATAGCCTGAACCATGATCGTCCATGCATTGCCCGTGTCGCCCAATGCGGTTGCGCTTGCGAACGTCAGATATGAGAATTTACCAAGGAGAATTTGTGCTACCGGCTCGAAGATAGATATATAGAGGGACGAAGGACAACCGTTGGAGCGACATCATCAAGTACAAGGCTATTACAAAACTTTTCCTTGAGTTCGTCACTCTTCTCCTCTTTTACTTGAATTTGCCCGCCTTATCTGCAATTGCTTTGTTTCCTCATCACGAATACACTGGTTTTTTGTTTCTCCGGATCCTGACCTGCACGAAAGCCATCGAGCTATACATAGACTCTCACCCCTATAACCCTTCTGATTCTATCCCGACTATTCGTAATAATTACTACCGATTCTTCATAACTTACATTCCGTATCCGGTGTATTCACACGTCCTTGTGTCTTCAAATATTCTTTGACGCGGGTTTCGAGATGGGCGCCGATGGTGTGCCAGGTAAGCTTTGCTTATTAGAACCACACAAGGAGCTATAGCTAACACGCCTCAGTCAAGGGAAGTCTCTTTGTGTACGCCCCGAACCAGATCGCACCCGCTGTCTTCGCCGGTCTGTACGGCGCATCGCTCGTCGGTCACGTTTGGCAATGCTAGTAAGCCCCTCAATACCATATTCCACAACAAGCTCTAATCGCAGCATCCAGCCGATACCGATGCTGGAAACTTATGTGGCTCCACGTACTCTGCGCAGCCCTCTTCACTGCAGGCTACGCCCTCCGTGAATATGGCTCTTTCAACTACCTGTACAGCAAAAGCAATCTAGCCATCTTTATCGTGAGCCAAGTGTTCATCTACGTCGCTCCGTACGGTTCCCAACTCCCTTCCATACAACCCCTGGCTAATAACTCCACAGCCCCCTCCTTGAACTCGCAAACTACGAAACCCTAGGCCGCATATTTGCGTACATCCCCTACCTCGCCCCACTACCCCCAGGACGCGTCCTAACACTCTTCGGCGGCCTAATGGGCATCGTAGAACTCCTAAACTCTCTCGGTGTCTCGCTCGCCGCAAATCCAACGGCCACCGAAGGACGTCGGAAACTCGGATCAAACCTCACCATCGCCGCAATTTGTATGCAACTAGGTTTAATCCTAATCTTCACCATTCTAGCTTCAATATTCCACCTTCGCGTTCTTCGCGCCGGGATCCATAACCGCAATGTATCGACCCCGTTATGGACACTGTATACCAGTATGACACTGATTCTAATCCGATGTATATACCGCCTCGTCGAACACACAGGGAACACACACATTCGCATCCGCGACTACGAGGCACTGAAATCGCTCTCGCCAATCCTACGTTATGAATGGTTCTTCTACGTCTTTGACGCTACGCTCATGCTGATCAACTCCGTGTTGTGGAATGTGTGGAATCCTGGACGAATGCTGCCAAGGGAGGAACATGTTTATTTGGATCGAGATGGGGTTACGGAGATTGTGGGGGAGAAGGAGGTGGATCCGAGGAACTTTTTTGTTAAGTTGGTTAGTGTTTTGACGTTTGGGTTGTTGTTTCGGAATCCTGCGAGGAAGGAGAAGGGTGGGAGTGAGGGAAGAGAGGGTGGGATGAAGGATGAGAGGACGGTGGTGCAGAGGGTGGTTTGTGTTTTGAGTCTTGGGTTGTTGTTTAGGGAGAAGAGAGGGAGGAGGTTCGGGCATGTGAAGATGGATTCTGAACAGGAGGAATTGAGGGTGCTGGCGGATGGGACACAGAGGATGTAGTGATTGAGCGAGGTACTGTCACTTCATGGGTGAACCCTTTGGATCGAAATTATAGATTTCTTGACGTATTGGTCACTACAACCATTCAGATACTACAATAGTATTCTTCGAAGACGATGCGACCTGACCCGCTCAGGCCACACGTTCTAGAACATCTTCCCGAAAGCACTCGACTTATGACGTAACCCTAAAAACAGCTTTCACATGCTCCCTCTCCATTACCTACGCACGTGCCCCAAACAATCGCGACGCGCGCGCACGCACCACATCCACCTCCACCAAAGTCCAACCCACTCCCAGAAACTATTCTACCCATCTCCAATTCCTAGTGTATATAATTAATTAAAGTTCAAAATTGGATACCTGAGAGAGGATGAAGGATGTAATCCAGTGGGGCCTGCGGCGGAATTGTATGCATTCCTTAGCGCGTCTCTTCGCCGCAGGTTCAGACCCGGAGAGGGTCTATGTCCTCTCTCTTTTTTGCCTTTTTTTTGCTTTTTTGGTTGGGAAATATAGGGACGGGGATCTGTTTGCTTGATGCTGTAGTGAATGCACGATTAAACACTGGAGAGCTCTGCACCGGCACACTCGAAAACTAAAGGCAAAGAGCCTTTAGTGATGCGTGTTTTCTACTTGGTTGAATCTTTTCGCTCGCAGTGATTGTTGACGTTGTTCTACCTATATATGAAATTCGCTCACCACAACTCTCTGTTCCAACAAAGTGTACCTTGTCCTCAATTCCCGCATCTACCCAATCTGGTTTCATCACAGTAAATCTAGCTATGATAATCTCCATCGATTTCTTCTCCAAGAATAGGATAGGTGGGACATCAAGCCACAGGTTCTTTCAGCTCTTTGTCGATGTCACGGGGTGGTCGTGGTGAGAAGTATGGTACGCGGGAAATAGTCGACCATGAGAGCGATAATTCCTTCGTTGTTACGGGTTATTGGATCTAAATTAGCTAATATAAATTGTCTAGAATAGTGGTCTTGACCTTATTCAATTGCTCACAGTCGCGGCGTGTATCCATCTGGGCTCCGGGCCTCGAGGTTCATAAGTGGAACGAGACGGCCATTTCTGTATTGCTCTACCTGATTATGTTACTGAACCGGCAGGTAGGCCTTCCATGCAACAGAATGTTCGACGGCACTCCTTCTTCACCCAAGGGCTTCATTACCGGAAGGCCACCACTTGGATTGCTTCCGCCATCCAATGCAGTTACAAAGTGCGGGCTTCCGTCTTTGATGCAATGGTCCACGAAGGTCTCGAAATCTTTGCCTATCGCATAATCCAACGTATATATTGTATATAAGCACTCCATGTCTAAGAAGCATAAACAATGGGTGTATGGTTTCCCAGTCTAGATTTAACGTGATGTTGACTAGACCTGGCAAGTGGTTCATTCGAACGAACTGAGAGCAAGCGGGATCACAATATCCCTCTTTATACAAAAACTGTAATAAATTGTAAGGCCGCAGCAAGATGATCCACATTGAACCCATTTTGTTCATTGCTATCTAGATGAATTGGTGAAGAACATATTGAACTTACAATGTCTGCACCGCGACGCAGTTCAGAGTAGACTGTGTGAGACGCGAGTTTGTCTGCGCCTCGACCTTCTTGATGGGTACGTCATCGCAAGTTCTACTATCATTTGTGTCGCGTGCACAGACAATGTTCTCGTGGTGAAGCTAGAGTCACACCGGTCCTCTTCGCTTAAAGCGTCAATGGTTCCCTGCTCTCCAATTCCTCAACCTCAAGTCAACACACCTATCACAGGGCTTTTCACGCTTCACATTCCAGAGGATTTCTTCGAGCGCTCTCTAACTGCTCCCAATACCGGTAAACATAAAGCCGAACACACGCTTTCGTGCGCTGATCGAAGCGTGCCATATAGTATACATACCTTTTCACTCCAACGACATGAACCCATCAGAGGTATCCCAGAAGACTACCACCGGCTCCGAAGAACCACAGCAAGTTGCCGGCGCTGGTAATGCTAGTGACGAGCGTCACAGGCACAACTCCTACGACATTCCGCCAGATGAGGTTTATCGAATCATGAAGCGCGCCGTCGAACACCTCGGGCCAACAGACTTCACACAAGTCCCATTCATTCAGGGTAAGCAATCTCCAAACTACACAAACGTGCTTTCTCTATACCAATTTGATTCCATAGCTAACTGCGCTGCAGCCGCCGTCGAAGCCGAGACCCTTCGCGAGCAGAACGAAGACTTGGAGAAGATGGCCGCGCACATCAAGAAGAGCATTATTCGCCATCGAAAGAAGCGACAAAACGCGGGTTCGTCAGGTAAACAACAATCCGAGCTTCCAAAATGAACGCTCTTCTCTATTATAATGTGGTATTCACGTCAGACCAAACTTCAGCCAGCAAAACCCGGCAACAGTCAATTGGATCATCGGTCGAAGTGAATCCAAGCGAGGGCACCATCTCCCGCTCACCATCTCCCACCGCTATACACGTCGGCGAGGCTAGATAAAGGAGTATTGAGGGTTTCATAGTGGCACATAATGAGGATTTGGGAGCGCGATATTGGTATATCGAGTTATCAATCAATGCGGATGGTGGGCTCGGCTTATAAACTTGCATGAAATTTAGCTATATAAAGTTGATACAATCGTGTACACAGTAGACAAGTAATCATGAACAATCCTCGGTATGGATGTGATTTAGTAGACACTCAGCTATAGACTTTTGTAAAGTATGAGACTTGCTATACCCTACATGGTTATCACGCTTCTAGTGTCGTAGTTCAGACTCTAAGCGTGTGTGTCGCAGCCGGAGTAACGGGTGGTAACTAGGCAGCATCAATGCCCTGCTGAACGCGACGTCATCACAATAACGCGCAAATTTTCAAAGTTTTCGAACGCCTAACACTCGTCGCGAGCAGGCAAACGCTCTACGTGCGGTGGCCCAAGCTCGCGTAAACAGCTCTCCACGCTCGCGCACCACTTGGCCCTCGATCCCCAATATTCCCTAATTACAATCCCTTGTGTATATAATTAATTAAGTTTCAAATATCTAGTACAACACGTCAAGGCTGGTGAGCGGGTTCGAATGATATGACTGAAAAGTCCTCATGTCGTAGGTTCGAGCCTCAGGTCAAGCACAATGATCCTGACATGTTGGGGCACCAGAGAATGGACCAAGAGGGAATGGTCTACAAAAAACTCTTAGATGATGAAGAGTTTCAGTTCTCCCCATACTCGATGACCTCGTGTGTGGGTTTTCTGTTTTGCTCCTCTCGTTGAGGCTGTGGTGGGCGTGGTTGTTGTATACATGCCAATTCTTTTTGGTGGTTTATTTTATTTTTCAATATACTTCTAGCGCGAACTCTTAGCGAGCGTACCCACAGCGCATGTATGAGCTTGTTTTGCATGCATTCATGGGCATCGCTCTGGCGGGTTTCTCCCCTCCGGACCTCCTCCTCGTCGAGAAGTAGCCTTGATTGCAAAGTCAGGTTATATACATCTAAAGTACTGCTCATTGATGCGAGGTGTGCCTCCATCTGTATTGCAACAGTACTGCACTGTGTTGGAGATAAGCACTGAGTTGACGACAAGCTTCCCGTCTTCGCGACCTCCCGAATGGGCCGACTGTGAATGTGCTCTGTTTTGTTTATACTCTGTTAGAATAGTAAGATCTATACGTATTTTCTCAAGCATTCACATACTATATGTGGGGCCGGGAAGCAGATATGAGTATAGCAGGGTATCATTTGCATTGATATAACTAACACTCACGACCGCACATCCATTGTTCTAATAATTCAATCCAACCACATCAACAATAAATAAACATTCGAAATCTAGATTTTAACGCCCCCGCAACTTTCTCGTCGGCATACGCTTCCTTTTCGGATATCTCATTCTTTCCTCTAACTGTTTCTCTGCCTCCTCCTCCGCCTCCTCCCATCCAGCACGCTCTTCTTCCTCCCACGTACGCTCGGTCTCGAGCATTCGGTCTTTGCGTTGTTCCTCTATTGGCCTGATTATATATTCTTTCCGCCTTGGCTCTTCCGTCTGCGCGGGCATACGGTCGAGCACCGCTAAGTGTGTACGATCAAGTAGCGACAAAGGCTTACGATCAACCGACGTGACAGTGGACGGCGGCGGGGCTGAAGACGCGCGAGGCCTTGACTCAATCTGGAACACATCATCATCACCCTCCTCCTGTAATGTAATTAAATTGGTTATTCCATTAAAGCCGCTAGTGGCTATGAACTTTGTGAATCGGAACGGTGCAACAATGGTGACGAGCGTGCCTGCCAGGCCTATTTTGAAACACCTGTATATGTAACGCGGGATATTAAGGGTTTTCCGAATGCCAGCGTAGAACCGTGAGCCGCCTTTAGGTTTGGGGTGGGAGCGTTTGCTTTTACCCAATTGTGTCCGCTGTCTTCTTCTCGGTTGACTGGGAGGAGAGAAGTTATACTTGGAAAGGGAGGTGGGAGAGTTTGGAGGGATCGAGCCTTTTGCGGTCTTGGGAGATACGTTATTGGGCACTGTGGATGAAGGGCCGCAACGGCAAGCGCATGGGGGACAAGGTGGTCCTGGTGGGCCTCGCGGACCTTGAGGCCCCGGTACGCCTTGTAGGCCTTGAGGACCTCGAATACCTTGAGCGCCTGCGAGATATTAGCTTCCATGCCACGTCTTTTTCCTTCACCGAGAACCTCACATACCTCGAGCACCAGCAGGACCTTGTCTACCTGAAGGCCCTTGCACGCCAGGTGGCCCTCTGAGACTAATTTTCCTACGCGACCCTATCCCTGCTCTAGAACCGACGCGACGCCCCACATTCGATGTTTGCGATGTGTCGTGTAAGCCTGGCGAAGACTCGGGGGGAGTGGGCAAGAGCTCTTCCAACGATTCCATGGACACTACATGTCATTAGCACATGATTTCAATTAAAAAAATTGTTGGGATCTTACGTCGTCGGCGATAAGGGGTAGTAAGTAGATCTAGCGAGGGAGAATCCATGTGGAGATATCGCTAGGCTTGTGCTGTTTGACCGTGCGAAGATATGTTTGCCTGGGAAGGTCGAACCTTGTTAATTACCGAAATTAGATAGAAGAACACGAAAACTTTTGAAGAAAAGGTCGAATCCATCTTCTTATGTGAGGAAGTCCTTTGTCAAAGGCTCTTCCACGATGGCTTTGTTGCGCGGTCTGGTAGACAGGAACCGGTTGACGTCCTTTGTCTGGCTTGTGCGATGCCCGCTTTGTAGCAACCCTCCCAAAAACAAGCCACACAACCCAAGTTGATCATGGCCCGCGCGACTACTTTTATTCTTTGTCCTCAAGAAGTACTAACAACAATTAGACAACAGTAGATCTATAAAGCGACCCAGACCCCAAGAAGCTATTTCATCCACACGACCGATTACGCCTGAACTCGATCGCGAAGCTCCACCCATCATGCATACGCTCCATTCACGATATAGGACTATTCGAGAGATAATGACCTCTTGAATCACCATCAAACAGCAGCATACGCACTCTGTCGTCCGAACAAGCTTTTTGGCTAAGTGCGCTGACGATCCCTGGTTCGGTTCGGGGTTTATGCGGGGCCGTCTTGGTCTCATGTTGATCCACCCCTGTAGGTTGAGCGTGAACATCATGCACTCTTTTGAAAGATACCAAGAACAGCTGTAACCATATGAGCATAGGCAGAGAAGCGTCCGGCGCCCAGCAGATGACGCATCGCGCGAGCAACTACGCCGGCTCCGAGATGCATACCCACTGGGCGAGACTCTGTAACCACTAGCGTAGGCAGTTGCTCTGCGCAATGTACGAGATTGGATCGCACATGCATCGAGGTATTCCATGCACTAAGTATGAATGGCATTACATGAAACAATTGGTCTACTATAGCCTACGCTCCGTGCGAAATATGGACTACGACGAAATCAATCTGCGTTTCAATATCATCTCATATAATAACAATGAAAGTTTAGGGATTGTAGTAGCACCAAACTAGAACAAATCTTGCGCGGTTCTGTCACCAATGGAGCTCTTAGGTTAGCGACTGATATCGTGAACTTGTTTAGAGAAGCTTAATCAACGAATGTCAAATTCGCTGGCGATAGGTACAGTCACATGGAGCAATCAAGATAGAACGCCTTCTTTTAAGATGAGCATTTGTTTGCTTAGCTTTCCACGGACGACATGAGACATTGGCAGCTATGTAAAGCAGCGTTATGAGTTCATTTGTAGCCTGTAAGCCGTATTACGGCCAGAACAATGCACGGTACTGTAATCCAGGAGTTGATCTCATCGGGAAGAATCGCCTCCCATCTCCCGTTGGGTGACGTGTCCAACATTGTAGTGTCTACCTTTCCTCTACCTGTATCTGGCATTGTGAAAAGTCTGGGTGTCGGTTGGAAGTGCTTCGGCGACGCTAGGTTGGAGAGCTTGCACAGCTTCCAACTGCACAGAAAGAGCGGTGACGGTGGCCTGGAGGCGTTCGATCTCGTAGGCTTGGATCCTGATTTGTTCATCTGTAGCCTTCTTCATCCTTAGGAGTGCCTCGGCATTCTCCTTCAAAGCAACTTCGTGGCGATGATTGCAGTCGCTCAGCTGTCGAACTTGCCTAGTCAAGTTCCTCACCTCCGAGTTGTTGTTGTTCCCGAAACCCATCGCTGAATAGAACTGCCTCCGAGGTTCTCTCTCCATCTCCGTGAGCTTATCAGACAAGTCTTCGTTCTCTTTGTCTAGTTCCTTCAATTTGGACTCGTAATAACACCTCTGATCAGCGACGATCCGATCATGGGAATTGGTCGTGGTCATCTCCCAAACGCCGTCCTTCATCGCCCAGAGGGAGTCGGAAGGTGGGGCCTCTGACTGTACTGAAGTTGTCTTGTTAGCGTCCATCCTTCTTTTTTATCAAGTGAGCGCGTGGTTTGGACGGAGAGACGATGAAAAGAGCGAAAGTGGCAGGGTGTTTTACACCTAGGTGATGGCGTAGGACGCTATAGAGTAGATGGTGTGTAGTGTGTGCGTGTGTGCCTTGAAGTTTGTAAAGGAGTGTAAACAAAGGTGGCATTCGTGAGCTGCGCTTGTCTTCCATGGTTAGCGGCTCGCTTAAGTAGTATACACTAACCCCCGCACGGCACTTTTACCAATGGCGTGCCTCGCCCGTTGTAGGCCCTCCATCACACTAGCGAATACAATGCGTGTCGTCGGAAGTTAGCATTTGCATTAAACATCATGCTGTAAAGCGTTCAGATATCGTCCTCTGGGGACCTTGTCTACATATGACAGAGCTGATTTCAACCCTTCTGATGCGATGTTGATTTATCCTAAGAATTTCAATCGACAGTCACCTTCAGACCCAACTGTAATTCGACATCAAGAGCACTGTTCGAAAAGCACACCGAGGGCTTGTGATAAGGTGAGCCATATTTTCTATTACAGATGATATGCCAATGAACAAATCTTATGGCCGTTGTTTCGGCTTGGAAGGCAACAATGACACCACGATCCGTCACAATGATAAAGTTTTCATTCCACTTGCACTCAATACCTAGATACAATAATGTGTCTAAGTACTCTAGCACGCGAAAAGAGATGTATTGCTATTTAGGTATTCAATCCTGTAGAGTAAACCATTTCAGCATGGCATACGCAAGCCTGATGTCGCGCTCATTTCCTCTGCTCATATACGCTGAGAGCGCACCTCATTGCATCCGGTGCACCTCAATAGTCGTCGTAGAGATCGAACCTTCACTCCTCGCGAGCAGCTTGCAGCTGGTTCAACGTGGCCTCCCACTTGGCAATCAATTCCTTGCCAGCCTTAATAGACTCAAGGTCGGCCGAGAGCTTTGGATCCTTTTCGAAACCCTCTACAAGGGTCTCTAGCCTAGAGATGATCGTCTTCGACAAGGCTATAGCCTCTTCCTGAATCTTGACAGCCTTGGCATAGGTATCGGCTTTCCTCATCGACTCTGCGAGGAGAACCCCTTCAACCTGAACAGCTTGGCGAAGCATGTGTATCGCTCGCTCGTGGACACCTTCCGGGGCCTCCGAGCAAGGTGTGGGTCGTTCCAAGCGAATTTGCTCCAAAGCAGCTGCTAGCAATTCCTCAGCATGGGTTGCGTTGGCTTGAGTACCGGATTGCTCGTTCGGTCGATTGTTTTGAGAGTTGTTGCGGGGAAGTGCCGTCGAGGAACTATGTTGGTTGTCAACGGAGAAGTTGGGCCTATGTGCTCCGGCACCAACTGGGGTGGTTGGGTCAGCGTCTCCACGATGGGTAGCTGACTGTTGATAGGGCGGGGGAACATCGTGGTAGACGATAGTAGAAGCGTCGTCGTCAACGGATTCGACATATGGATTGAGTGGTCGGCCGGGTTGCGCATTGTCAGACATATTGGAGTATGGTTGTGGATAGCCTGGAAGCGCAATATGATTCAATGGGTGGGCTGGGTGGGTTTTTTTGCAGAACTGATGCGAGTTTATTAGGGAATTATATGAACGGGGGAGAAATAGTCCGCTCGCCGGAAAGTTCCGGACGCTTGGGACGTCGCTACAGTAACATCAGTGGCGTGAAAGATGCGGGTAGGCGAAATAGCCCTTGGTGCATAGGCAGTGAAAGATCGTATATGCCTGTCCTAACAGACACCACTACTTACGGCTAAATGATAGTCTATAATGGAGTGATGCTCGGCCTAGGTACCCACATATAAGCCAGCGAGGGATTTGGAGTTTGGGGATTAATGCAGGTAGTCAGTATAGGAAGGGGGATGGTTGGGTTGATCCAGGGTTGTTGGTTTTTGAATTCCCATATGTCTTTGATAATTCACGTCGCAGGGATTTTATTTCCTTTCGTGGGCCTTGTAAGTTTTGTTTGAAGTTCAACCCCCCTTATCAATTCCGAAGACCCTTACAGCTCTTCATTTACTTCGGATTCAGGAGCTTAATCGCTATGCGGCGCAATGAAATCTAGACTATACTTAATGATATGGTGTTTTAAACAGATTTATCAGGACTAAAATAGTATCAAGAGGATGTCACTTCACCAAAGTCGGCGTTTTTTGAGCTTCTCTTGGAATGCTGGGAAATAATGTAGGTTGCATTGTTCTAGATAGTAAGGACAGTGAATAGTAATAGCATGAAACGAAGAATGAATAGGAAATGTATCTTTATCACAGCAGTGTTTGGGCTACGGAAGGATTGGTAAGAAACATCGACTTCGTGGTATCCTCTATGTAAACCTAGTCCTGTGTGCTACGTAGCCTACTGCCTGGATCTCTCTAACTCAACCTCTTCCAATTCATCCATATCCTGGTGTAGACCCTCGAGCCGATCCGTTTTCTTGCCCTGGGCTTTCAATTGTTTAATCACGTCTTCAAGGCTTGTCTTAAACATTGTCAGGGTCAAAGAGAACAAATTGTTGGAACGCAACTCTCCATCCACGTCCCGAATCAAGCGAGCAAGTCGTCTCTGTTCGCGACACGATTGCAGAGTCGTAAAATAGGCGACGGCTTCAGACCTATTGTCAATTGACTTGACAATGTTCGCCCAGCCTTCCCACTGAGAGTCTGTATCGCCAACCTTCAGTTGCTCCTCCGATACCGTCCACATGGATTCATCGCCCGCCAAGCGGCCGAAAGGAGGTGAATCCGGATCATCATTCGAATCAGATTCCTGAAAACTAGGAGGGCCATGAACGCCGTTGATGTCTACATCTTGAGTAATGGGGAAACTGGCAGAATTGTCAGTGTTCGGTTGATGATTGCTAGGTTGAGTAGGGCAGTCGCTGAAATGTAATTGTTGAAATCGTTCTATGGGTGGGTCAAGCTCAAGTATTTCGCAAAGGCTCAATTGCGAGAAACTCTGTCTGAATTGAGGATTGTCTGGAGATTGATGCTCAGCACCATTCTGGTTCCAGGATTGCTGGTAGTTTTGGCTGTTGAAGTTTTCCATCTTTGTAGTGATCTATGAGTTCTTGTTCGCTTTACAGTTAGCTTAGATGTTTAATGTGGAAACTTTTGCAAATTTAAGCCTACATTGATATAGCATTAGATTGTGCATTATAAAACGACAAGGGGTCCGTACTTGCATAAGGTATGAGGTCGCAAAGAAGAGACCCACATGGCATTATCTATACACATTGCTTATCACCGGGTTCATTGTCGCTAAACAATGTCTGAGTGCGAGATACTAGGCCTTTACCCGTTGTTGAGGTGACCAAGAAAGAATAATATATCGCTCATAGGATTAGACGTAGCTAACAGGTCAGCATCTAGATCCATCAAAGGCTGTTTGGTTAAGGCAATTTTCCTATTATTCACAGTTTTTGGGAGTAAAGAAAACATTGAGATTTAAAGGTAATATACGAACATCACATGAAATTGTCACTGTAATATGGGAAGCGCAATGAATGGTTTCACTACGGCTTGGCAATTATGGATCTGCTGTTATATCTCCCTTTTATGTATCTACCGCCGTGTTTCCCCTCCATTCATCTACCGTTGTGCCTCGCGTGTACTAGCAGATCCTCGCATGGATCTAAATATCAAATCCGTCCACCGTCCATACTATCGCCATTGTCTCTCAATGCAAGACCGAGCACAGTGCTATCGGATTTGTCAGTGGCTTAATTGTACTCCGTGACTGGGAAGTACTGGGTATTTCTCTTGCGAAAGGCCTTGATATCAATTAGCTTCCGCTCGATACCGTTGACTTTAGCGTGGAGTACAGCAGTCCAAGACGAATTCATATTGTCCTTCTCGGCATTGTCAACTTTGGTCCGGAGATGCTTCAGTTCGACTAGTTTCTTCTCGAGGAGAACCACAAGATCTTGCACTGTCTCATCGGGGATTTCCTGTCCTTCATGGCCGAGAATTGGCGTTGACTTAGTCTGTAGAATGTTCAGATCTGCTGAGATCTCTGCATCCATGCCATTAAGGTCGGACCTGAGGTCTTCGAGGATGCGCTCACGGCGGGCTCCCGGTTTGAGGTTGGCCAGAGACTTGGGTTCATCCATTGCAACCAATTTATCAGCGGGGTTGTCTAGGACAACCCAAGAGTCATTCTCATGCTGCGGTGGAATCTTTTTCGGTGGCATGACGGTTGTTCAGTACAGATCTAGTTGGTGGTCGTGCAAGGGTAGTTCTGGACGGTTGTTGTGGGTGATTCTCCTGGTACTTGTTCGAGTGTTGGTGGACCCTGTTTTAGCTAGGAATGTTACGCTGGGTTAGGATATAAATGCCGGGCTATGATCACGTGCACCGAGCGGCAATGGTAAGTAAGGCGCGGGCATAGCGTGAACATTCACTCCATCTTAATGTGTGAATAAAGTAAGTGGAACTACATGGCCGTGACCCCACTAAGAGCTCTATCACCGTAGCGTCCAAGGTATATTCTGGGCCCAAACAATGCATAACCAATGACATCGAGAATCGACGAGTTGAACTGGAACAATATGATTTTGTACTGAAGAATCGATTTGAATGGATAATGCACCTTCGCAATGATCACGGGCCCCACAGTGCCTTGTCATGCTCAATATCGCGCCGTCGGCATCTAGAGCAATAGATTTTTCACAGTAATTCACGATAATACACCTCCAACACGTAAGAGACTGCCCAATTATCACTTCATCAGGAAGAATAATTTTAAGCGAATGGCAAATTCTGTATTCTTGAGAGTAGCAAAGATTCCATCATGAATCTGGCAATGTGGAAGTGGAACTGTACACAACTACCTCTATCTGTCTCGTATCCGTCTGACAATTCAGTATCATCCAATCCACTTTCACACTCTAAACTCTTTCTTCCTTAATCTCCTAACAGAGCCTAGGTAGACGCTATACATTCTCTCTTCATAGGTGTGACCAAAGTAGATTCGAACTTCCGTGCGCTTAGTGTCCCGCCTGGTCCTTGAGAGTCTGGAATTCTTTCTCCACACGAAGACGGGCATCGTACTCCTTTCGGAATTCTTTCTCCACACGATGAAAGTGACCTCGCTGCAGTTGGAGTTCTTTCTCCAAGCGAAGATATGCATCTCGCTGCTTTTGGAGGTCATCTCGTAAGCCCTGACCCCATTTTTGTGTCTTTTCGAGCACATCATCCACAACGCTTTTCCTATGCTCCAAAGTTTCCAGTCGTTCGAGTTTTGATTGTAAGCTCGAGATCTGATCTTGTTGTTGCATCAATCTTATATTTGCAAGCTTCTGCCAATTTGCCTCCTTTTGCATCGCTTCCTCGTGCTTCTTTCGTTCTGACATAAGCGTATCCCATAGTTGATTGCTCGTGTATGAAAAGGTCTGACAGAGCCGGTCGGCTTTTTCAGGACGCATCTCCCAAGGAGACTCATCATTTTGCTCCCGAAGTAACTCCATGTATAACTCTTGCCATCTCTCCGCTGCATCAACAGGAGACCAAGTGCTATCAGGTAAGCGAGATGGTTCGAGATCAGACTCAGAATCATCTACAGATAGAGCTTCGTATCTACCATGACGCTTTACAAGCTCGTGATTTTGCAGGTCATCGCGCTCATAGTTGGCTTGGTAGCTAGATTGATCAGTTGCTTGATCGCTCTGTCGCGAAGGAGAAGCCATGGTGGATATTTCAGTTAGCGTAGAAATGCTGCTCTGTGGTGATGCGTTAGGGGGCGAGTTGGACATTTTGGATTGGTGATGTTTTGGGAATGATCTTGTCGATAGTTTGTTGTTTGGTGCGATAGCTTTGAGTGGAAGATTTAAGGGGAGAGCTGTTGCTGTTCAAATGGCTCGTACTTATAGCTCTCAAGGTATACCAGTTTCACAAGCCAGTTACCTTCACTATGTCGACAGTGGGACTGCCAATTGACATTTTCATCGCAGTATGTGCAAGTTCAGGTCAACGCTATGGCACTGAACAAGACGGTAGTAATATACAATGTAAAAGTCCTGATTTAAGTTTGGACGATGCTCGACCTCCGCGTAAGACATTTTGATTGATATAACATGTAGTACCAATGATACAATAGCCCACCTTCACGGCGACACAGTGTAATTAAAACCAAACATACTGCTACTATATACCATTGCGGAAGAGCATTGGGTGATAATCTCAGCCCTCGTAGAGCATATGTTCTTCTGCACTCATTATTGCACTAAGGTAGTCTATCATCTTTGAGATGGATCGTGTTTGCGTGAAAGCACCCAAGCGTGCATCGTATTGGAGCGTTCGCCGATAAGCACATTTGGTGAGATTAGAGTAGGTCAATGTGCCGAGATATCCGGGATTGCTCGGTGAGTAGCAGCTCGACAACTCCGTGCTAAAAAAAAACTACAGAAAGGAACCTACAAACAGGGCGCTATTACCTTCCAAAGGTTAGCATGAAAGAGAGCGCTACCAGAGGCCAAAAGGGGTTGATGCTATGGAATTGAAAGATACAATGCACAGTAGAGTTTCTATAATGTATCACGAGAGAATGCGATGAGATGAGATTGAAGTGTTTTGACGTATATTCCTCTATACGCTCTTTACGAGCTCAGTGTGGTGCCACTCCAACCCAGAGGAAATGTTTTGGCTCGCAGAAAAGAAAGGCGTCCAACCCACCGTAGGCCCATTCATGCAAGACGCATCGTTCTATTCGTCGCAAGATATCCACCGCCTAGGCCTCGCTATTGTTGTTCTGCTCTGGCCCATTGTCCGCGCGTGCCCGAATTTCTCGCCAAAAGGCAATGCACTCGCGTAATGTGGACATATTCTGACCAATCGCCAGTCGCCGCAAGTGCAGGCGATTGATCTCCCGGATAAGACGTCGCCTTGTGTCAATCGGGAGAGTCCTGTGTATGATCTGCATATCTAGCGCCAACACCTCCTCTTGCAATGCCTGGCGGTCTTCAGCGAGCTCTTGAAAATCGATGAGGACGAGCATACTCTCTGCTCTGATGACGCCGGCTATATATCCTAAGAACTTCTCGTTGGAGTTGATGGGGTTTTGAGTTGAGGTTTGGTCTGCAGAGCTTTGAGCTTGGGACTGTTGCGTGTTCCCATGGTTGGGTTGATCGGTCGGTTGCTCTAACATTCGCGACATTTGAAGTAGAGTTTCATTCAATTCCTCGTTCGGGAAAATTGAATATAAATGAAGTCCTGTTGATCTGAAACCTGAAGGCAACTGGAGTTCTGCTGCTATGGGACCGGTACAAATTTGGCGGAGCAGGCCTAGGTAGCGACGTTGCAGACGCTGATTTACAGACGCGTTAGAAGACTGATCCATACTGAAAGGAGTAAACTTTTTCAATGCGCTGCTACTCCTAGTACTTTTTGATGCTTCTACGTTTGCGTGCTGCGACTATCCCTATGTTAGTTGACCCAGTAGAAAGAGAGAGGAGGAGGGCTACCTTGGTACACTTTTGAGCGTCTGGATGGGCTGAGACGAAGTACAGGGTCGGCAGGCTGAAAACAAAATTTGTTTACTGTTGCGAAACCGGATCATGGGTTCCTCCGAGCCGCGGTCATGTGATAAGCAACTTTCACTGCAGAGATCCCTTGCACTTATGGGATCAGGGTTGCTGCCAACGATCCATAGAACGATCTTAAAGATCCCCCTATAAGATTCTGGGCCAATTGATGAGCTAAAACAACACCTGCTTGTTGTTACCGTTCGAAATAAGCAAGCTCAACACTGAAGTCTTGTACGCTCTGTTTGTATTACTGTCTGACTTCCATGACTAATTCGACAATGCAGCTCCAGAGACCCCGAGGAGCCGAAAGTCCACATAACCGTGGAAACAGTACCTAGTTTTCCCAACCAGCATATGCTTGCGACCGCCCCGCTTTCGAAGAACCTACCCTTCCCAATCTACATCCATCACCGGCAAGAACACATCCCAACCCGCCTCACTCAAGTATAACCCGGCAAACAGACACTCAATATATAACAACAAAGTTTGTATCCCAGGCCAGAGAACGTATTCCCAGAAACATAGTGCGAAGAAAATGAATGCTATGGCGGTGCGCTCGAAGCAGGTTGTTATGGGGTTACGAGCATGGGAGAGACCTTGCATTCTTGTGCTCGAAGACGGGGCACTTCGGCTCATATGGTTTAAAGGGAGCAATGTTGATGAAGAACTCGCTTTCGCAATCGTTGCGAGTTTGGCAGACAGCGTTGGGGGCCTGTGAGCGTTGGCATCATCGATTATGGGGGCGATGGACTCCGAGTCTGAGTCTGAGTCTGATTCCGGCGACGTAGAGACCATGTTCGGCGGCGGGAAGTTGGAGGAGGATCTGAGAGAGAGGTGGGTTCCCGCAGTGGGTGGAAGCTCAGTGTGGGTTTGAGGACTTTGATGCATGGTTCAGGTCCTGGCAGTTCGGGTCGATGCGCTACTAGTGCTTGTGTTTGTTCGATCGATGGGACTTGTCGAGCCGGCTCGATGTGGTCCTCACTGTGGTTATGGCTTCTACGATGCCGGGATTTGCGATGCAAGGACTTGCTTGATAGACGGGGTGAGTAGAAGATGAAAATTAGGCACATTGTGGAAGGCGCCGTAGAAGATGGAGGAGAGGAGATGGGGAAGCTGAACCCATAGAAAAGAAATCAAAGACCGGCAGGTAGAAGAGATTACTGCGGCTGTACACAAAGAGTGCCTGCTAGCTTATACGACATGTGCACTTGACTTAGGGACCACACGTGGACATGAGCTTTCCCTTTGCGACTGATACGCCTTGTGCGGAGATGTGGCTGCATTGCGAAATCAAACAAGCCATCATCCAGACACTTGCGTTGGAAAACCAGACTTGTGGCTCTAGCTGTGTGCCATGGCGCTGATGTCAAAGCCAGATCTTTCACGAAGGGGCTTGGCGTTTCTTCCCGTTTCAGCCACACGCCTTACCAAACCGAGCACGCGCTATCCAACGCCACAACAACAACACAACATCCCACGGCGCGTCAACAACTTCCACGGCTTTCCACTGCTGCCCACCCAACCTCCCTTTTAGCACCAATCAGCAAAATGGCGCAAATTCGACCATCACGTGCGATGCTGCACGGACCGGCTGGCCCAGGTATATAACCACCTCGCCCCTCCGCTCTTTGTCTCTTTTTTTCCTTTCTCCTCCATCTTAGTGCAAGGGCTTTAAGGACGCCAGTGAAGATTCGTCTGAGACTCCTTTATTGCCAGTTGAAAACTACTTACTTTGACTGCTCTTGTTGGTCTTTAGATCGGCAAGGAATTTTTGACACCCTTATAGTCTTTTCGTTGATGCTCATGGCTTGCCTTGACTTTGAAGAAGAGATTTATCCACATTGTCTTTGTTGATGTTGTTAGTGATCGTGATCGTGCTGCTTGTGGTGTTGTTGTTGCCTCGCTGTGTCGCACTGTCTGCCTATTTGCTCACCTCTATGTTTACAACCCCACCCTATACCGCTCGAGCGCAGCGATGCTCACGATAAGTTGGCATATCGTCCATGTGTTTTTGGCGTTCTTCTTGCTATCGCAGGTCCTGTTGTGGTGTTGACATCCCCAAACCCCAGCGCGACGCTCTCGCCAGCGTGCAGCTCAACAGGCCCCGCGGCCATCGTAGGCCCAGAGGGCATCGTAGGACCACCTGCTCCCTTCGTTGATCTACTTCAAAGTAGTGCTGGCTGCCCGTAATATCATTTGCACTCTCTAAGAAAATGGAACGTGGCTGTACTTTGCGCACTGGAACCGGTGTGGCGGCTGTAGTTGTAGCGGCCGCGACACCTTGAAGTCTTCCTTGCAGCCGCCGCATACCCGCCCACCCACAAGATCTATATATAGGCCATAACATTTGTGACGAGAGAGTAGGCTTGACCTGGTGTGGAATAGGCCAAGGCAGCCTGACATGCGATGCGTTCTCGTCGCTGGCCATACTGAACATCGCTCCTTCGCCAGGTGCTGTGTCCAGCGTCTCGATTTACACATACGATCCCCATCAGCTTCTTTTCAAGCACGAACTCATCGGAATTTGCGTGAATTTAACAAATATGCGTAATAACATCTCTCTTCGCTTGTCGTGCCCACGCGACGATACCCACCCACCGTGCCCGCCCTCCCTCTCTCTCAAAGAGCCCCAGAACCCAAGTAAGAAAAAAAGGGACGACATGAAAAAAAAATTACACATGTCACCGTCGCCAAAAGCACGACTCGAACCTACGCCACGAAAAAAAAAAATATGGAAAGTCGAGGAACATGACGCACGGCGGTCGGACCACCTTCCAGATTACTTTGCTTCACCCGTAGACAGTGACACCGACCCAATAACCGGTCTCAACTCGACTTTCCATGCTAGAACTTGTAAACTTTTGTAGTTATATACACGAAGAAAGTGGGGTTGGAGGGGCAGGGTAAATGGAGGGGCGGGGCTTGGTGGGAGGGGCACTGGGTGCGCGGGCCACAGCTGCGTTTGCACGGCTATACTGGGTCTGTGCTTTGGAAATTGTTGGACGGCTGCAAGTCGGGTGGACTTGGAGTAGGGCGTGTGTCGCTGGGGTTTGACCGGCGGCGCCTTGTTCGCTGTTCGCTGGGGCAAAGCATGCCTTCGCAACCACATCTCACAACGATCACCAGCCTGACGCGTCCTCATCACCGAGCCCGGCACTGTTGCCACATAGTTGAACCATACATTTTTAGCTTACGACCGAAGCATCTGTTAGCCAACGCACGAAACAGGAGTAGGTACACGATCATTGTCACGGTTGCGGCAGATGATCGGTAGTCTAGGATACACCACGTATGCAGCTTCTCTCCGTGAAAGGATTCATCACATCGCTTAAATCTCTCAAGTGTCTAATTACATATCCCACCGCTACGTGGGCGCACCCCATTCTATCTGTACTAACGAGAGGCCCTCCCAATAGGGTTATATATCCCTCCGGTCATAAAAGCCATACTTCCCTCCGCACTCGGCCGAGCAAACATTTATAGCTTCGTGCTGCTAGTGAACATCGATTACACAGTCATATAATCGGCTCGCAATATTGGGAGAGCGGGCGACTTCCGAGAGATATAATGGTGTCGTTGATCGGGCTAGGGCGTCTACAATTTTGAGATGGCCCAATCTTTCCTTCTACTCTATTTGAGAACAGGCTCTCGAAACACTTATGGTATCGTAATTACGAAGCCGGGATATGTGAGGTTTCAAACGGGTTGAACAAAATGATGTACGTGGTTCCAGCAGCGACGCCTGTACGGGTGCCGACCCCATAGGATACATGTTGGGTCAGGCTTTCCCATTGAATCGCCGCTTGCAGTACTTGATTATTCAGGGCGTCAAGGCGAGAGCGCGTTCAAGAAGTTCACTATCTCAGTGCCTCGGGGGAGGTTAGTTCCCGTAATCTGTTGCTCGAAACACACTGACGGTTGCGCTGGGGACAGGGAATGGGCACATGGATATGTGATAAGCAAAGCAGGTTGAAGTAGCAACTAGAGAGAGATTCGGAGTAGTGGCATTTTGGAGGTAATCAACTGTATATAGTATCTACTCGTAGATCTGTGCTGCGATACGGAGACTTGCGAGCTACAGCTTGCGTGCGTTCCGCTACTTAACAAAGTGACTACACACACAATGCATACGTGTCAGAGCTGGCTGATCAATCTTGATTTATTCAACATCTCTCACAATCCTCATATGAATCCTGATAGAAGCTTCCGAAGGTACTATGGTCATGTTCCCGTACAGCTGAGAACAAAAGCAAAAAAAGATACCAAAAACCTCAAACGTGATAGCCGAGCACACCCCATCTCGAACCCTCGACACAAAAAAAACAGCAAAAAACGATGTTTATAGTCCCGCAAGACTAGCAAGTCCCACCGTATGGCCTGCTACGCCGATCGTTTCGGTGTCGAGCCTCTAGGGGCCAACCGACCCTGCGTGGGCTACCTATGCCCCGTCCCATCGCGGATGACCCTGTTTCCCYCCTGCAGAAGGGAAGTGGGTCAAAGTTACCGATGGGACAAGGCATGATAACTTAGGGACTTTTGAACTTTAATTAATTATATAGACAAGGAGGGGTAAAATGAATTATAGCGGGGCAATGGGAGGAGGGGCAGTGAGTTGTTTTGACGCACTGGCCCAGTGACAGGGTGGCAAACGGGAGGGAGGGGCAGTATGGAGGACGACAGAAACGCGTCGAAGGTGCCCTGGGCTGGTGGGCTCGTTGCGTAGCCTGACGCTGGCTCTGTCCGGTCTGAGGGCGGCCTACGTCCCCAAACGGTGGAGCATGGTATCAGTCACGTAGATGGTAGTGAAAGCCACCTTGAGCAGCTTTTTACTTGAGCAATAGCCATTGGAGAGTATATTATCTTCCCCTAACAGCGGCACAAACACAGCCTTTGGACACCGGCCCCGGGCTCATACATGTGTTTGGCTGGCAAGCCAGGGTTTACTAAGTCGCGAAAGGCACATGGCGCCCAGCGATGCTGTTCTGCTTGCTCTTAAATCGCCTTTGGAGCCGCAGGAGTCGCCGTAAGCCCGCTTATTAGTGCTCCCCCCTCCCCCCCAATGAGCATGGCCCTTGAAATATGGTTCAGGTCTCTCAAGAGCTTCAACCCTTTCCAACGCCGGACGTCCATATTGCCCGCTCATTTCCACGATACCTCGTCACTTTGTGGACGTACAGTCTTTTTAACTAAGAAGATGCTAACTCTCCAACAGCGCACATTCGTGTCATCCAGTTGACATACAGTTGGCATAGACCTAGAAAGCTAGATCGATATTACTGGCCACGGATGAGAGCCGTCATCACCTTAGTCGCTGCCTTCGTCCTCACTGCCCTTACCATTACTTCGACCACATGCCACGATCGACATAGATGCCTCACCCCTCACACTTGAATATCTTCCGCCTGCCACTCTTGCATTTGGTCCTTAAGGCCCCTAAATCTGCCTTCGATCTAGGCTTGGCCCTCAACCCCGCCACATGAATCCATTGCGTCGGTGCTATTGTTTGATGATCTCACGAGATTGGAGGTGACAGATGTCTTCCCAAAAACGAGACGTGAAATGCCGGCTACGTTGCAGACGTTCGTACACAAACAACATCCTCATATCTCATAACGTAATGCAAAGCGGATCGACGGCAATCAGTGGGGCATGGATGATCTGGGGCAAGATGAAGGCACTAACGTTCTCGACAAGACTTAATTCGGTTAAGAGAAGCTCATGGTGGTCGTCCCTCCATAACATGACATCGGGAACACCAACCTACAACGTCTTCACAGTTCATCAAAGACAAATATCAGATTCTCACTCGACCTCAGCCCTATTCTATTCTGGCGTATATCCACCGTTGTGAAGCCGAGATTGTTCGTAAAGCGCCTTTGATGAGTATGCCGGAAGAGATGGCCCTGGTACAACCTTTCCCATACCCATGTACAACAGCCTAGGTACCCTTTCAAGAGTATTTTAACCAGAGTGGTCCAGAAATGGCACACTAGTACGTAGTACCTCTAGATTCTGAAATGAGGAGCTATGACGGACACAACGGGGGTTTATTTCGGTGGCTCAGTTCCGAATTGTCATGAAAGTGTCGTAACCTACCATCGTACTCCCATTCGATGTCACAAGCGTAATAACATCATGTGTGAAATTAAACTTCCAAACTACAGCCACAAGGTCCTATATAATGGGTCCATGATCCTACAGACTTATCGTGGTTTTGTTCTCCATAGCCTGAGGTAGCAAACATCGAAAGCTGCGTAAGACACAACATCATTATCGCTTTTCCACCCAGCACTACAAGATCAACCCGTAATACCTACTTTAGAAGATATCCTGATAGTTTCCATCGTAGACTTCACCTGGCTCTTTGCATCGCCTGTATCTTCGCACTGACGGACGCTAGTTCCTGATGTTGTGGTTGCGGACGTGTCTACTTTCGGAGAAGCTGAAAGTAGAAGCGGGTGGCGAAAATCACGAGGATTAAAACATTGGAAAGGGCTGTCGAGACGGAACAGTGTCTTTCACGACATCGCTCCACAGAAATGGCACAGCGATGTTTGTTTGCTACGCATTTTACTGTATCTCCGTGTACTCTTTGGGCAATCGTTACAGTGAGTGAACTATCTTGAAATGATAGTACATAATGCGGTTGTGAGGGCGAAAGATTGGAACATCTGGAAACTTCGGTGTCTGGTATATGGTGGTGGTCGCGGGTATTCGACGAGCGTAGTGTGACGTTTGTTTGGCGTCTAGTACGGGTGAGTCACGCAACCTGACGGCGTAAAGCCTCACATTTATAAGCAATAACGACAGCTTCCAAAGGGAGCTACTTCACAGCACATCAAGATGCATTACGCGACAGTCCTCCCTTGTTCCTCGGCAATTTCCAATTTCTAACTTTATATGTACATCAAAGTTCAAACATTGCACATACGACTAGGTAAAAGGAAAACAATGGATCCCGCTCCGATCTCCTGACTTTAAGCCTTATACCGGCGGATTAGTAGTATGGTGGGTGACCACAAGCGAGCAATGTGGAATGGGCGGGTGGGGGTCATGTTCTATGGCTTCCATAGGGAGCACCTTCAGTTGCCCTGAGAAATCAGCCATGCGAACACGAGCTGTTGTATGTCTTTTTTCTCGGATCAGTTTCTTTTTTTCGGTTTTGGTATTGGCTGCTAGGTGGGTAGATTCGTCCGAACTTGCGCACTCCTGGCCGGCTTGCGACAGTGTCGCTTTGCGCAGTGAAAGTGGAAATTCGCCACCCGGTCCCCGCAACGCGTCCCGGGCGACGCTCATAGGGTAGGAATTGGGCTCAAGTAATCCCTTTTTTTCTTCCATCATGACGGAACATGGTTCTATGGCTAGGCAGACATTGACCCCAAAACAAATTCGGACCGCTCCGGGAGCAATGTTGCATTCGGCTAAGTTTAACACTTTCATGTGCAGGCGTGGGACACCCAAGATATGCCATACTTTACGAAACACACCATTGCTAATCAGCCATAGGTTTTCTCTTCATGTGATGTGCACAGCTATATAAAACATCACTAACAACAATACATTCGTCATATGGCATGACAATAGCAGTATATCGATTCCAATTCTTCGATCGCGCTATCTAGCCCTCCACATGCCCTCACTTTCCGGCCCCTCAATCAAACTGTAATCCTACACTACCTAAAGTTGGGCAGCGGCGGAATCAAAGGATCCACATCTTATTCCTATCATTGTGGCCCTCAACCAGCTGTTCAAGACAAGGCCTAAAGACTCGGACACGATGCTCGAACGTAGAACGTTTGGAATGGAGGTATTGGCTTATACGGGTAGACGATGCTCGGAGAAGCGAAGGCAGTGACCGAAGCCTCACACCATGGACGGGGCAGAATCGTCTTGAAGTCTACCGGGTCTGAATCAGATGTGCGCTCTGTCTCCTCGCTGAACCTCAATGGCCAGCCGCAGGTGTCTCCCGTGGAGAAATGGGCCCAGGTGATCCGGTTTTATTTAGAATTGGCGATTGAGACGTAGGTAGTGGTCTTACAGATTTGTGATGATGCGTGCCGCCGTAGATCATGCCCCAGTCAAGAGTGTATTGGGCACCCAGGACTCGGAGGAAGGCGTTGTGGTTGCGGGTGTTGTTGTTGGCGTTGGCCATTTTCGGCGGGTGGTTGCTCTTGTGGGCCGTTGATGGAGTTGATGAGAAAGACGGGAGGTGTTCGGTTGCAGCTCGTAAAAGAAAAGTATGGAACGGTGCAGATGCTGGCAATAGGAAATGAGGGTTCGTGTTCGTGAAGTGGATAAGGTCCGTAAACATTCTCGTCTTTATACTGTGTGTCAGCGGGTGCACGGTCCCCAGAGTCAAGGTGATTCCTCAAGTAGCATGACCATCGTCAGTGTACGAAATTTCCAGACAATCTGGCCATCTTCCGCGAGAAGGCTTGAACGGTATTCCGTGAGTGAGGGTGATGTCCGTGTTACATAACAATCCAAAGAGCATTGTGCGTTGGGCAATTTTTTGACCTCTCGAAGGTGGCCCAACTGTTATATGAGACTCGCCCCATTTTCCCGTTCGATGAAGCTAGTTGAAAGAACGCATTTATAGACATCCCCCACCTACGAGGGCAAAGCAGTGTTGCTTACAGTGTTTTTCATCAGAGGATGCGTTCGTAATTACTCCTATAGCCTCTGCTCATGTCTCGACTGGCTCGATGCTGCCACCGTCAGGGKCAGTATTGATGTTTCGGGGCTGAACCTACCCGGCAAGTTTGATCCGATATATAGATTTGTTAGGTTTTACCACACGGTCGACAATGCATCCTACATCTATATGCTCTCTTCAGTAGTGACACACATGCTCTTCTTTTTGTGATCATTTGGCTCCTTCAACTGAACGCCTACTGTGTATACAACAATAGGCGTTTGATAGTTGTGTATGGTGAGGGAACTGAACTCTATGAACATCTGACTCGGACTCCGAATGAAAAAGCATATAGCTGGCGCAGATCGCATAGTCTAGCTTTTACTACTTCCTGCATTCATCGCTCGTTCCAATGTCTAATTGCTACGACGGTCCTATTTCTAGAGGATACGGACATCATGTACACTCTGAGTTGCACGTTGTTCTGCGTTCCTCTGCTTCAATCTCTCTAAGGCTGGTTGATTTACAACTTGCCCTGGGGCATAAACAGGCTTTCTCACTGCCCGAGTTTATATGGCTGCCTAAGATATAATCTTACATTGCCTTGTTCCTTCCATGCCGCAATTCACGAAAGTCGAGCTTTGGGTGGGCAATTCATCTGATTTCTCGGTAGTTTTCCATTACGTATCGACCTCAAGTTTGGAGAATTGTAACATCACGCCGAAGTCACAAAGGCCTTTTTCTACGTTCAAGATTTTGTATCGTGAAGCGGCTCGCCCTACGTTCTACCGCCACGACGATATTCCTCAACGGGCATCCTGTTGCGGAAAATCGTAATTCGTCAAATATCATGCTGAGATGTGTCTATGTAATTACCCCCACTGTACTTGTTCACTGACTCTGAATATGTCTCTGGTGAAGAAAGTTATTCCTCCGTTATACTCTATCTCCGTGAGGTAGACGTACCTCAAAAGGCGTATGCACGAATAAGTTAGGCGCGGCTATCTAACAGTTCAGACTTCCTCCAGGGGAGCAAAGAGCTATGAAATGTTATTGTTGACTGACGGGAAGCCTTCTTGTTCACCGTTGTACTTCAATACTGGTGATTCGCTTGCATCGTACGCAGGAATAGGGATCATGACGCAACCGAGTTACTTCCATTTTTCATATATGAAGGATTATTGCCATGGAAGCAAAGAACATCTTACTACGAGCCGGGAGTCGTCTCCGCATAAAGCACTAGGTCAGGAAAGGGTCGTATACTTTCTCTGATCCAGCTTGAGCATATAGCATCTTAGCTGCACCGTGTTATTCTTCCCGCAATAAGCTTATATTCAGATTGATAGACACGCGTGCATTCTCTGAATATTCAGAAGGTCTGTAGATGATCTTCAGTCCTTCAGTGCGAAGAAGTACATTTAGTGTCGCGCGACCGCAATGAAGCAAAGCGCGCACAATGCAACCTAATGTACGTTGATATGTGCCGTACACTCACTAAAATCACGAGAGGGTCAAGGTCATTGTAGCATCATCATAACTGCAGGTTTCATCACCAATCATCATCACAAGATGGGAAGACTGTGGGTCGGGCATGAAAGGCAGGAGCGAGAAAATCGCAATAATTATTTCCTGAGGAAGGGGTCGAGAAAAGGAGTCAAGTTTATCATTTTAAACCAACTCCACGATAATAATGACGTGGTGCGTTGCGAGCGCAAAAAGAAAAAGACGTGTCGCAAGACGGTTGTGGGTGGCATTTCGATAAACAATATCGTGTGGTAAGAGAACGACATCAAAAGCGTCGTGCAGCCTTGAGAGAACGGCGTGGCAAGTAGAGAACGGCGCGGAGTTGAACACTTACACGAAGAACGTCGTAAGCGAAGGACAACATCACGAAGGAACAACATCATGAAGGAATAAAAACATGAAGGAACAACAACATAGAACAACAACATAGAACAACAACATCATGAAGAAGGCATGTCAAAATGTAAACATCACAAGGTATAAACATCACATGAAGAAGACAACAAGGTATGGTTGTGTACAAGTAACATTGATGAAGACTAAGTACAAATAACCTTGATAAAGACAAAGTACAAATAAATTGATGAAGACAAAGTACAAGTATCATGATGACAGGTATGTGTGTGTGTGTATGTGTATGCATGGTGTCGCGGAACTGTGATGACATGATAATGGGTAACATGGTCAACACGTTGGGTGGTCGAAGGGTCAGCATGAACAACAGAGGTGGCTGGCTTGCATGTTCCAGGAGGGTGATCAACTCGAGTGACATGGCCGGCTGGTATCAGTGGAGGTGTGTTGTCATGCTGACCAACGACAGGGTATGAGGTTGGGTCGACGTGGTCGACAGGTATAAGCGACAGAGTGTTCATGCATGAACCACATATGTAGCCATAATGGCTAAGGTTGAACATCATGTCTTCATGATACCTTCCTCCATGTCTTCGTCATATCTTCCTCATGTCTTCATCATCGTATCTTCCTTATACCTTCATCATACTCTCTATCATATCTTCATCATGTCTTCAGACAGTGTCGGCCCAGTTTGATATCCACCACGCACCCTGCAGGCTCGATAGCCATACATGTGTTGTATCGACTACTGTCTGAAGACATGATGTTCAAACAAGTTGTTGGTGTGGGGTGTGTTCCGGTGAACACTCGATCGGGTGAGGAGGAGGGAGGAAATTGTTGGTGTAGTTGAGAGAGAGAAGAAGAGGAAAGTTGGGGGGAGGACCTGTATTTATACCTAAATCCAGGGCCTATGGTGTGATAGCACGTGACTTTAGAGCTAACCAGCCGTAGCTAACGTGTTTTCTCGTAGCCAATAGATCTGGTTGATTTCGTTAGAATAAGTGAAAGACGAGCGCACGCGCAAACGCAGAATTTGACGCAATTCTATTAAAATCCGGCGCCGCTGCCTAAAATCGATGACTTAGAGCATGTGATAGTGTCTGGAACATTCGATCAGGGATGTTTTAGATTTCTCGCCGCAGTGCGCGAGTCTAAAATATTGTTATCTTGTTGGTTCCTCTCTTGAGGTGGTGAGCACAAAGTTCATGCCCGTAAGTTTGAAGGCACAATAGGTACTTTCAAAGGTTGCAGTGGCTTTGGTGGATACTTTTGAGTGTTATTTCGTTCTTTAGGCGTGAAAAGGGAGGCTTTGCCGCGTTTTAAATTTCAGTGTTGACGAGAGACATATGTACTGCCCATCAGCATTCAGTATGCACCGTGGTCTGCCCGCTTCTAACAGATTTTCCCATGCAGCTCTAATTGATGAGTATTATTATGTGCTCTCTGTTTCATGATCTGCCCGTAATCGAAAGCAATGGGTCTCTCGGCAAGTGTGGTGGGCATAGGTGAACAAACCGTTAGCTGCGCGACACCACATCCGCCATCAAGAATACGGCCCCTCAATCAACAGCTCTGTGAAGTTTGAGTGGGGAGAGCTTTTCTCAGATTCTAGAATCAAATACATAAGGGCTCATTTGATGCGCTGAATAAAGGCAGCAAAATGCACCCGCTCATTGCTCATAGACTTCTGACCGCGACAGAGCAAGCCCGGCAGAGGGGAATTCGTGCTGTACAGAGGACAGAACACGCCTAATATTCCATGTTACTGATTATCTGACAACCTCTTCAAGCTCATTGGAGTTCCTTGGGATACTCCATTCTGGCATGCTTGCTCGGGCAACCACGCATCGATTCGCCGACAGGAGCAAGAGCTTTGGGGATAATTATCAAACCGCAAAAATTTCTTAATGAGTCTCGAGGGTACTTCTTCTATACATGGCAGATCTTTTTGGAAAGCCAAAGACTCGAGTGCATATTTTCCGAAACATATCGATCGTTTACGTCGCTTAAAACGAGCAAAGAGTGCCAACTGATTAAGGCACCTATACATTGATATTGAAGATGCGGTCTTGAGGTTTTGAGGTAAGGCGCAATAGCGATAATATCCATGATGAGGGGTTTCTCACTTCCCTCCCTGTTCCTCATGTGGAACGTTCCTCTCGTAGCTACCATCTCCCGCTCACACGATACATAGCGCATGGGACGGCGCTCTTCCCTCTTCTCGCAGCTTGCGCCAAGTGTGGCACCGAAGAGGATCCGTGTGGATTCTTTGTACCCATTGTCCAAAGGGGAACAAAAGCTGCTTTTCGCAAAGGCGCTATGTCTTTGGAAAAGGTAATGGGGGAGAAGGTATTGTTTCTACTGAGTGCTGGGTCTTCGTGTGACAACTTAAAAAGAAATCGATGGATATACAATACATTCTCAATTTCAAAGATATATTCTGTCTACTCTACTTGCGTTCCTTAACTTCGCACTCTGTCTCTGAATACTCACTCTCGGATGCAAAGCGGTCGAACTGAAGATGACCTGGCTTGGTCGAAGGCTCTGGTCGCCCCTTATGCATCCAGAGGCAAAGATGTTTTCCCAAGTCTGGAATCTCGCAGAGCATGTACCGAAACGTGTCCATCTTTTGGAGGTTTTCCAATTTGGTTGCTGCATACCAGAAGATGCTCGCCCGCATTGCATCTTCCGCAAATCTTTCGGGAAGCTCTTTACAGGCAATACGAAGTAGCTCGCAAGTATTTTCGTCCGAAATAGCAATACGTTGATTGTATAAGGACTCGCTAAACCTCCACATGACATATGACTGGAACTTTGGCGCCATCAGTCGTTCACCAAGTGCGTACAGTCTGGCGAGCATGACAAACTGGGAACAATGCTGTACTTCGGCAATTGAATCGTCCTGGTAAAGGTATCGCACGAAGAAACCGAAGAGAGAAGGATCTTCTTCCTTGAGTTCGATCTCCTTTGTTTCCGTTTCTTTGAAGCCACCATGGAGGCTCGCAAGACATGTTTTGGATTCAGCGGTCAACAAGTCTGAGTGGAGATGAAAGGTATCCGACTCGGCGACAACCACCTTGATGATGCTTGATTTCATGTATCTACTGTTGAGTTAGTCATATATTATTCTGGGATCCGTAATACAGACTGTGAGAATTTCAGCATTGTGGGTTGGGCATCTGACGCTGCAACTGCCTTCATATCGTAGGTAATGGCTTTGGATGGTGTAAGAATGAAGGAAGACAATGGCGGCTATGGGATTCACGTCCGTCCTAGCACCAATATATGCGTCTAAATCGAACGTTGGTACTACAGTGATGTCATGCGCTCCTCAACGTATGCCTTGCGTCCACTTCAGCCAATCCGACGGGCATCCTGGGCAAATGGAGGCGGGGGCGTGTTGGCCACGGTAACACTGCATACTTAGATGCCCCCCTTCCCCCATCAATTCCAGTCGCTTCGTGTAACATTCTACAGGCGCTTGTCGTTGGATTTATCTTTGGTCCAAATGATATCAATTTCGCGAATCGGCGTTTATCCACGATATGTAATCACTTAAAGAGCTACCTCGCTAAGTTGCGCGACTGATTTTATAGTAACATTTTGAGGAATCAAGTGCCGCGCAAAGTAGGCGCAATTTGATGCACCGTAGATCTGGCGGCTGCAATAGCGCCAGAAGTAAAGATAACACTCCATGCATGTTGGAAGAGCCTTCACTCTTACATGCAATGTTTCAGCGTAGAGGTACCACATGTGGGTAGTAGATCGGCACTTGACAACACTACGGTCACCCATTCTGTGGGTATCTGGAATCGGCGCGCTGGTGATTGTGACTGCCACCCGACATACGTAGACATCTAGACGGGGAGAAATGTTTGGGTGTTCGGAGACAAGAGACACCATTTCTGTCCGCACCGAGGCCCATCAACACTTGGTCTCACACGTCCCCAGGCGGATTAGATACTCAGGAATCATTCCAAAGTTCGCCCAGGAGCGCGGTGGGCGGTTTTCGTATACCATGTTTGTACGAGGCAATGAAGCCGTGGAGGGAGTTATGTGCGGACGAACATCGCAGAGGTATGTACGCGAAGCCCACTTCTCAGAACGGGGTCGCGGGGAAAGACTGGCTCGATTACGATTTCAATGAACTATACGGAACTTCTGTTAGCTAGACAAGGGCTTTTCACAAGATGGCCACTCCGTGTTACTGTGCAGGTATATCTCTGAGCAAGACTGGGCACGGCGGCAGCTTCATTGCGCACGTTCTGTTCGCGTGTTCCCCGTTAGATGTTATCCGCCATATGGAAAGCTAATGGCAGATGGCGAGCAGGGTTAGGATTGTAGCAATGCTACTGGTCTAAGAACAATCAGGTCTTGAATGCGTCGTTCTACGAAGGCTTCCTCGAGAGCTTAGCGGTTCCGCTGAGAAAACTCCAGGCTTTTGTAACAGATAGGTCTTATCGTGAAGTAGATGCATCTGGAGGTCGTCTTTCCACTACGCCAGCATTTCATACAAATCTTCGATGTGCGTCATCATGTCTTATAACAAAACATGAGCGTCCAGTCAGGCCCATGACGGGGGCAGACATAGTTCCCAATGGCGTGTTGGATTTGTTTTTATGCAAGGCCAAGCCTGGAAACCAACATCTTAGGTTTTCTTTCGTCTTTGCACAATTTGCCCGAGTAATGAGGCTATTCATGTTTGACAACACCATGGGGGTGGTCACGTTCAACCTGATGGTACTACCACGACAACTTCACGTTAGAATGTTTATCTGGAGCTCGAATAGCCAGGCATCGGCGTGCTACATTCCAAAGTTGTTAGCAGCGGTCGCTGCCGCATCGCAGCTCGGATTTAGCGAACGTCTTCTTAGTCAATACAAATACATGTATGACGCTTAATGCACATATGGTAAGAAAACAGAAATAATATGAACGAATAGCAAATAGTACGCTCCGTTGCTAGCTTTTGTTAAAAGGCACCGGCCACAAGGAGGCTACAATTGAGGTGTGGTGTGGCCGACGGCAGCAAAAAGAAAAAAACCAAGGGCGAAGGTACGCGCTCCATGGAGAGGGTATCTGTGGACTACAACCGCCAGGGCGGGTTCAGTCGTCAAGTGCTACGGGATTTGCTCCTCTTCGCAGTGTGAGCTCGCTAGGGTAGCAACCTAGTAGCTCTCCTACTCGGAGGTCCTCCCCAAGACGAAGAGTGCCCGCTGTGTATACTTCGCCATACACCTACCCATTCTCCGTTCCACCGCGCGGTACAGTAGCTCCCAACCAGGCGTGTGAAAGAGCTCCCTCCCTTTTTAATAAATGCTAGAAAATGTGGTCATTGCGGGTTTCGAACCCGGGGCGCCGGGGGCTCCGGCGGGGGGAGCGGTTTGGGGGGGGTTCGGGGCGGCGGTTCGGGGGGCGTCGTAATGTGCCGCTGGACTACGATCGTTCGGACGTTTCGATGGGAGAATTATAGATTAATAGAAATATATACGTTAAAAGATTGGGGCGGGGATTATAATATTACTACAGTGCGGGACTCGTGGGGCTGGTGGGATGTGGTTTTGTTGTTTACGCGCCCTTTCACAGTCGCGATTGTGCTGTCACTGAACCTTCTGGAATCAAGCACGGCCCTCAGGGCCACTTCCAGCCTCTCAATATGAAGCTCATTACGTCACAGAAGATTCCGCTGCAAATTTATTGCTGGTACTACTTCTGAGAACCTTTCTAGGCACGTACGTCCTTAGGAGGTCCAGCGGCCTCGTCCTCCTTCAAGACGTAGAAGACGCGTCTCTATTCTCTGTATAACATAACAGCTGTTACTTCCATTACTGGGTGCGTATCACAAGCTAATTAAGTCATGCTAATTAATCCAACGGCTATAGATATAAGACGAGTATGGTTGGTTCGCCCAATGAAACAGGCCAAATCAAACAACCGTTCCAACCACACCAAGCCCCATTCAGCAAGTACGGTTTCTTCGGCCTATTCTACTGTGTCTTGATTCCAGTCATATCTACATAGCAATAACCATACACCATTTGCGTACCGAAACGGTGCTTGCCATCACTTACACGATCCAACATGACGAGTCCTTCCTTGTACATCTGGTGCAAGTCTCACTACATCTATCGAACTATGGCTGGATAATTTTCCCCGGACTATATCAAATCATTGATACTCATCTGTGTGTTCTACGGTGCAATCGATCCTATACCTATGCGATGATCTCACGTCCGGACGAAGATCTGTAACAACCCTCGAATGAACATCGCCTGCATCCAGCCAAACGCCTCATTGGTCGAGAAGGTTTTCAGATGCATTACAATCTTGGTGCATTGGGTATCGATGGATGACGGGAGCGCGATGGAAATCTTCGCGGGGATCTTGCAGCAAATCGGCCGCCTAACCAATCGTGCCTGCAATTCTCCTCAAAGCTCTTAGACATCTCATGAAGGCAAATGCTGAGAGTATAGTCTAGACACACTACAAAGAGGTTGATTGAGAGTGTCACGAATAAGAGATAACAAATGGCCTCAGATCTGGCTCTAGACACAGTGTCTTTACCCTCCGCTATGCGTCACCGTTTCCACGCACACTCATGTCTGGGCTCTCCAGCGATCTCTCGGCGTCCGTCAGATCTTGTAACGTTAAATCTGACTTCTGAATAAGAAGACAGCTGTAAACGTTAAGATGTTGAGATACAGAAATCCACCTCGACGTCCTAGACCTGATTCGGGCCGTTATCTATATTTACAGACAAGTAACAAATGTACGCCAATTGAAGGTAAATAGATGGAGGCGCCTGCTATTATTCCACCTGAACCAAATATCCCCTTAGCTTCGTCGGATCCCCTTCTCGCAGGCTCACAGTTTATGCGTGATTCCAGCCTCTAAACGATGGCGTAAAAGCGGGTATGTGGCAAATACGCGGCTACGAAAGCCATAGCTTTCCAAGCCTCGCCGTTCCTACCACAGCGGATTCTTGGGCCCTGTTTCGCTCTACTTGTGGGAGGGTTCACGTAAGAGGTTACCCGAGGATCCTGATGTATCACGGCACACTGCGAAAGTCTACCCGAAGCCCTTCGTAGAGTTAGTAATTGACACGACATAGTCCCAGTAGAGAATAGGTGGATCCTCGACGCGAGGTTGACTGGATTGTTACTTCGGTCTTAGATACTATGTACAAGGAATTACGACTTTCAAAGACGTTTATCAGGTCTTAGAGGAAGCGAGTGAGTGCTGGAAGTCCTACTAACTCGACAGCAACGAAAGGCAACGCATGGACCAAAGCTTGCGTGTCATTGAACCATAAGTTTTGTGGAGCTATTGATCCTCACTCTTGTCATATACTCTGAGTTCATCTCAGGGATCTTGTATCTAAGCTCTCCGGGTTATCCCTTTGTCTTTAGATGATTGCGTGGGAAGAATGAACTCCGGTAGATGTAGTGATGAATGTTACTACTCCCAGCTCGCTTTGAATCAACAATGATTGGGCCGTGTGTGAGAAAGCTTTGGGAGTCCGACCCAGAAAGGTCCTTCCATTGTTTGCGTGGCATACGTGCACGCAGTAAATACACATGCGTACCTTGAGCGTCAAGTTGGCTTGAGTTAGATACCTTAGCGTTGCCATCATTATGGTGGCCTTATGTTGGCTTTTATGCAGGTACGGTCCTGAGCTGAGGCCCATGGTGAGACGCCATTCGCGAATATTACAAGCAGCCGATGGATCGACGTAGATCGGTAGCGCTAATGAACGAACGTAGAGGGATCGTGAAGTCAAGGAGAACAAGTTGAAGGTAGTAACGTGTAGCGTCTGAAACGCGTTCTGGACGCCTTCGTTGAGGTACTATGGGACGGCATTGTCAGATCTGGAGCAAATGAATACAGGTTCGAAGCTTCCACCATTAGCATCTGAATGCGCGCTCACACCCACCTTCGATTATATACGACTCGGCCCAGCCAAAGGGGAGGTAGCAACAAGCAATAACTAGTAGTATAGAATGACAACAAAAGTATGCTGTACGCTCAACACGTCGGCGACTTCCCCCTCCGCCCGTAGTCGCCCGATTGACAAACAACATGACATCATAACAATCCTTTAGGCTTTCACTTTCACCGATAACCGTCCAAGAGCCTGCATATAAACCGTTACACTCAAAGCATGACCTAGTTATGACGTATACTCCTCTCAAACTTCCTGATAAGGCAGGTGGAAAAGACCATTGATCGCGGTGTGTGCAAAGATGAATGGTGAACGGTCACATGACTTCTACTACCCTGGGACCCCCAATGGTCGAACACGCTCACATTACGGAATATGAAAATGGGTGCACCGAAGTTATTTTAGAACTATTCATGATCTTGACAGCGTTGCTCATGCCGCCAAATCCATCCTTATGCCGCTTCTAACCAATACGCACACTTCCTCAATGATCGTGAATTCGCTGTATGCTTTATCCACGGCATTTTCATGCTCAAGTAGCTCAACCTGCTTGTGCTGCCTGATGTTAAGGAAAGCCTTCACACAGACGACCCACGCTTCCTCGCTCTGTAGTATTCAACGAGATAATTGAACTACAATATCGTCGCCTCACGCAGATCGTGCGTCTTCTATTGAGCCTCTGTATCAACTACCACTCGTCATTCTGAGAATTCAAATGTCGCTCCGCACTATGACTGATGAGATAGTTCGCAGCGGGTTCATTGACATTGCAGCCCTTCCTCCGCGATATTGAGGCAGGGCTTGAGTTGGGTACACTAATAATCCACAAAGGCTTTGTTGAACAGTGTGATTGAGTTATCGTTGGCAGCGTCTAGTTCAACTAATGAGAATTTCAGTTGCCGAAGGTTTGGATTTATTCTTTGTGGCCTTTTGGCAGCTTCATTAGTATGACCTGCTGCTTTATCATATAAGTTCTAGAAGCAGTGAAACGCCGCGGAACCGGGGGAGTTTGGAAGACTTCGTCCGAACGGGGCCATTTCCTCCCGATCGAGGTCGTTGTACGATAGCCTGTCGACATGATATCCAACCATGCGTGCCTCATAGTTTGTGTCATATTTCCCAGCGTGCTGTATTGAACCTGCGTAACTATGGGAGATATCTCCAAGCGCGTATTCAGATAGACAATATTGCAGCAGCAGCCGATGCTTAAGATATATAATAGGGGGCCCAAATTCGGTCGCTCTATATTCATAGGCCAAGCAGTTGCTCACTCCACACGGTCCCATACATACTAATCTTGATGGCGGCAAGTAGATCTTGGGGAGAATTACCTCGTAGATATCGGTTTGCTGGGAGATGACGTTGATCGCATGGAGGAATGTTGTCGACGATACACATAGGGGATTCGGTTGTGGTGTCTAGGAATGAGATGAGAGTCAGTCCGATAAACAAGACTATCGTGGCAACAAGCAAGACGCGGTAGAAAACATTCCAGAAACCGAGATCGGTGGACACATTGCATTCTTCTCTGCGTATAGCCTCCTTTCGAAAATAAAGCGGCGGCCGACTGGACAGCGATGTGGACTCAAGAGGATCTGAAGAAGGTTTTAGCGTGGGCACAGATGAGGCAGAAGGTACATATAGATACCTTGTAGTGGCTTCGTTTGCGAAAGATTCAGTTTATTCGACGCAGATGATGGAAGAAGAGACATCTCCAATACATCTCCATTGCGAGCGGTAACGACGTAGTAGCAATCTTCATATTGAGAGTTCGAAGACGATGGATGATGAACTCCAAGGATGGCATTATCGTGTCTGCAGAGGAAAGACGATGAATACTCGACAGGCCAGTGATGAAGGAAGGGGTGCCTTTACGAACCATTCTGCGTGGCGATATCTCGGAGATTTTCAGATGCTCTAGATCCTTTTTGGGGGTTTTCTTGGCACAAACAGGACATATGGAAGGGTCTCAATGACATCATTGTTTGTTTTTCGCTCATATGTCTGACTTGTTTGCGAACGTGAACACCCTGCCTCTTCTAACCTCCCATTTCAATTTTCGCCCCACGATCCTCTTGTTCTTGTATGACTTGCATCATCAGAAATGTCGATTACGACTAATACATGAATTCACGATAGGGTCACCATTAATTCAAACCCAAATTAGACAATATGTTGAGAGGGGTTAATTTCAAGACTGCACTATTTCGCAGAGTGGTATGAAATTCTCATCTAGCTTGCTAGAGCTTCGCCCAGTTACCGTTCGATTCGCAGTAATTTCTATCTCCATCACGTCCGCCCAAGTCAGTACCAGTCCATATCCATCAATTCCAAATCAAGTCTATTCGTTCCATCCTCGCAAGCTGTCGATCCGACGAGTGGGTACCATTGGGGAACGACCACAGCAAATTAGTGCGGCGGGGGRACTCCGAAGACGAGAACATAGAAGACCACCCCAAGGAATAAGATGGTCATAGCGATTGCTCCAAAGATGAAGAAGATGCAGTGCATGGTGAACGCTCCAAGAAGGGCTATCAGTCCAATGGCGATTGTTGCGCCCAAGACAACGGCAACCCAAGCCAGGAAGAGCAGGAGAGACGCCATGAACCAGCACACCTTCGCCGTAAGCGCAACGCCAGTTCCAAGGATGAGAACGGACGCTGAGAAGACTAGTGCGTCAAGATTGTTTTGAACCCAGGGGTTCTTGATGTTGCGCTCGATCCAACCGCGGATGCCATCTTGAAGTCCCACGATGAGCTGCAGAGCACGTGTTGCCAACTGTTGTGGGGATTCAGATGCAGAATTTGAAGACGATTGGATTGGAGGTGCGGAATCAGCAGTTGTGTCGGGGAGGTCTGACTCAGCCGGAGGCATCTCGTGGGCATCTGGAGAAGTCGAAGATATCCCGACGGTGGCTGGAGATAGCGACGCACCGAAGAAAGCTGGAGAAGGCTGAGCTGCCTCGGGGTCAACTTGAAAATTCCAAGACATGGTGACGGAGATGAATCGAGTAGGTTGGATCGAGTGATGTTGCTTGGAAATGTAGTTGGTTTCGATCGAAAGACTAGTTGTGATTGAGATCGCTAGTCTTCAGAAGTTGTGATGCGTGTGTGTAGGGAAGAAAAAGAAAGAGATGGGAAGTATCTAATGCGGATATATGGACCTCCACCCGCCGCTGTGAGCAGCGCGCGCCAGGACACTCCCACGCAAGCCACTTGGTGACACACGCGGGAATATGGGTGAATGTTACGGGGCTGGGGTGTGAAAGGAGGACGTGTGCTCCGCAAAAGTCGAGGTTAGCATACAATGCTTGCTATTTATGACAGGCTCGTTTCCATGAAAACATTTGAGGGAAACGGACTGTCGACATCATAATCAGTGAATGTCCTCTTTTCCCCCTGCCATTTGTATGCCCCTCATAGCGTTCAATTCACCTTTAGTGTCCTCCCAAGACCTTGCACCTCCGATGCCCGCCATATTTATGCCGTTTCACTGCCTAACATAGCCTCGTAACAGCAACATCATGAAATAAAGATGGGGATGGAGAGCATGTCTTCCCTTACCCGTTGCTTGCGAACATTAATTGCAATCAGTTACAAATGATCTGGCGAGGACCTACAGCGCGGATAAGTCCTTGCCAATGCTACTCTTTCAGATTCCTGGCTTTGAAAATCCGCGCACTTGTGCACTCTCCTTACTTGCAGCTATCTGTTGCTGTACGTTGTATTCCCCCTAAGGACTCATAATAGACTACAGCTCAATAATCGATATCATGTGAAATCATACGTTAATCGAAAACAGCAACCCTCTTATACGTTTTATATCCACATAGTGTGGTAAACTGTAACTCACATGTTGCGCCAATGCCGGATATCATACGACTTAATTCATTCGTACATGTTGAATGGAGTTTCTAATTTTGTACGAAGATGTTTGCTTTGTACTGATTGCTACATTTCATCATATGCTCCGGGGGCCCCAGGCAAGGTAGTATAGATCCCCGCCAGATAAAATAGTACTAATATTTCGCTATGATTTATTGCCCTACTGAATGTGGCTACCAAGTCTTAAAACGAGCCTCATATACTGTCTCCCTCGGTGGCCAATGGAGCTATCTTAAAGAGCATTCTCGGGGCGGCGCATTGCATTGTATGCTTGAGAGAGCATGTAAGTTCCCCGATAGCATAGACAGTCTTTGATCGAAGTTGGATGACTTGAAAAGAGTTGAACACTACCGAATGAAGCTTACTTGTGCGCGGAGAATAGGAACGAGAAAGATAATCCTTGGTGTCGTATGAACACAGCTAGGATTCTACGCAAAGCGTTCTGAGATGGCTACCACTTACTTGGTATATCTAATTTAGTCGACTAGCGCACGTTCAAAGTCGCGTTTGACTCATATCTCACTCTCCCTGGAATATCGTGCAACCTGCTTTGCCGCCTTACTACTGCTTACACCTCATCTGATGCTGACAAACACGTCTGGACTAAATTCGTCCACCCAGCGTGCATGCGAAGGAAGCTAGGCCTTGCATCCCGCACAGACGTAAATTCCCAGACTTGGCAGGAAGTTAAATACGCACAGACAGAAATTTCCTTTCTCGATTAGGACATGCACGATGTGCCGTATTGTCAGTCGCGCGAGTGCCCTGAAGATGACGTGTGCGAAACCCCCTCACGTCCTTATTAGCCGTCGTAGGGTGGGGTACGAGATATAAAAGAAGGTTCCGGTCGCGCAATATCGATGTTGAAGAAATTTTGACACCAAGTTAGATATCGGAACTACATTTTACTAAATTTGCGAACTGTTCCCATAGATTTTCCGTCACAGATACGGCTACCTCCCAGCTTTTTTCACTAAACATACACATCTATCATTCAGCATGTCGCTCCGCACCACTGCAGCAACTCGCTTTGACAGCTTCGATTCCTACCAGACGTCATACAAAAAGATCGGTGATCATGAGATTGAAGTCAACGTTCTCGTGCCAAAAGCTATCAGACCGGGGAAACATCCATTATTCGTGAGGTGGCATGGCGGTGGTCTGGTAAGCATCAAGACCCCTATCAATTTGTTCATCGCTGAGTCAATACCAGACTGCAGGCACAGCAGCGTATCCAGACTGGTTTGCCGGGTTCCTTGTGCCATTTTTGCACAAGAACAATGCAATCGCCATCCAACCAAATTACCGCTTAGCTCCAGAGCACACCGGCGATGATATACTCGAAGACATTGCCGATTTTTGGACTTGGTTCAGATCTTCGCTCCCGACCTACATCGCATCCAAGAACCCGTCTATCGAACTCGATCTCTCGAGATTACTTGTGCATGGCGACAGCGCAGGCGGATGGTGCGCATTACAGTCCATTCTTTCTGAGAACCCGTCGACTTTCAAAGCCTGCCTTCTCCAATACCCCGTCACAAACGCATTCCCCACTTCCCCAGATGATATTCTAGGTGGAGAATCTATCCCACCGAAGAAAGTACTTGATGACTTCCTTGAAAGCATTGTTCCAGGAACGATTATCAGCAGCGTTACACCACCAGACAGATCTTGGGTAGCACCAATGCTACGTGCCTACAAACGCTGGGGCGAATTCTTCGGGACGGAGAAGCATCTCATGCCAGACACGAGACTTGATGAGGCGAACTTCTTCGTGCCGACATATATCATTCATGGTAAGGACGACTCGATTGTTCCTGTGAAGTGGTCGCACGCATTCGTCGAAAAGGCAAGAGGAATCTTTCCAGAGACGCGATTTGAGCTCGTTACGCCACCAGGGGACCATGGATTTGATGAAGGGATTTATGAGGAAGACGCACCTTGGCTTCAGGAGATATTGAAAGAGGTTGCAGCAGATTGGTTGGCTTGAATATATATTGAATATAGCAATTTATCAGTAGGCTGTCGCCCCAAGAGTTGCTTCGAGTTGCCAAGGCGGGGTTTCGAAATGCGCGAGCGGCCGGCGTGGTGGTATTTTGCAACCATATACGCTGTCAGAGCTTGCTTCAGAACTTACACCAGTCTTCTTACAGATCAGATTATGGGAAGGTATTGTCATTACAAGAGAGTCAATAACAGATTTTAAACTAGTCGATGACCTTTCATGGGCTTCCCTTGGTAAATCTGCTATCATTCACTATATTAGTGCTTTACTGAGGACATATTTTCTTCCAAAGCAGACCTCAAGTAGCTCTAAATAGGCAAGTCAGGGTTAACCCGTGCCCTTATTTCTTCACTAGAGCCACGAACAACAAAAACTTCCACATTAAACTACTGAAAATGAATAGGGATTATCGATGAAAGATATCTCAGCAAGTTACGAGGGTAGTGCGGAGTAGATTTAAGGACGAAGGACGTTGAGCTTATGTACTAGGTTTCTTCTGTACACCCAACGCCAAAGTCCTATGGCTCSCCCYCTATTAGGCCTTTGATCCTATCCACAGACGGCTACCCCATTACTGCGTCAGAGCTGGCCTAACAGGGCAAATTAACCGGAGGAAACGTACAACCTAAGGTACCTAGAGTGTCGGGGCTCGCCATTATTGGTTGTAAAGACGGTAGTCCTTGTTCAAGAAGTGGTGAGGACGCGCTACCCGATTCCCATAACTATGGGGATGCTCGTCCGGTCCGCCTGCAGCCCTTAGCCGAAGCAGATGAACCAACTCTTAAGCGGCACTTAGTTCGGGCTGAGGGGGATGTAGAGACTAGACTAACTTCATCGATGACACCAGATCCCAAGGACTTAATAGATGATGGTACAGGTAAGCTCTAGAGTTGTGGCTACGTCCTCGCTTTAGAAGGAAGTGAGATCGATCGACCCACGAACAACGCCCAGCGACGGGAGGAGATCAGTAGCAACGTCAGCCTAGTGCATGTGACTAAGGGCAAAAGACTAAGAATCCCCTAAGCTTGATGTAGACACGGTGCCCTTTTTGACGTCGTTCCTATGCTGGATGGGGCCAGGTACAGGATGCAAAGAATGAAATGATCTATGTCTGGCGGCAGGAGGGTGTATAAGAGCCTCGTCGTCGTGATTGCCACTCGAGACACTGGTAGGAAGAGAGGTGACAACTGATGCACGATACACCCGATCTTTGGCATTTATACGCGTTCGGACCAGACTTGAAGTCCAGTGATGGTATAACCGAAGGTACGAAATCAAGCTGTGCTCCTCGTCTGTCCAGGAATGGTTTCGTCGTTGTCGACGTAACCCCTTTGGACGTGCGCGTATGAGATCACAGGATCTGGCGCTTTATGTGATGAGCCGTGTACACTGATTTGCACTGGCAGTTTCCAATTCTGACAGTTGAAAAGATTGTCGCTTCGTAAGCGGTCATCCGAAGCATGTGCTTTGCCTAAGATTTCCCTTGTAGCTCTAGCTCAAGGTACGAGTACAATAGCAGCGCTCGATGCGTCCCAGCCCGCCAGTAGACGCAAGCGCTAATACTAGCAAGGCAAAGGCCCCAGTTAATTTTGCACAAGGGGATGTGAAGCGAGGTGTTAAACTGCAAGCGCCACTGTACTCCTTAGATATGCGGCCGTATTGACCAACAGGCGGGTGGAGTTAGCGAAATACGAAATGCAAGATACGAGATACGTAACGCCAAGACAGACTCAAAGCCCACCCGATTATCCAACCGCGGTTTCTCGCAAGAGCGAAATGTAAGGTTTTAGCATCAATGCAGGGACTAAAATGTTCCAGAGCTGCACCGCAAGGCCTAACGACTCGGCCTCTTTACCACAGCGATTCTCTTGGTTACGTCAACATTTAAAACCTCCATTGTCCTTGTTGCCATTGCATACGCATAAGATCACTCACATACGTGTGGCTGCACAGTCTCGATTTCATGGAAAAGAATAGCAGCCTTCCGGAATTATCTGAGCTACCTAGAGATCCTCCAAAAATCACTGCATCCACAAGCAAAGGCGATGCGAAAACCGGTGAACTCGCAGCTTATCCGAGCTGTCCATCAGCTGTTACTTCATCAGATGCATTCGATGGAAGAAGTCCAAGAATCGGAAGTATGGATGATCCCTATCTATCTTGGCTCATAAGTGATGTAATCGATACTAACAATCTTCCAGATGACGGGCGCGTTAATATCGATCTTAAGTCGAGATTAGTGCAGACGATCTCTATGGTCTACGGCGCACCTCGCGATAGAATACCAGATGAGGCACCTCCGGAGTATTCTGAGTTTTCTGAGAGTCCGAATCCTTACAAATCTTGGCCAGTCAAATTGAACATTGTTATTCAGGTTGTTGGCAGTCGAGGAGATGTCCAGCCATTCATCGCGCTCGGTCACGAGCTTCGCCGATATGGCCATCGCGTGAGGATAGCAACTCACAACATGTTCGAAGATTTCGTACGAAAATCTGGTTCTGAATTAGAATTTTATCCAATCGGCGGCAACCCTTCCGAGTTGATGGCATATATGGTGAAGAACCCCGGACTTGTTCCCAGCCTAAAAACCTTACAGGCTGGTGAGATCAAGAGAAAGCGAATGATGGTTAGAGAGATGTTGGAAGGGTGCTGGAGCTCTTGCATCGAGCCGGACACCTTGACGCATGAGCCATTTGTGGCAGACGCCATCATTGCAAACCCTCCAAGCTTCGCACATGTTCACTGCGCTCAGGCTCTGGGTATTCCTGTTCATTTGATGTTTACTATGCCATGGACTAGCACAAAAGCATTTCCGCATCCACTAGCGAACCTCAAGAACGCAGACGGTGAAGAAGGGCTCGCAAATTACTTATCATATGGGGTTGTTGATTGGCTAACATGGCAAGGGTAAGTTACTACATCTCAGTTGCCCAAATCTACCACCTTAAAAATGTTCCTAAACCGTAATCACAGGCTCGGTGATGTCGTTAACCAATGGCGAAGCACTCTCGACTTAGAGGAAGTGGCCATGTTCGATGGCCCAAGCCTTGCAGCCACGCTAAAGATTCCCTTTACATACTGTTGGTCTCCAGCTTTCGTACCAAAACCGACAGACTGGCCACCATACATCGACGTCTGTGGATTTTTCTTCCGAGACCCCCCTCAGTACGAGCCACCACCTGAACTTCGCTCCTTCATCGAGAGCGGACCGCCGCCAGTTTATTTCGGATTTGGCAGCATTGTACTTGAAGACCCGCAACGGATTACCGCGGTAATCCTGGAAGCCGTGCAAGTGAACGGTCTCCGTGCTGTTGTTTCCAAAGGCTGGTCGAATCTATGTGGACAAGAGGATTCTCACAAGGACGTAATGTTCATTGGAGATTGTCCCCACGAGTGGCTGTTTCAGCATGTGGCCGCAGTGGTGCATCATGGAGGTGCTGGCACGACTGCCTGTGGTTTGAAGAACGGCAAGCCGACAATCATTGTACCTTTCTTCGGAGAGTAAGCTACTGGGCCAAAGTTCCTAACGAATTTGCGTACACTGACTTGTTAACAGTCAGCCCTTCTGGGGTAAAATGGTCGCTGCTGCCGGCGCCGGTCCTATGCCTATTCACCAACGCGAGCTGACTACTGAAAGACTCTCTGAAGCGATCAAGTACTGCCTCTCAGATGAGGCAGCAAGAGCGGCTGCGGTTATCGCTCGGAAAATGCAATCGGAAGCGGGCGTCGAAGCTGCAGCGCAGTCATTTCACCGGAACCTACCAATCAAGAACATGTCTTGCGACGTGTTTCCCAACCTGCCAGCAGCATTCTGCTTCAACAAGGGGAAAGCCAAAATAAAGCTGTCTTCGCTTGTTGCAGAAGTCGTGCTTTCAAAGGCATCAAAGGATGCAAAGCACCTGAAATTGTACGCTTTACTGTCGCTATGCCGATAGATAACAGATTAAGCTTTGCAGTATCGTACTGACGAGCATGCAGACATGAGAGCAAACCCATCACCATTGAAACCCGCCGGTGGGATCCCATCTCCGGCGGAACGTCAGCGGTAGTTAGTACCGCAGTCGATCTCACGACATCCGTTACGGGCATATTCACGAAGCCAATTACCGAGTATCGAGACGATCGCGACAGACGCGCTTACGAAGAATCGAACGCAGAAGCTTTGAAAACCGCCGATGAGACGAACGATTTGACAAGCGAATCTAAGTCGGAATCTGAGAGCGCAAGTGTCACGACGCCGGCGTCAGGCACCAGCTCAAAACGCAAGCCCATTTCGGCAAGTCAGTTGGCAGGTGCCTCCGGAATGAGCATTGCAATGTTTGCCCCGAAGGCCTTGAAAGGCATGACGGTCGACATTCCGCTTGCACTGACCGATGGGCTCAAAAATGTCTCCCGACACTACGGCGACACCCCTCGGGATCACGGCCCAGTGACTAGTTTCAAGAGCGGTGCAACAGTCGCCGGCAAAACCTTTGTGTGGGGCTTCATCGACGGTGTCAGTGACATCGTTGTAAAGCCGTACCAAGGTGCGCAGAAGGAGGGTGTAAAGGGCGCTGCTAAAGGGCTAGGCAAGGGCATGGTGAGCATGGCTACTAAGAGTGGTGCTGGTATGTTCGGTCTTTTCGGGTATACGAGTGCTGGGATCGCGAAGGATTTAAGAACGGCAGTCTATACAAAGACTAGGAAGAGCATTACTGAAGCGAGACATGCGGAGGGGAGGTGGCTGGTTGAGAAGAGCAGATACGGCGCGGATGAGACTGAGAGGATTGTTGCGGAATTCGAGGCACTGAAGTATCGTGATTAATCAGCTGACTATCGTCCTCACCTAACAATCGGTTGCCAAGCAGCTCAACGCACTCATATTTCAGGATGTTGAGAGCAATATACAGGTTATTTTCATGCGACTTTTGGTAGAATAACCGATTGAGTTTGAACAATCTTCTAATATATTCTAATCACGTAAGGAAGCGTTTGGCAGCTTGAGAGAGGTTTTCTGGAACCATGAAAATGACTGTTTTCATATAGAGCAAATGCCCTGCAATTTGCTCATAGGATAGCTGTATATCGCGTTCTCCAAAGTAAAATGTCAGAACAGGAGACACTACCAAGGACTTTAATAGAAGCCTCGCATAAAGTAATGCCAGCGAGAAGCAACAGTACCTAATAGCGTTCTTGCGGGGTATTGCACAAAGCCCGCACTTTCAGTGCGATGCTATGTAACGACTATAGCTATATATCGGAAGGAAGAATTAGCTAGCAAACAGGCAGAAGACTGCTCATAACTCCATCGTGCTTCACAACCTGGATTCTGTATTACTTCCACTTCAACCTAGTCCGACAATCTCCTTTGGCCATTTGGTCCACGGACTCCAATAAGGTCCTAAACACTCGTCAACCACCCCTACGATGCTCTTCCCGCATCCTTTCGTCCACCAGTATCCGTCTAAGCGCTGGAGTAGAGCACCGAAGTAGGCGAAGATCACCAAAGCTGGTGGCTGTCGCTGCCGCTGCAATACAAGATATTTCTCTGGAACAAGGAACAGCCAGATAAACGGCCCTGACCAATCCCTGTTATATCCCCACCTCGATTCAGCGTCTCCTTGCAGGTTGTCAAATTGCGCCATCCAGGCGCTGCACTTTCGAAGAAGATGCAATGTCTCGTCATATATTTCAGCGTTTTCACTCTCATACCATATTTCTCGGATCCGCAAAATTTGGTCGTCATCGGGACCAGAATAGGTATCATGATCCAGCTCTTCCCAATTACCGATGCTAAGCACAGAACTCAGCGGTCCAGTTCTAACGTGATCGTAAACGGGATGCAGCACGGCTTCAACACCGCGAACTAACGGTATCCACTCAGCGCCTAGAATGCGTGAAGTTCGCGCCGTAATACTGGCATCTTTGCCACAGCTATCGTATAGCCCCCCAAACGTTACAAAAGCATAGAAAAAGGATAGTATTGCATTTGCAAAAAGTGCATCGCTGTTGTCTGGGCCAATATGGTTTATACCCTCTCTGAACCCATGAAGTGCTTTATTGTGATGCTCTGCCGCGTCGCACAGGGCAGAATGCCTGTCGGCCGGGTTCAGATAGGCGACATGCAAGGCTGCAAGGCTGAGGATGCTATGCATCAGGGAAGGGTACCGAAAACCAATGTTTGGTAGGGTTGTCTGCCAGAAGTCGTTTAGCACAGCCGTGTTCACAATGCTTTTGCTAGTAGCAAGTGTCCAGTGATGTAAAAGAGCCAAGTCTTTCAGCTCAAAATTTGTTTGTGATGGGCGTGCGGAGCTTGCCTCATACGTGACGAAAGGAGGAATCTCTGGCGAGCTGGTCTGTCCAGAAGATTGCCGCGGTGAGTCTGATTGAGGTGATGGATATCCAGCTGCCGGAGGGTACACGCACGAGATGTTGTGGCGTACACAGTGCAGGCATTGAGGCTTTTCTTCGCCGCACTATGTTAAATCCCGTCAGATTGGCTCCAATGTAAGAGGAAGTGCGCGCATGCTAGAACGTACTTTGATCCGCCGACGCCTACATTCTCTACACCCCCATCGCGACTTCCGGTGTGGACGTCGTTTTGGACCCATCATCCAAAGTTGGAAGTTCCTCTTGGACTTCTTTGCTGAGGGTGGCGGAAACGGAAGTTCGCGGAAGGTATACGTTGAACGAAATACGCAAGCGGGACAAACCGTCCATATAACGTTTGAAAGGGCAGTCACCGGAGATACTCCGGCTGGGCGGTACTAGGGAGTCTAAACGAAATACGCTGCCAAGGGATAAGGGTCCGGCGCACGTTCACAAGCAGCAACCAATCGATAACCACTCCTGGTGCGTATTTCGTACCTGCAACGAGCTTCCTCGCATATTGCAGTTACAGACTGTGTCTTACCATTTCTACTTATGAGTGCCGTGCCCAGATTCCCTGCAACGTGGGACCTTTTTTTTTTTATTAAATCAATCGTTTCTCAGCAACAAGCAACTCCAACAAGCGACTCTACCCAACAACATCCTAATACGTCAGGCAACGTAGCATGTAGCGTTCAAGCAGCACTTATTGTCCTCTACGTGATGGCAGAAGAATTTCAACCGGTTCGACCCTCTCTCGACGATCCTAACATCTGGGTTCCATATCGTTATCACCCATCAAAATCTGCAGCCATCGTTTTTGTTGCTGCGTTTGCTATTACAACAATATTTCATTCCATTCAGGTCTGTAGGAGGAAAACATGGTACTTTATACCTCTAGTCATCGGCGGTATATGTATGTGTCCCGACCTTTGAGCTCAGTCAGATGCTAACGAACGTTGTGCGACAGTCGAAATAGTCGGATTCGTCGGGCGCATACTGTCTACCAACGACCTTTGGGCTCTAGGACCATATATCATGCAAGCACTACTCCTTCTCATCGCCCCGGCCCTCTTCGCCGCGTCTATTTATATCATCCTGGGTCGAATCATCCTCCTTGTTGACGGGGAAAAGCACTCTTTGATCCGCCAGAAATGGCTCACCAAAATCTTCGTGACCGGCGACGTGATAAGCTTCTGTGTCCAAAGTGGAGGAGGTGGTATCCAAGCAGCCGGATCCCTCAGCCTTCTCCACGCAGGCGAGAAAGTCATCATCGTCGGCTTGTTCCTCCAGCTCGCATTCTTCGGATTTTTCATCGTCGTCGCAGGCCTGTTCCACTACCGGCTCTTGAAAGCAAACCCAACACCCCCATTCAAGAACTTCAGAGGCGCCGCGCGGCAGCGCTTGTCCCTCCACCAACACTTGCCCCGTCGCCACACTAGGTCACCCACCTCGTTACCCTCGCCAACCGTTCTAGACATTCACACTCTACCGTGGAAACGTCATATGTACGCCCTTTATATCGCATCTGCATTAATCATGATCAGAAGCGTATTCCGTGTAGTAGAATATTTGCAGGGAAATAATGGGTACCTCTTACGCCGCGAGGTTTTCCTTTATGTATTTGATGGATTGTTGATGTTCGCAGTAATGGGGCTGTTCAACTGGGTCCATCCGGCGCAGGTCACAGATCTGTATCAGCGGCGGATTGCCGAAGAAGGGATGCGGTATTCATTGGAGACGAGGGAGAGATACTTGGAAAGCCCAGAGGTCTGAACTCGGCTTGCTCAACCCCTAAGAAATACTTTGTCAGGGGAAAAGGCGCCTTGGTGCGCGGGTATTCTAGCTAGTAACGGTGCTACGGCCGCGCCGATGACAAAGGTAGTGCCGGGCTTAATGTTACCATAATCTCTTCATCAGGAACTGTAACGTTACCATATTATCCTTTCCATTTTTTCTTATTCTAGGTGCTCTAAATCGCCATTCCTGAAGCCACTACTTTGCAAGAATATGTCTTTCGCCTGCGTTGCCCAGTCATACTTCTCTTTGTCAAATACTGACCATGCCAGTTCATGTTCCGAAACGCGGAGGAAACTTTTGATGTGGCTGTAGATTTATTTGATCTCAAAAATGGACGTCTCATCAACTTCCTCGTTTATGTTATAGTCAATTAATGCGGCTCTGATAGCCGCCCTCTGGTGGCTTAAGTTGGCCTAGCGAGATTGGCCTGGCAGGCTCCGCTTGAACAGGCTACGTGAAATGCCTGGGAAGATCCCTTTTTCGTATGTCGTATATTCCCTCTCCACACCGGGGTGTTTTCCGAAGCGTCCACTGAGGTACTCGTTCATATCATACCGCAAACTCGCAAGCCTTACCAGAAGAGGCGATTTGGTTACAGAATGCAAGCGACCGCGCATCAATGCATGTAGACCCAACACTGCAAATATTCGCTCAGAAAATAGGTACTAACTGAGATTTGGCTCTACAATATCCGAATTCGATGGACGCCGGAGCATGCTTGCCCTACGAACCACCTTGCTATTGCTTGGTCGTCGGTACTCGGCCGGTTGGCCCGGCCAAGGGTGAAGACAGGCGTATCGAGATCGAAGAAATGATGACCCACCAGGTGTTAAGAACCCTAGGCATATAGCATTCTATTAATGTACAGATATAAGTGATTTTCGATCAAGTATGCAGAACCAATCTTAGAATCCACACCGAAGTTGGCTAGGAATGCTCTGCATTGAGAAAGTGCTTGGAGACACTAGCGAAGACAGAACCACAGTCAAAAGCCTTGATTATGCCACGCTACAGTCTGCATGCTAGGTTACAGCGCTTGAGACAGAGGTTGTTGGCTTCTGTGTAGCGGTTTGTAAAAAGGTTCTACATCTTGCCATAACGTAATTAATTCTCCCTCTCTCCTTGCCGTCTTCTCCCAGGTCCAGCCTGGGGACAGCGCCTCTGCGAGACCTTTCCTCCAACAAATGAATGCTAGTTTAAATTGTGTCAGGAGCGCCGGAATGACGCTTGACTTCCTTTCTAAGGCTCCAAAACTCCAATTTCTCTTAGGCAACAGCCACACCCGCTATTCCCATCTTTCTCAATGTCTTGCATACATCTCAATAACACTCTCGCCGTCCAACTTTCCAAAACCGCCACTCCCAAACACCCCACTTGCCCGCACAAAATGAAACATAAGCTGCACCCCCAACATCGGCGTCGTATCGCAAACATACATATATATTTCATGGGTCGCAAGATACCCATCATGTCCCTGCGCAAACTCGACGATCCTGAATACGCATCGCAGAATAATAACCACCGCCGCACACAACAACAACTTAAGAAGCGTCGCCCACGTATACCGTCCGTACTGCGGGACACGATGCCGCGCGAGTGAACTCCGCATGCGCTTATAGAAAATGAGCGAGATGATGAGGAAGAAGCCGAAGAAGATGAGTTGTATGGCCAGGCCGATGAGCATGACTTTTTGGCCTATGTCCGCCATGGAGACTTGCGCCATCATGCCGCCGCCGCCAGCTTGTAGGAAGAATGCGAGGACGTCTCCAAGAACAAATATCTTTGTTACGCGCGTGGGACGAATGACGGAGGCTTCGGATGCGTCGACAAAGAGGACGAGGCGGCCGTAGATCATGTATATCGTTGCGGCGTATAATGAGGGTGGGAGGATGATGAAGAGCGATTGTGCTATATAAGGGCCTAGTTCGGTAGGAGATTGGGCGGACGCGAAACGGGAGGCATAGCCAAGGGCCATCACTAAATTGTTTAGTTAGAATAGCAGGTTGCAAAGGATTTGAGAGGCGTACTGATCGCTCCTACTGTGAAAGAAGTGTAGAACCATGCCCTTGCCATGACCATCTGCAACAGATGTACGGCCGCACTGCCTGCAAACAAAGCAGTAAAAATAATAGCAGCAATCTGGCTAGGCTTGTAGGGATAAATCCCATTGTCGCCTGCCATTCTTCCTGGCTGATGGTGAACCGATAAGAAGGGAGGAGCTAATGAAAATGAAGGAAATGTTGCTTGAAGACAAGAAAATAGGTTAACAATAATGAGCGTGTCATATGTTAGCGAGTGCGGATACAATACAAGTATGAGAAAGTCAAAGGAATGGAAGGAGATGAAGTCAAAAGTAGAGGCAGATCTACTCCTCGAAAAGAATTAGGTGATAACCTTCTTTATACAATCCCAGAACCCCGCGGGAGGAGGCCCAAACAGGCCGGATTGACAGAGGCTCAGTACCTGAAAAAATCCCTATACGGTATACGGCGCAAACAAAAATCGGACCAATCGGCATCAAATGATACACAGTAGTGTGCGCCGGCGTGCCCAATCCGGCTAACGGAGTGCCTAGTCGGCCTAAGGGGGAAGCCGCTGCGTACGCATTGGAACGAAATACGCCGCATCCTCCGGAGCCTTGGAAACGTAGTCATCAGGAGTCGGTAGACTGACCACTTGGGTAGCCCTACTTAGTGTTCCTTTTATAGATTTCATTGCGTATGCAATGGAGAGAGGAATCATCCACCGGCTTTACAAACCGTATACTTTGTAAATCTCATCAAAACTGCCGTATGATCCAGTACGCTGATTCCCTGATAGGAAAGACGGAGTCCTGGGAATCACTCTGACATCGCAAGCAATCCGTAGATGGGTTTAACCCCATGTTTCGCATCGTACATCGTATTTCAGATCCCGGTTCCTGGTCAGGTACCTCGGACGGCGTATTCTGTATAGCCCAACTGAGTAATGGAAGACTATTAGCTACACTGGACCCCCTCATTTCTGCTCTCAAATTGCGGGGTATAGGCCTGTACTTCTCTGGTTATGACGTTTTTAAGCAAAGGAAGGACATCCACTCGCTCCTTTTGCTCTAATGGCTTKACCGCGGTATGTGAACCTCGCACGTTGCGACAGATTTTTCGAACCAGTTGCTGATTTTGGCTAGTTGGTAGTAGGATTTTGTATACTTATAAGTTCCCTAGAGCGAGCATTTTATCCTTCTCCCGTCCATTTCTCTCGAATCAACCGTCTTCCAGATGTATTTGCAAAGCCTTCTTCTGGGGCTGCTTACCCTCGGGCAGGAGTTCCTGGCCTATGCCGTAGCTCCTGAGTCGCCCATCGATAGACTCGAAAGTAGGTTTATTATGCGTTTCTTGAGTACGGCTGACGTACTAATTGTATTCAGAGAGAGACCTGGATTGGGACTCTGCCCACTTCAGGGCTCAAGAATTCGTCTCGAAAATGACACTAGAAGAAAAGCTGAAATTCGTCACCGGCAACGCTTCAGGTGCCGGATGTACTGGCAACATAGATCCTATTCCAAGGCTCTCTTTCGGCGGTATGTGCTTTTTCGATGGACCACACACTGTCGGCCGCAATGAGTTGGTCAGCGTCTTCCCTGCCGGCATCACCATTGCGGCGACCTGGGACGAAACGCTTATGCATGACCGAGGTCGGGCATTGGGTGCCGAGTTCAAAGGAAAGGGAGGCCATAATGCCTTGGGGTATGAACCACAGCAACTGCGTATTGGTGAAGTATACTTACCGTGTTCTAGTCCGGCTCTAGGTCCTCTTGGTCGGCACGCCCTTGGGGGCCGTAACTGGGAAGGCTTCGGCCCGGATCCTTATTTGGCTGGCATTGCCACAGCCCGGATGATTGAAGGGCTTCAGTCAAACGGTGTCCAGGCATGCGCGAAGCACTTTCTTGCCAACGAGCAAGAAACTCAGCGCACTAATTCCACACTTCGGGACGGGACCCATGTCAATGCCATTTCCTCCAACGTCGACGATCGCACTCTGCACGAATTGTACCTGTGGCCGTTCTACGATGCAGTAAAAGCCGGCGTTGCATCTGTTATGTGCTCATATCAGCGCTTGAATCAGACGTACGCATGTGAGAACCAAGTGCTACTGAACGACCTCCTCAAAAAGGAGCTTGGCTTTCGCGGCTATGTCATGTCAGATTGGTTTGCCACGCATTCGACTTCGAAGGCTGCCAATGCTGGGTTGGATCTCGAGATGCCGGGAATGATGCCAGCACAAGTCCCCAACTCCACTACTTTTTACCCTCAGTTCTTTGGAAGCCTTCTCGCCGAAGCAGTCAATAACGGTTCAGTTCCTCTCAAACGACTTGACGATATGGTAATCCGAACTATGACAGCCTATTACGTCCTCGGTCAGGACAATCCTGAATATCCCACCGTCGACCCTTCCGTTCAAAGGTTGCTTGCTGTCACTGCATTCGGACTAGCACAAGGTAAACAAGCGTTGGAACAGTATGGCATACCGTGGGACGAGCCTCCTCCTCGCGATGTGCGGGCCGATCATGCGTCAATCATTCGCAAAGTGGGAGCCGCAGGAACTGTGCTTCTCGAGAACATCAATTCAACGTTGCCACTTGGGACCGTTCCCAATATCGGCGTTTTTGGAAGCGGCGCGGCCGACCTCATTGACGGGTCCATGGTTATGAATCTCGTGGAGGAGCCCGAATTTGGGACCCTAGCGATTGGCGGTGGTTCTGGAACGGGGCGCTTCTCGTACATCGTGCCGCCACTTGAGGCTATCAAAAACAAGAGTCGCGAAACAAACGCACGCGTCCAGTACATTACGAACAACACGGCACTTGCGGAGAACAAGATTTACATGTATCCAACACCCGATGTTTGTATAGTCTTTTTAACAGCATTCGCGTCTGAGTCATATGACCGTGACTCATTCGAGGCTGCTGGCAATAGTACGCGGGTTGTACAGAATGTTGCAAGCGCCTGTAATAATACCATCGTGGTAGTCCATGGGCCAGGAGTGGTCACGATGCCGTGGGCCGATCATCCCAACGTGAAAGCTATTCTCGCTGCACATTACTCAGGCCAGGAGGTTGGGAATAGTGTTGTTGACGTACTTTGGGGAGCGGAAGAGCCAGCTGGTCGTTTGCCGTACACGATTCCAATGAATGAGTCGGACTACGGTCCTCCGCTTGTCAGGGATCCCATGGGTCCGGGAGAGAATGACTGGCAAGCCAACTTTACAGAGGGCCAGTTCATCGACTATCGCGCATTCGACGCCCACAATATAACACCACGCTACGAATTTGGGTTCGGTTTATCGTACACAACGTTTGAGCTGGGCAACCTCTCCTTTACTTCGTTAGTGGAGCGGCCTTTTCCATCGGCGGACCCGACAGCCTCCATCCAACCTGGCGGACATCCAGAGCTGTGGGCAGAGCTGCTGGTAGTAGAAACGCAGGTCCGCAACACTGGGAAAGTCGGAGGCACTTCGGTGCCCCAGCTTTATATAAGTTTCCCAGACACAGCACCTAAGCCCACTCCTCTACGTCAACTCCGCGGCTTCAACAAGATGTATGTTGCTCCAGGAGAGTCAGCTACGGTAAGGTTCGGTTTGAAGAGACGCGATCTTAGTTATTGGAATGTTGAAAAGCAGGAATGGACCATCCCAGAAGGCGTTTTCAATCTTCAAGCGGGGTTCAGTTCTCGAGACTTGAGATCAAAGGTCGAGGTTGATGTCCTTGGACCTTAGTTTCCTTGTTTATCTGTTGGGTTAAGTTCTAGGCGATTTCATGAATAGTCACGAACCGGCAGGACTTAAGCTCTTTGAATGACGACCTAGGTAGAAAGCACAACATAGTCAAGTTTGTTTAATGTAAGCATAAATGTACTAGGTTGTTTAACTCTAGCAGATAGTTCTATCTCCTAACACCTACACACCTTAAACGGTTACATTCAACCTTTGACATCAACCTTTTCGAAGGCCATCCAATCTTCACAAATTTTGAGGTACCTGATACGCGTGCAGCTAACCGCTTTGGCTAAGTGTCGGTGGAGCGATGTCAACCTTGGAATGGAGGCTGTAGTATCCATGGGCGGAGCTCCGCGCTATGGCTTAGGTAGGAAAATCTATAGGAGAGATATACGTCCTGCTTATGGAAAGCCATGCGCGTTGCTGCGAATTGGGATGCGGTTCTCTGTGGAAAGCTGGATTACGCTACACACTGGGACGGTAGTTTACTACTCCGTACCCGTCCTATACATCTGGGGAGGTTTGAAGTTGAGCGGGATCATTGCTCAGCTCCCTCTTCAACCCGCGGGTGTGACGGTTTTAGAGACGAACGTTAGAGTGGCTATTAGAATAAGCTATAAAGAGAAATAAACCCATGGAACAACCTCGTAAGTGTATTCGTGAAGCTGACTTGCCTCTCAGGAATAATCCGGGACGCCGTGTCAGGGTTCGGTTGCGATATGATTTAGCAGCGGTGCTCTAGCAACGAATTAGCAGTGGTATTAGCCTAGCTAGGGTCAAGACTAGATAACAAGTTGTAGTACGAAGAAAGAGAAAGGGTTTTCTACGTCCGTGATCCTGAAAGGACCACGATTCTAGGTTGATCCACGTCGTGTCCGTGCTAGCATATCGCGTGGTCCCCTGATAGTCCTAGTCTCTTCGTTCTAGAGTTGGTCCCAGGGGTCTCTTGTTCCATGTTAGTCCCGCTTGCGGTGACATGCTTTTACTTTAGTCCCTCAGTAAGCCACTCCCACGATCAATGGACTGTAGCGCCCACTGTATTATGCGTGTGAAAGCTCCTTCTAGTTCGCCAAAGTCGGATCCCGGCTGAGGCACTAATCGATAACCTATAGTGCCAAACTCTCGACGCCCAGCACATCCTCTGGGGCGGTCCGCGACGTTTAGACCCTGCTACGCCCAGCCTTTCTTCCGTCCATATGATAAACCTCGCTCCTTCCAAGCTAAACTAGCAATTGTGTATTGCGCTGAGTGTCGGACAATTAGGGTAGGAAAAGAAATGGGACTGCGAAGCCATACCTAGTCTCACGACATATGCTTGTCGCACAGCTGGTAAAGAAGTGCGATGAGCGGTCTTCGCTGCAGGTTAAGAAGGTATTGCTAATACAGACACGGTGATACTTCCGTAACGCTTCGCCTATATGGCTACTATCCAATGCCATAGAACAAAGATTCGACCTGCCCCGAGTCAGTAGGTAAAAGTGCTAACGCCTGCGCCCTGAAAGAAACGAGAGGTACCTTGACTTCGAAGCGATCCACAACCCACCAATAACCGTTGGCGATGTAATCTGGCATTCTTATGTCTGGCCCCTCATCCTCCAGAGCTTCAAAGGGGCGGGAGCATCGAGGTATTGTTGTTCATCGTCCTCTTTACAGATCTATTCGGGAGCCTGTTCTGGAACTTGTTCGTGTTCGTGACCTTGACACCTGGCCGTTTCTTGACTTGGTTGTGAACTGAAGAACTTTCTTGCTTCATCAAGCTTCTGCTTAGGTTTACAGCTTCAGTCAGTAATTAGTAATTGAAGGCGCGAAAGATCTCTTAAACTAATGCACTGGACAAGCTCTGCGGCGACTGACTATGGATTCCAGCGAAAAATACTCCTTCTTCCACTCACCACATTCTTAATCAAAACTAGGAATGGGAATCTGCTCAAAATTGCAAATTACTCCAATGCATTGATACAGCTCTGCACTAGCTAGGCCCAATGCTTGAACTCCGATTGAATATTACCCAAGTTTCGAGATCATATCCCACAGTGAAAACAATCCGCGATCAGTTCAATTAGATGACACCTGACGGTGCGATACGCACACGCAGAGCCGACCCATAGAATCTTTAAGCTAATAGGTGCGATTATCCACCATCTATACAAGGGTCGATCAGGTAAATGCCGGATCGCTTATTGTGTGGACGAATTGTCGTAAATCCGATTGGTACCTCTTCAAGGCCCTAGGTCCTCCTATTACAGAGTTTTTGCCAGAACAGAAGCCATCAAGGAGACCTCTGCTCTAGATTTGATAGACTTTCAGAAAAGAGTACTTCATTTACTAAGATAAATCGACCTACAATCATCCCTCATCTATGTCTGCCTCAGTTCCCGCTTGCTCTGCCTCCCACTCAGCTAACTTTCGGGCACACCTGATGTGATGGGGATGGTCAAATCCAAAAACGCGATGATGTAGCTGTGCACATTCTCCCATGAGCTCTATTGCTTCCGAAACACGACCTTGATTCTTCCACGTCCAGGCAAGATTATGCATGGTGATCAGTGTGCTAGGATGATCTTCCCCGCTTAGCCTTTTGCACTTCTCCAGCTCTTGTACCTGTAGTTTCTCAGCAGCCCCCCATTTCTCTTGCTGCCGATAAGTAAGCGCTAGGCCCTCCAAGCTTCCCAGCGTGTCGGGATGGTCCTCTCCAAGTATTCTTCTGCGTATCTCTAAAACCTGCAACCCCAACTCTTCGGCATCTTCAAGGTTTCCTTGTAGCTGGTAGGTAGTCGCTAGGTGCCCTAAGCTTTTCAACGTGTCAGGGTGGTCCTCTCCGAGTGTTCTTCTTCCGTGCTCCAGAGCCTGTGAAAACAAACGTTCAGCATCTTCCAATCTCCCTTGGTTTCGGTACGTAAATGCTAGGTTACCCATGCCACGTAGCGTACTTGGATGGTCCTCTCCTAGGGTTCTTCTGCGTATCTCTAGAACTTGTACTTGTAGCTGTTCAGCAGCTTCATGTTTTCCTTGATTATCGTACGTCAACGCCAGGTTATTCATGCTAGTCAGCGTACCTGGATGGTCTTCTCCAATGGTCCTTCTTCTTATCTTTAGAACCTGTACTTGTAGCTGTTCGGCATCTTCGAGCTTTCCTTGATCCTTGTACAATAACGCCAGGTTATTCATGCTAGTTATCGTAGTAGGATGATCTTCCCCAAATATTTTCTTGCGTAATACCAACGCTTGTGTACCTAGCTGTTCAGCATCCTCTAATTTCCCTTGAAATCTGTACAACTCCGCGAGGTTACCCATGGAAATGGATGTGGAATAATTGTCTTCCCCAAGAACCATCTTTCTTGTTTCCAGCACCTGCTGAAGCATCGCCTCCGACTCGCCGTACTGGCCTTGATATTGCAGGACTACACCTAAGGAATTCATGCTGTTAAGTGTATCTCTATGCTCAGTCCCTAGGATAATCTCCCTGACCTGTAGAGCAGCCGATTGCATCTCTTTTGCTTTGCTATACTGTCCTGTCTCACTTAAATACCAGGCCGCCTTGTAAAGAACTGATACCCATGCTTGCAGTGCCTCTTCGCCCTTCGGCTGGCAGTCAAACATGACTTCTGCATGCGGAAATATTGCTTGACACACGCCCCAGTTCTCATATGTTCCCACGGGATAGGATTGATCCATGAGCATTGCATGTGTCTCTTTCCAGTGCTCTAGCTCGTCATTTATCTCCAGCCACTTTTTCGTAGAAAATTGCACGAGCCGATGCATCTCGAACTGGGTACCATCTACATTCGATGCAACGAGTGAAAAGCTTAGCAGTGTATCAATATCATCGTCGAAATTTGCATCCACGTCATCTGTATCTTCATAGTGACCGTTCAAGAGGGACTCGGGAATTCCCTGCCGATCGAAGAGACACATGAGCGCTAGCAGATTGGTTGCCGAGGGGCTAACTTTCCGAATGTGTTCGAACGAGATCTGCCAAGTAGCCATGATTGAGTTGGAACGTGTGCCATCTCTACGGGAGTCTCCAATGTCCACATTAAGCAACCTAGCTCTCTCTTCGTCGCCTTTGCGGATATCGTTCAAATACCTCAGTACGGAGGCACGCGGCGCTCTCTGGCTGATGTAAGCTGCAGCTTGAGATACGGCTAGGGGCATACAGTCGAGTGCCTCGACTAGGGCCGCCCCATCGCGCTCTTCGAAGCTGTCTCCCAGCTTGTTTCGAAGCAGGGCCAGCGCATGTGCTTGGTCCATCGGAGGGACTTGAAGTATGTCTGCGAAGTTCCCTGTCAGCCGAAAAGCTGCATCTCGGCTGCGTGAGGTTATGAGAATAGAACCGTTTGGCGTCTGGGGCAACGAGTCTAGCAGGGCAGTAGCTCTATTTCCTTCGACGCCGCCTCTCCTACCTCCAACCCCATCCATCCTTATGGTGAAAACGCCTAAGTCGTCGGCATTATCGATAATCATAAGCCAGGAGCCATTCATGTCGTCACATAGCCAGTTGTAGACCAGTCTCAGAATGTCTACATCTGACCTGTCAAAGCCAGGAATTTTTGCACGTTCGGCAATAGTTCTAAAGCCTTCAACGAACCTTGCTGTACTGCCCCCATGCACCCAGAAAGCCCAAGTAGTAGGTGACTTCTCTCGTATCCGATACGAATACTCGACAGCAAGCTGTGACTTCCTTTGCGCCTTGTAAGTTCACGCTTGGAATAGAACATTAGGCTTACCCAACGCCACCTAGGCCAACCAGCGCTACTCTAGATCCAGGCTGCTGGATCTTGCGATCTATATCCTGGAGGATTTGGCGATCAACAAAATGCGGGTCCCGCCGGAATGGGACTGTACTGCAAGGCTCGGAAGGCGTCGCCTGATCTGAGAACCGACGGTCAGCATTCATCAAAAGTGACTTGAGATGTGGGAAAGCCGTACTTGCAGGCGGTCTCGCCGAAGCGGCGGCATGGTATGTTAACGTCTGCACATAATCCCGGATTACTGCAACAATCTTTCCTGCTTTGGCATCGTATCGTAGGCTCCGTCCTGCCTTCATACGCCTTGTAGCCCAAGAATCATTTGACGAGGGTAGTACTTTCTGGATCATTTCATCAAGCGCTTTTATTTGTGTCCCACACCCTTCCACCGCTGGGAGAAGGGCCCTTCTACTTTCGTCTTGTATCGATCCGGCATCGATTGCGGCTTTCGTTTTGCGGAGCGCATCGAGTAGTAAGGGGAGCTGCAATTTGATGTGACGAAATGTTTTCGGGATGTCTTCGAGAGTAGACTGGTATTCCTCAAGTCGTTTCAAGACTTTGGCGCCAAATTCAACCAGTTGAATGATGTTAGCGACAATGCCGACTGTCGCCAGCGCTTCGGCCATTGTAATACGAACGGTGACTCGTCTCGGCGGCTGGAAACTAGTTAATGTATCGAGATGCTGACTCTCTCAACTCCGGCAAATCAATACCAGGAGCATGGAGACGAAGGAGAATATGTTTCTATGCCGACAAAGTAGAGTGATGGAGTTCATCTTCAGCTCAACCAGGCAGAAACTGCCCGCAAGGCTGAGGTCGACACTGGCCAAAATTCTTGGCAGTGACGTGGAGTCGCAGAAACAGCCAGATCCGGGGGCTTACGCAGCGGAATTACATTCTACCGGTATCAAGCTCCTCAGCTGGATCTCCAGAAGGCTGAACAAAACCTGTTGAATGTCGGTCTCACCGAGAGCTCAGGGAGATTCAGTGCAAAGATGGACGAAAAGCGCAAAGAAGGAAAGGACAGAAGACAACAGCGACATTGTGTCTCTGAGTTTTAAGAATCGACCATACATATCATACGTTTATCCTATATAAAGCCAGACCAGGCTGGGGCGAGACGTATCGAAGACGCGATTGCGGGGGGCGGTGCATAATCCTAAGAAAGCACTTCGTCGGCACGCCGAACGCAGGCGAATTCCTTCCTAGATTGCTTTTACCCTTGATGTCTGATAGGTTCGTCTGAAGCTCGTTCGATGTACTATAATCATCCATGTGATGTGTTGGATAGCTCTGTATATAAGTTAGCGTAATTCCCACCAAACACTTTTTCTGAGCTCACCAGCCTGACGATATGTGCGACACGCGCAATGTTCATGAAGACGAGCCCGGAAGCTATAGGAGCAGTCATGTGACCCAAGCAAGGCCACTACTGGACACACTCAAGGCTGCATGCAGAAGCGGCCCCAAAGGTTACCCAATATTAGCACAGCCAATGAAATTGTCCTTGTTGTCCGTTTATCGCAGATAATTCCGGACGTCGCCCCATCTGCATGCTCAACAAGATTGCTCATCTTTACTATTGCGATATTGTTTTATGTCCAAGCATCCACTGCTAAACACCTCAGGGCTACAGATATGTTATTGGATGCTTCAAAATATGTTCGTGACTCCCATCTAGACTAATTCTATCGCGTAGTATATTAATTCGTGGCAGGGTCTTACCGTCTTCCCTATCCGTTTCGCTGCTATCATTGGGCGAGCTTCTTCTGCAATCCTCCGGTATTGCCTCGAAAGGGGTGAACGTATTGGTATCCTAGATACACTGGCAATTAACACGTCGGTCACAAGTATAGTCACCTCGTAATTTCAACTTCCCCATAGTTAGTCCAGTCGGACTAATCCTAGTCGTCTTATGGGGTCTATCACCAGTAGGTGGCCAAGCCTCAATCCGGCAAATGTCCGTCGATCTGGTGGCCTCTACCGAGATGAATACGTGATATCTAATAAGGATATCGGACAGTACCAATTCTCTGATATGGGCCAAGGGTCAGCAGTGGCAAATAAAATATTCCAGGGAAGTCTGATCGCATCTTGGGACACAAAACTATCGCCGCGAGATGTCTGGGGCAATGTGAAAATTCCGAGAATTGAGAACCACAAGCATTCGTCGTGGCCAGACCATGATGGATGCTGCTCTACTTCGTCCAATCTCAGCGATTTCAGCGGTTAAGCCTCTTTCCCAGGTGTCCCGTCTTTGGGAAACACCACCGACAGAACATCAAAAGATCATGTCTTCAACCTTCAGACTCCGTACCTAGAATTAGAGTCTGCTTAGCAAAATCTTATAACATACATTAGTATAATTCTTCAACTAAACGGCGGCTCAGCTCTCGAAAGTCTTTTCCCAGTGCGCACTGAAGATTAGTATCTAGGATATGGTTGGTGAATTACTGTCACCGCTAACCCGTCCATACCAAGGCTCCCCACAAAGGATTTCTGGCAGATATGGAACTGGGAACTCACGATTTGAATGCATTTACTGCTAATCAACGTTACGAGGACTTCCTGGTGTCAGTAAGGAAAGAGAAATTGATTTTGAAATGAATATAGCAATCTAGTACGCAATCTAATTAAGGGTGAAAAAAAAGGGTAGACTGCTCAATAAAGCAATCTAATGTTAAGAGCAAAGAAAGGAGAGGGGTTTGCAGTCTAGTAAGCAAAAAGAAGGATTAATCTTGCAGTCCAATGAGCAAAACAGACAATCAGTACAATCGCATCAGCAAATATCAACAGATCAGGCTTATGATACATGCTGAGGGATAGATCGAGACAACCGATATTACTCATAGCCTCAGTTCATTCCTCTCATTATCGCCGCCATGTGGTCTGTTCCCGACTCCATCCAATTCACCTCATACATTGCACTCTTCAGCGCGTCCATTTTCCCCTCTGGAGCCTCTCTAAGCTTCAGCAACCACTCAAGGAAATCATCTTCCTTCGCCTTACACTTATTGCTCCTCCCCAAGCAATTCAGCAAGTATTCAAAGAAGAGAATATCCAAGTCGCGCTCCCTCGTCAGCCTAGCCTTCTTGTCAATGAAACTCTCGGATGTACCGACCACCAAGCCAGGTGTATTGAATAATTCCTTGAGTTCAGCCCGATTGGCGTCAAGTTGATCTGCTACATGTTCAAGCAAAAAGTGAAGTTCCTGGACATCGGGGTTCTCGTCTAGGATCGAGGGTTCGGTAGAGACGATGGCTGCTCGTACGGAACGGAGGCGTTCTTCATGGAGGGGGACATCTGCCACTGGCATGTTTGGGGCGAGGGACATTAGGTTGAGCTCTCGCTGCCTCTCCATTTCTCTGAGCTCGTCTAAATCTTCTCGCTTTCGCTTTTTCTTCTCTAACTCACATCGCTTTTCTGATTCTTGTCGTTTTTCTAATTCGAGCGCGTTTCGTAGTTCTTCGAGCGACTCTGCTAATCCTCGGCAAGTATTTTCCAAATTGTCCTGGCGTTGTGCAAGTTTGCCTGGTCTGAAGAGTAAAGTCCATTCCATCTTTGTAGGATAGAGAGTAGTGACAGCGATCTGGAAATTTTCAGTTGTGGGACTTGTATTGCAAGCACTAATTTGGTGCGGAAACTGTTGTCCAGAGTGGTAAGTATTGCTTGGATGTTTCTAGGGAAATTTGGAGATAGCTTAAATATGTAGATTTCAAACTCAGGACCTACACACGGTCTGATGCACTTTATGTCGTCACTACGTTTGCATCATTGTTAAAAATTTGGATCTAGAACATTGTGAGACACAATGAGATTGTGGCCTACTGATGTTAAATATTGATAGATTCGCTTTCAACATTGTGAAATGTTGCAAAGATTTTGTGCTTCCGGGCCAAGACATTACGTGCATATTAATGATGGTTTAGGGAAAAATGCTTTAAGCTATCAGATGATAATGAATCTATATGATGTGGATTCACGTATACTAATATTCGCGAAGCAATGCCGATTGATCAACCAGTTCAAGCATACTGTTTGAACAAGATAACCTATCCAATAGTACGCAATGTGCAGCCAAAACTCCTTCGACTCATTTCCTTCCAATACGCTATGCGTAAACACGATCGTTACCCCCTGTCCGCGCCCGACTTGATGTTACGGTAGTTTGGCAATGACGAATATATCACTGTGCATGTACATTAACACACAATGCAACACCACGGTGTAGATTTCTCTTTAGCAGGATCGATGCGCACATATTGCTTTGCTAAAGCGACCGCAGGAAAGGGGTACAACGCTACATTGTGAAGTGCATACAGTAGGCGGTGAGTGTGTTAAGAAGAGTTGGCAGAATATCGGGCCTGTTATGAAGAGAGCCCAACTGCTATATCTGAGTTTTACGATCGTCACGTAGCCATCATGGCATAGCGGTATCGTAGTAGTGTCTTGAACTCGTTCGTCAATGCGATGGGTTGGAATGGGATACTCACGATCCGTAACAAAAGGCAAAATTCATATCACTAGTTACTAGTCGTGGAATCCCGTCAATATTTTGGTTATGATGATGACAAAAATTGACTTCTCACTTTTGGCCAACACCGCATTTGATGAATAACACACTGTAGAATTTCCGACGCACAACCAAGGATCCTATATTCCCCATCGCTCAAAGCATGATCTTCTTCATATGTATATACATCCTCCCCCCTCAGATCCTTTCGAATCTCACAATCTACAAACCCAGCCTACCCCCTCCCCACCTCCTCACCCTCCACTACGGAAAAACACTCAAAAGCACATCCCCATACTCTTTATAACTCAACTTCATCTTCTCAATATCATAATCATTCCAATACCCACCACCAGCCAGATTCTCCCCATTGCCCTTCCACCCATTGAACCTCGCCTTAGCCTGTGCCGCACTCTGCCCATAACTAGGTTTAGAATCATTGGTCACCCAAATCAACGGTGTGACCTTGATACCCAAATTGCGAGTCCAGGTAGCTGGATTATTGCCCGCGCCGCCATCGTAGCATTGCAGGTATATTCTGTCGAGAAGGAGGTTGGGCTCCGACAGCCCTTGGTTTACTTGTGATCCCACAGAGCGCCAGAAATTTGTGTTGGTGTATGGTGCCGTTGTGTATTTATATCCGATTTGACCTAGCATTTTCGCAAATGCTACGGTGCTGGAGACTTCGTAAATGGACTCGTCGTCATTGTTCACAGCATCTAGACTCCAGGCTTCTTTCAAAGCGGCAAAGTTCTTATATATGCGTGAGGTGTTTGTCCATGATGCTACGTTTTCTTTGATGTGTTGCGCGTTCATGCTGATTTCTAGTCTGTTTACGCCTGTTTCCCCGGTTTTGAGGGAGCGCACTTTCTGGGCGAGTGCGTCGCCGCCTACATAGGCTCCGTTCGAGGCGATGACGACGTCTTGGCTGCCTGGTGTGTTGGAGTAGTATTTTATGTCGCCGTTGTCGAGGACGCCGACGCCGAACATTATGAGGGAGTTGAAGCCAGAGGTTTTTAGCGCCGTCGTGTTGGATTTCATGACATCTTTGAAGAGGAATATGGCGCGGATGTTTTCTGCGGCGAGGACGATTTGGAGGTGGAAGAGGAGGATGGCGAGGGTGGTGGTGAATGGCAGGGACTTCATTTTTGCGGATTGCTGTTCACGATGGAACACCACACGAACAGACAGAGAAACAAACAAATTCCTACACTTTCCCTTTAAAAAAGAGCAGCAAAACAAACTCTAAAATATAAATAGGTGGGCTCCATGTCCATCTCTATATATTCCTTCCTTAAAGGGTAGATATGCTCCGGCTTAGCTGCATTTTGCTACCTTCTCCATATGGACGGAATTATCAAAGATCAATTCGCTAAATGGAGGGAAAATGGCGGTTTTAATACCGTCTAGACGAGTTGGGAGCGTTTTCGGGGCATGGGTGTATGGTGTGCGGATAAAGTCCTACCTTGGCGGAGGGCACTTGATTGTACTGCGATGGGTGATTTGGGATTGGCGAGATGGAAATGATGGCATTTCCTGGGGAAAATTTAGGATTAAGACGCATAGCTAGTGTCGTTCTATTGTACTGTTGATACTAAGAAAGAATAAGCAAGGCGTGTGTGTGTAGACCATAGTCCACCATTGTTTGAGCTTCCACGCGGTGCGCATGGCGAGGCTGCAGACTTGCACATGCCGACCGCCGCCCATCCCCGCAACCAAAGACCCTCCTCCCTCCACCATGCACACCACCTCCATTCCACCACAACAACGGCTTTCCGAGACATATATTGTATCTCTATGAAGCTCAAATCCATGCGACACCGTTTCTTTCACAAAACTCCGAATCCAATCGCTTGCGCTCCGATGATCACCAGTTGAAAGCTCTCGTTGGGCCCTTGCCTTCTACGGCTTCGCACACCCCCCGCGCCGCCCTGCTACAGTTCCTACGCACCTTGACACAACCCCCATTGTCTTGGACTGTGACATACGAGAGCTTGCGGAATAGAGCCGCCGAAGCGCCTGTTCGCGATTGACATGATAAGTCTCGGTGTTCAGTGGCCATCGCGTGCGCCTTGAGATGATCTTCTAGGAGTCGGATCGTGCACTGCGCACACGCACGACGACGGGAGAGCTACAGCGATCGATCGATTGACGAACGATTATCAAGAACAGTGACAGGCGAGATACACGGGAAGATCACAATTTCCAAGGGCTGTGGAGTAGGATGCCACGTTGTTAACGGAGACCCACGTTTGCGTAATGGCAGTAGAGACGTGAGCTCTGCATTCTGCACCGTCTCCACCACGGTTACTCCTCCCATCCAAACCACACCCAAACTCCCACGCCGACCGAGCCTCCATCCAAAAGAAAAGACTTCTGAACACTCCTACCAAATCTCCAAACCCACTCCGATCCCACGAGCCCAATCAACCCCGATCGCGATCCCACGGTTCCCACAAATCCCCATCCACGCTCCGCTCATGCGAAACACCGAACCCGGTCGCCGGTACCAGACCCAAAATCCACAATGACGATCACCTCTTTCGATCCCTCACAACTATAAAATTTTTCATAAGGTGGTGTATATTGAGGGTGATGGGTGAATATCCCTGGGCTTAATCGCTTGCCTCTGGTTCTATGACCGGGGAAGAGGATATGCTGGGACCTGGTGGTCGGGGGAAGGGGCGGGCGGTATTGAATATCTGCGAGTGTATCTGGGTTGTGGGATGCGGAACCGGGTTCTGTATGATGTAGTTGCGTATATGGGGTAAGAATACTTTGTCTTGAAAAGTATCGGTCGATTGAATTATGGGCATACCTAGAGGTGAGTGCGCGTCTTATTCCTGCCGTACTTACCACATACTAGAGCAAGAACGACATCCTGAGGCCTGATGCAGGCACACAACAACGGCTCAGCGACCCTATCGCATGGCATATACCTCGAAAATACATATCTTAAATCCAATGCAATCCTGTCCAAGTACACGCCATGCAAACCTATGCGCTCGTCCCCTAACCAGCACTACACACCCTCCTCACAACACCGCGCCGCAATCTATCCAGCACCCACCCTATCCCAACCCTAGATCCCCAAACCACCTACCTCCTCGAACCTCATCAACCAAATCATCCACCACCACAACTACGCCTCTGAATCCCTTTTATGACCCAAGTCCCACCCCATCCCCCTCATCGCACAGCTCACGACTCACCACCAAGCCCAGAAAGAAGCAAGGGATGATGCCCTCCCCAATCCCCATCCACCCACTCAACGTACCACAAAAACGTTCTCATCACCTCTCCCAGCACGACCACAAATAAAAACCCAATACCATCCCACCTCAGTCTCTCATGACAACATCACTGAATCGAAACCCCGCCCCCTTCCCTTCTCCCGTCCCTGTACTATATACACCACGTAAGAGTTTTATTTTAACACAACCACGCCGTATAACACAACACAACACAACACAACACAATGCACCCCTTGCTTTACTTTAACGTGCCATCCCGCGCGCGTGTTCATATCTGTGACCGGAACATGGAACCTGTCTCGCGGGGAAATGCTTAAATCTTGTTTCTGTTTCGCCCGCTGGGGCCGGGGCCGGGGCTGGGGCTGGTAAGTGTGTGTTGAAAAAAGGTTATTTGGACGTCTTGTCTTTGTCGTTTTCTTGATGTTGTGTTTTGTGTTTTGTAAGGGTTATGGTGGATAAGCGGATAAGTATTTATAAAGTATCTGGGTAGGTAGGTAGGTAGGTAAAATCAGTCTATGTAAAAGAATACTACCACACAGTATATTACAATCACATACACATACACATACACATATCCGCATCTAGCGCATAAGCTCTTAAAGCAAAGCAAAGCAAAGTAACACATCACGACCCATCAACCGAAGCATAGCACATCTACATCATACAATGTCATACTTGTTAATTTAGTAGTCGAGACATCTTCTAAGCGTTAAACTTAGATTTTTATTTTTATTTTTTATTTGTTTTATACAAAAAGGTGTTCATTCGGGATTTTTCCTTCCACTTGTCCCCCCATCCCAAAACATCCACATCATCCGCATCCAAAATTACCATTCATCCACCCTAACTAACCTCTAGAAGCACATATCAACAAGTGAACAAAACCAGAAGTATTTTTGAGGGTGATCAAGTCAAGTCAGAATGTTAATATATACAAGAAGCTAGAGAGGTAGAGAGTTTAGATCAGGTCTGGTTTGATGCGAGACGACTGAAATATGATGGCGATGATGATGATGAGAAGAAAGAGAACGAAAACCGAAAGATACATAAGAGAAATGTTGTTGGGTTTGGAAATAGCCATAAAAACACCCGCCCTGATGATGCATCAATAATAAAAAGAATCCCAATCCAATCCGAGGCCAGATCCGACACCCAATCCGTGAATATAATGCATGAATCGGGTATCCATCAAAACTATCGTCAATGCTGGCCTCCGCTCCGGGCCCAAAACGCTACGTTCAGTAGGCTTAGTAGTCGTACTTGTAGCAAAGAGTGGTGTCCAGGGTGTTCATGATATCCCTGATGCGGACAGTTGGGCGGATGTTGTTGACGGAGACGGTCATGTCCATGGTGAGCGGGTTTCCGAAGCGATCACGGCCATCGATGGTAGAGACACGGTTGGGGTTGGCGTTTTGCCAGACACGGAAGTTGCGGTCAATGAAAGCGTGGTGGAGCCAGAAGACTGGGTCGCCGGGGGAAGCGTAGACATCGGACATGACAGAGCCAATGCCGTTGTGGCCCCAAGCGTGAGCACCGCCCTCGGCGCAGCTGGCCATACCGGAGTAGGTGTTGAAAGCGTTGCACTGGTTCACTTGGGCAGCACCGGTGTTGGCAGTCTTTGCTGCATCGCCGTTACGGGCCAAGCAGTGACGAGAGTTGCCGTTTCCTGGGCCGACGTTGATGGCGAGGTTGGCGAATTGCTACACGCGCGTTAGTATAAGAGTTGGGGAATATAGACCGAGGAAACTCACCCCATTGGTAACACATTGGTTGTTCAGGGCAATGGCTCCGAGCCATTGGCTGGAGAAGATGGAGCTCTGGCTGAAGCGGCCAGCATAGTTCCTCTCATCGAACCACGGCAGGGGTCCATTGAATCCACAGTCCTTCCTCAGGAGATCCTCGAAGGTCCAGAGGTAGTACCTGTGCCAGACCAAGAACTTGTGGTTGGCGGGCTGGCCGCCCATGGTGTGAACATTGGGAGTAAGCTGCTGGTGAAGCGCAACAAGATCCTCGTACTTGTTCTGAGCGGCGGCGAACGCGCCAGAGCGCGGGCGGCCCATCAGGCACTTGACGGCGTCGACGAACTTCTGGCGATCGCCATTGCTCATGCGGTGCCACTCAACACGAGTGCGTGGGTTGGCGCAGGTAGCCTGAAGCCTCATGCCAGACTCATCGGATGGAGCTGGTGGTGGTGGTCCTTCGTTCTCGAGCTCCTGTCGCATCTGCTCGAGCGTCTTGCCCTGGAACTCCATAGTCTCGAAAGAGCTCACTGGAAGAGCTGGAGCCTCGGGCTTGGACTGGGGCTGCGGGAGAGCGACGACGCCGGCCGCGAGGGCGGCGGTGGAGAGGATTGAGAAACGCATCTTGATCTTGCTAGTCGGATATTATTCTATTCGATTCGTGTCGTCGATGTCGTCCGAAAGGGGTTGGTAAAGAAAAAGGGCGGTGGTAATTAGGTATTATTAGAAGGCTTTGTATTAGATATTTCGTAAATGAAACGAGTGTGGTGCTCAAACGGCGCTGGCGAGAAACTGGTGATTCCGCTGAAGAGAAGAATGGGAGAAGGACGGATCTGGGGGGGACCTTATATGGGGCTCTCAATTTCCAAAAAGACGCAGAGCGCCTGGCGTTAGTGCGTGCATGTTCAGGTAGGCAGGCTGAGCTAGAGCGCTAGCTACAGACCCCTGGGCCCGTGTGTGCATGTGTAGGTTTGTGGATGTGTGTGAAGGAGAAGGACAGGGGCTCCTTGCCGTGTCGGTGAGCTTAGCGCTCATGCGAGTGAACCTGTCGAGCTTATTCCCCTTGTGGACTGCTCTGGCACGGGTTGGACCGGTGTAAGAGAGAGTGTAAGAGCCCGGCGTACATACACGAGCTCCAAGACGGGCGACACCAAGCAGAAAATGTGGTAGACAACACCATCGTTTGCTGGGCTCGCAGTATCCATCATGTAATGGCCATCGCTCTTTGCTGTTTTGCTCAATGCCGTGTCTTGGATTCCTCTGGCGGATGAGGGCTCGATTCGGGACCATTTCGACAACGTTCGCCCCCTCTGAGAAGTCGTTCGCGTATTCTGGTACACATCTGAGGCTCCTGCAATTTGCACCCTGCTTACTCACGGTGGATGCTTCTGCACTTGTCTCTGGCCGGCGGTGGTGGGCCGACCCACGAGTGAGCTGGCCCTGGGTACACGGCGAGACAGCACAGTGTGAACTCGAAGGATTCCCCACCTCAACTCGTCTCCCCTCTCGTCTCTGTGAAATTGAAATTAACTGGGGCTGAGCAGTTCCAAGCGGGCGAATCACCCGCAGATGTGCTGGCCGGTCTAGCCCGATTCCAGCTTGTGGCTTGCTCAGGGGKTTTTWTTKATTTGGCGCAGGCTGAGCTTCCTCATTCGCCCTAGAACTCATTGTCGCTGTCCTCGCCTGAGGCGCTGCCGCCAGCGCGGGGTCCAAATCAATACTCTGGTATACGAGGAAGGCCTCCAGTCGCCTTTGTCTTGACCAGTTGGAAGTGTATTTGGAGTGTTCATCTTGGTCTGCTGATGCTGATGCGATCGCTGATCTCACGGCCACCATCTAATCAGAGGCGATCAAAGACGATGTTAGCCTTTCCATCTGCGCGATGAAGGCAATAGGGAACTCTGCCCGGCAGTTCCATCCGTAGCGTCGGCCAGAAACCGGTAAGCGGCACCAAGGATTCAACTTTTCCATATGGTTTTGAGAAGCTTAGCTTCGTGGGGCCAGCGAGCTGTGACATTGACTTTGAGCTTAGTCCGACTAAGAATAGCAGCCTTCTCGTGTTCTGGGCGATTCAGCGACAGGGGCCGGCGGGATTACTAACGCCAGGTCCCGAATGCAATGTGCGGGAGGTGGAGATTTGGGTCGTGAGTTTGCGATGGGCTCAGGGCACAGTGGAGTAAGATGGCCTTTCGATGCGCCGACTCCTGGGCAACATTTTGATGTTGAAATTTTGATACTTCGTACTTGTAGCTTGAGGAATGCGAAAGGACACGGCCCCAGGGCATCGAACGATGATCATAACACGCACGTGCGCACGTGCACTTGTCCACCCCAGGGCCGCCCCCTGGAGTATAACGGCGCCCACCAGCGCCTTTTCGGGACTCGTCCCTCTCCTCTGGGTTTGGCGGCTCGCTTCACTGCTGAAATGGTCCTCTGGGCTTCGCCTGGAACCCCTGAGACCCGAGTTCACGATTTCGCTTTCGTGAACTCGAGTCCTTGGGCTGGCTTGCATGATGGGGCGACTCTGGCGCGGGAATACGGCAACGGAAATATTCAAGTCCTCCGTCCAGAAGACATGGGAATGCCCTCGAGTGGAGATGACGTGAGAGGTTTCCAAGTATTGTTCTTTCTCCGCTGGAGATTTTGAGTACGATGAAGTTTCTCCGAGTGCGACGGCCTCCGTAGGACAACCTCGTGGCGCAGTTGTTTTTTGTTCTGCTACGGAGTACACAGACCCAGACCAGCATGCACCAGAGCGGAGCTATTGTCTTTTCCGGTATTTGACCCCATCTTCCAAAGAGAACCAGCACCACGGCGACGTACGACGGCTGCCCATAGGCCTCGAGCAGTCGGATTGCGAGCACCTATGGGCAGCCGACGATTCGCCTCCTACGCGGATGCTCTGGAATGCACTATTGAACATCTTCGCCTCGTGCCATGGGCGGGGTCTCGAGTCCATTTTTGCGCCAGTCAACATCTTCCCGCAGAACCGTTGGAGATTGCGTAGGAATTGGTGCGACAAGAACACCAGTACCTCGCGCACCTTGTTAGAACACGTCGTCTACCTCCCACGATCGCCTTGTACATCGTGAAACGAAAAGTGGTAACCAAAGTCTGTTTCCCGTAGTTTTCTTCATTCATCAAGCGGGAAGGGTCCTGGCATCCCCGCCATGCGCTGTGCGGCGTGACACTCGCTCGAAGATCATTGTCGTTTTCCGTACATGTTCGTTGATCGTTTATTGGTTGATCTTTCCCATTTTCTTTTCAATGTATGTAATTAAGCTTTTCCACAATGATCCCAAAGAGGGCAATTTTCGGTCGTCAGTGTGCATCTCTGCTGCCCGCCACAGCGAATCAAAGGATCGCATTTTGAGTGAGCCTACACACACAGTCGGAGCCAAAGCCAAAGCCAAAGCCGGGAACCTGGTTTCCCCATACCAACGGAGTACGTGACGCACACTGCAGAACCGTTTATCTTCCTGGGTGGTGTGCACGATAACGTCGCGTTACATGGGCCGAGCCCCGAGGGTGTCCTCATGCACCTATTTTCAGAACAGGCCGTGGACAAGGTAGCAGCGTGACAATGCAGCCGCCATGCCCCAACCTCGTTCTGCCTGCGGGATTTCGGTTAGACGCCATGACCAGAAAGGAAAAGGCTTGTGTGGTTACTCGGCGTGCCCTGGGCTGGTAGCTGGCAGGCTGGCAGGGCGGTAGGCGGGCATGCGCTTTGCTGTGCAGCTGAATCAAGTAAGATTAATCTCCGAACTGTCCTGGAGTTGGCGCGTTCATTGCAGGCCAAGGCAGACGGGCGCTGTAATCGATAATCTTACCGGACTATGGAGCCAACAGGGTTCGGTGTAGCAGGTTGTTCTCTATAGCCACTCTGAGTTGTCATGTCTCAGCGGAGTGGACTCTCCAGTGGAAATTACTGCTTAGGCATGTTTACTGGTAAGGACCAGATACATAGCATAGACATCATCCTCTTAGAGTCGGGAGGGTTATTTCCGTACTGTGACTTCGTATCCTGTTTGGGTAGTTTTTCGGTCTTTGTGGAGTGGATGCGCTTTTGCTTACAGTCTTCCGTGCCCCTCACCTTCACCCTCTTGCGGCAAGAAACTGCCCCTATGTCCTTTTCAAGCTCCTTTCCTTGGATTTCCTCGTGCGTGCAGAGGTCAAACAGAGTAAGGCAATTAATGAGACAAATGAAGTTGAAACATGTCCAAAGAAAAAGTCTCGAGCATATTTGCGATAAGGAGGTTGACAACTCCAACTTGGAAGGCGCAGCAGACGAATCGGGCCATGTGTTGTCATCACGTGATGTTCGCAGCGTACCCTCTCAGGGCTGTTAATTTTCGCCTGTCTTCTCGTCTCCTATCATTGGAATGCACACTTTAACACTCTTCGCTTCTATGGTTTTAGATGTTCACACATGGTCACATACTTAAGCCTTTAAGGATCGCCTCGAGTGTTCTCTTCCATATTGCACCACAACAGAAACCTGACGGTGAACGTGAATATACTCGTCATACTCCACCATTCCCGCCCGGATCCGTAAACCTCCGAACAAACTTTAAGTCCAAAAGACAGTTGAGACGTGATGAACATGAGTGAGCCTTGCGAGTAGGAACGTGCGTGGCCCAAAACATATTCATCAACGATGAGAGATGAGAACAATCGCTGGGATGGCGATGTGGATGAACAGTTGTAGAACGTAGAACGTAGGATGCCCGATGGTAGAGTCGTCAATTGTGCGAATGAAGATAGATTATCAAAGAAACCCCTAAAGAGATAGACCCCTAGGCAGACTTCTGAGAAATCAACAATGATCTTAAAGCCACGAGACTCGCATGCAACATAATAGAACCCACTCAAACATATCAGTCAGTACAACGACATCCCAAACCTCGAAGGATTCAAACCCGAATTCACGGGAACCACTCCACCCGACGGAATAAAACCCCTAAGATACCCTCTCAACCCCTCATCACAAGCAAAAACATACGTCCCACGAATACCCCTCGTCATCAAAACCGCATAAATCTGCGTAATAAACCTCAAAAGATGCTCATCCGTACAAGTCGTACCCAAAACCGAATTATTCGCTTTGCCCCTGGTATCAAAATACGATTTCCTATCAACGCAAAGGCGTTTGGTTTCTTGGTTGAATTGGAGATCGGGACCGATGATGACGCCCACGTAGTTCAAGTCGTATCCTTGGACTGTGTGAATGGATCCTACTTCTTCCAGGGCTTTGGAGGATGAAACCCAATCCGTTGCTGTGCTGTTCCAGCGTAATTTCGTATCGCCGATTTCTATGTCGAAGGCGGATGCGTCTTTTTTTGTCTTCCATTCCCATGCGTATCCTGCCACCATGCGTGATAGACCGACTTCGGCGTCGCGGCGGAAGATCTCGTCCCGCATCTCGGCGACGGTGTCGAAGGTTCGGAAGTCGTAGTCTCCTAGTTGGAGACGTACTCTTGGGACGGAGCGTGGGTTGGGGTCTAGAAACCAGCGGACGTAGGATACTAGGTCGGAGTCTGCTTGTACGCGCATTTGGGTGCGGAGTTGGAAGTGGCGGCCGGTTGCTCGTGTGTCGGTGACGAGGCTGGATAAGAGCTCCGGGGGCAGGTCGGCGGGTCGAACGCTTTGCATGACGTCTAAGAGGTAGATTTGATGTCGGCTTTTTGCTTGTATCCAATCGAGTTGGGTCTTGCTGGTGTCGTCGTAGCCGAACAGGTCTCTGGTGATCTTTGGGAACTTGGCGTTGAGCCTTCCTGACGCCTGGCTGGCACGTTGATTTAGTCGATGAGTCTCATCGACCAGGAGCAAATCGTAAGGTGTCTCTGATTCTCCTACTTCGAAGGGTGTCAAGACCATCTTGGAGTGAAGCCCGCGTGTCTTTCGGAAGACATCTTTGATAGTGGTTCGCAAGGATTGTTGTGGCACAACAAGTCCGACAGTGAGCCCGTGGAGAAGTTCTTGATTCCTTCTGGTGAAGAACTCTGAAAACCGAGAATCGCTGTCCAAGTCCTCGAGCGAATCGAATGTTTTGATATCAACCAGTAGTTTGATAAGATATATGGCCACGACAGTCTTTCCAGTGCCTGGATCACCTTGAATGACAATCGAACTCCTGTTGCCTCTTTCAACGTCCACGAGAAACCTCCTCACAATTTCGTCAACTGAATTGGCTTGATCTTCCGTCAGCGCTTTGAATGGTGATAATTTGAAAAGACTGCTGTTTTCAATCTGAGAGATACTTCGCGTGAAGACACCTTCAGCCCGAAGCTGCTCAAAGATGGTCCGAAACCCTTCACGGTATGCCTCGCGCTGGTAATACCTGGCATCGGTAATTCCATTGTTCCGATTAAGCACTTGATTAGATCCGTCTCCAGCCAACATCTTAATCAAGTACGACTCCAAATCCAAACACACCGACTTGTTGAACTTTTCATGAAGAATGACGCGAACATTGACTAGATGCTGTTTCGCAGGCGACTCAAGATGCTGACGCAGTCGCCCCACAGCATTAAGTGATTCTCCAACATAAATATCGCGAAGTCCCCGATTCCCATTACGACCGTTGTCCAACACATACACGACGGGCCAATTCCCATGTTTCACGTCTTGCAACTTCCAAGCCGCCACCGCATCCTTGGAGAACTCAATTCGCGCTATCTGATAATTTGTCATACTTGGTACTTTTCCCTTTGGCCTTATCGACTGGATACTTCTTGCGAGTGATTTCAAGCTTGTCCAACACGATTTGGTCTGGGTCGGCTCCGATGCGGTTGGCGAGTAGAATACAGTAGGTCAGCACGTCTGCGAGTTCTTCTCGCACGCGCTTGGGATCTGCTTCAGCGGTCCACTGGAAGCACTCGAGGAGTTCGCCGGCTTCGATGGAAATGCTCTTGGCTAGATTTTCCGGGGTGTGGAATTGCGCCCAGTCACGCTCCTCAACGAAGGCGGTAAGTGCGTCTTGGACTGTTTTGTTGACCATGAGGAATAAAATGGGGAGTGTTCTGGGTTTCTGTCATGATGCAAGTTCGTCGGATTGGAGGCATCGACTTACACTGTAGACTGGTTTTCAAATCGACTACAATGATTTTGTGGTGAAAGCAAGGGAACCAGTTTCAGCCAAAACGCAGAAACGTGCGAAAGTGAGCGAATTCTTCGAATTCTTCAAAGTTACTCTGAAGACCTAATGTTGCAGCCTGTGACAAACGTACATGACCAGATATTAAATACTCAGACATGTTCGCTTTCCCTGGTCACCAAGACGCTTCACAGGCGCTAGGCATCCACCTCTGAGTGGGTAAATGTCCGGACCTGCAGCCACATCACGAGCCCCCGTGCACGAGCACTGACTTCCCCTTTCGATATCGTGCGACCATCCATTTGAGGCTGAGCATTCGCATTAGCGTATGTCGACAGTATGCCTTGTGCTACTTGCACAGAGTATCGAAATCGTTAAAGAGAAATCGGTCATTGATGGGATCTTAGCCGTTGTTTGGCTCGGTGCGTTGGATATACGTCGGGGCAATGCTTGCACCCTGAGGTGGTAGTGTTCGAGCGCTCGATTCCATGTGGAGGTTTTACGCGATCGAGGTGTACGTGGAGGATGTCGGTCGACTCCATCGGTCCAGAGATTCATGATATACTCCCACTAATTCCAATAGCCTCTATGATATTGTGACCCATCAATCTCCATCGAATACCCGCCACCTCTTTAGAACAATACGGCATGCTGACCCCAAATTCCCTTCAATCGTTCAGATGCTTTGGCATCGGCCCAAATATCATCAAAAGCTCCCTCCATGTCGTTCGGATTGTTCCCTCATTTCCCTTCGGTTAAACGGACATCGAAATCGTAGATCGCTTGATACGTGGCTCGGTGGTTTCGCTTGAGCAGGCGTCTTGGTATCACTACATGCGGATGCACGAGAGCCGAGTTCAGAGTTCCGCGTGAAAGCAAGAAGAGAATCAAAAACCTCTGCTGGAATGCCTTGATATATATTAAACCTATACTAGGACCAGAAGATAGTCAGGGGCAACGCTTAGACATTCGCCAAGCCAAGGTATTGGGATCCACTCCCAGCCGAGAGCATGATCTTACATCATATCTTGCTCGAAGTCACTCAGCTAGACCTGTTTTGGTACAAATCTCGCAATCTCTCTTTTTGAATATGGTGTATGCTCTAATGCATCTAGATCTACTTTGTGTACTCTATAGATTTATGCAATAAAGAAAAGCTCATATGACCTGCACGCTGTATACCATACTATTTTTCCTGGCCTGCTTTTGATCCTGTGGACATGAAGAGATTTAATACCTGAATCAACAACGAAGCTTTGAAATCGTCAGGTGTCACCGATAGCAAAATGACTACTGAGAATTCTTCGCAACCATTAAAACCCATAATGTCATGCGAGTCGAAAAGCGCCCGAATAGTCTATACGTCTGGGACCGCGTCCTAAGTTGTGTTCGCGTTGGCGGAGTCATTGAAAGCCGCCGCCCCGGCGGCGTGACATCCCCTCCAGGAACTTGGGAATGTGAATCTAGTATGCGTAAACCATGGCAAATCCCCATCAACTGACTTGTGAATCTCATGGAATCAGCTCAACCTAGTAGTTCACGTTGTTGCCGAAAATCTCCCCGCAGACTCAATGTTACTGATAAAAGCAAACATGGCCAAGAGAACTACAAAAGGCGACCGTCAGCATGTATATAGCTAGCTCCATCAGCGGATGTCTTACCTGTCCCAGACGTGAGTATGAAACTCGCAACCGTAAAAGCCGTCTGCGCATCACCACCAGTCGCAGTCCAGAGGATACCCACAAGACAAGATATCAACCATGGAAGTAGCGCAGCAATGATGACACGCGTACTATTCCATCCCTCGATGAATTCGAGCGCATGTCGTTTGTTGCGCTTTCGAAGACGAAAAACCCACTCGATCCAGGCGGTTTCGCTTGTGATGGTGCTGGGATGCTTGTATGCGTAAAACATCTCCTGGAGCACGAAGTCGTCAAGCGGTACTGGCACAGGTCTGGTCTCTGGGGAGAACTAGGGGTTTATTAGGCAAGGATATATCACGGGAATAATAGTTGCGTACTGAGAGTAAGCGAAGACCTGTCAATGTCTTCAATGACAAATATCGCCGCCAAAATCTGGACATCTCACTCCAGTATAAACGATGAAGCTCGCGGAAGAAATCTTCATCTTTTGCGATTAAATGCGGGTTCTTTTCTATTGTGGTCTTAAATGTGTCTTCTGTTGGGAATCGGGATGCCAGCACCGTCTGGACCTGGCGGAGTACACATCCTTCCGATCCACCGCGGTAGCATACCAGGTTCAGTGAGCAAGTTGGGCGCATGACGTTGTAAGCGCTTCTGTCTACGTTGTCTGTAGATTGAACAGTAATGGGCGTGACTATCGGCGAGTCAGGACTGATGCCTGAGTCCGAGGATGTTATGCGAGGTGTATTCATGACTTTACGAGCGATGGGCGGAGCAAGGTCTGTGACATCAGGTGTTGAGACGGAACTTGAAATATCAGTGCCCAACTGTTCAAGCTTGGATTCTTGAACTGGCGTGGTCGGGCTATTTGAGGATGCTGGAGGAGTGACTGGCAGCGGCTTCCTCGGAGGAATCATGTTAGAGAGTTTGGGACATAAATCTCCGCCAGAATGGTCGGGTTCGCCTGAAGGAGGAAACTTTTCATCCATATCTGGCTTGTCAACCTGGATGGTCGGTTGTGACGACCATCGATGCATAGGCGGCACTATTCCCATCTGGTCCGAAGTCTCTGTGGATGATTTTGCAGTGCTACGGCGCGCTGTTTCAGCCGCCTCGATGATGTGCCGTGGTGGTGGTGGACGCGAAGGGGGAATTACCTTTTCTAGAACTTCTCACGTTAGTGCGAGTATACTATAGGGTAACACTGTCGTTTACCCTGATTGGAACCGGTAGTCCTACCTTCCTCAACTACTGGTAATGTGTCTTGATTATTATGTTGAGTGTGTGGTCCAGAAGGGGGTGGCGGGGGTGTTCCAAGCATAGCATATTCATTTATCGGGGGAGGCTCCACTGATTGCAGTTGCTCTTGAGAATGTTCGTGATATAGTTTGGACTCCATGCTTGGATATGAGAACGAAGCTGGCTGCGCTGAAGTATCTGGGGTCGAGGAGTCTACCTCCGGGCTCGAACTCCGATAGTAAAATTTGCGCATGATGCTCTTGCTTCTAGAAGCTTGGGAAGATTCAGACATGGGGATTGCAATTTTCTTCAAATGGCAGTTTCTGAAATCCTAACGCAAGTCTGAAATCGGAGGAATGGTGTAGTTGGGCGCGCCTTTATGAGCCAGCAGCAAGAGCAATACTGGGGCGGGTGGCTCATGGAGGCAACACTTCCTGTTGCGGAGGCGCAGCGGGACGCGTAGAACCCGGAGGCTTCATTTATTGCTTGATCTACCGCGTTGGACAAATTCGTCTTTACCAAATGGAACTGGGGTCAGAATGCTGATCGAACGTCTTGTACCGCTGCACAACATTCCTACTACGAACAAGGATTCCCCAGGTTTGTGATGGGCCCCCATTTGATGGAAGAAAGACGTCAACTGGTGCTCTCAGTGTTAAGACAATTCCTTGTGCCTAAGGTTTCGCGCCCAGTGCGGCTGAGACGGCCATGACAGGGGTAAACGAGTTTTGGACACGAGGCATACAGAGGTTCTCAGCATTGTGGTCTTATTAGGAAACGTAGATTATGTATTTGGCATGTGGAAGCGAGTCTAAGTATTGGATTTGTTCCGTTTCGTGCGTCGAGTAGACCCTGTCGCCCGATATAGTCTTAGTCCTGGTTTTGTCCAACGGTGAACGTCAGCCTTACACCGAGACAAGTTCCTGGTCCAGGTTGCATAGATCATGGCTGATACTGCGTAGATAGAGTCAAGAGGTTTAAGAGTGCCATGAATAAAATGCAACGACTGAAAGTAGCTCGTAAAACGACGTCAGATACCTCGTGTTCCGATTCGGTAGGCGGCCGTTGTCACGTCGCGTGGGCAGCCGTTGTCCTCCCCTGGGACTGAATTTGAGGCTGCATAGAGAGATTGAGAGTGAGTGAAAGCTCTGTGGACAAGAATTTCTCAGTAAACATGGAAGAGAACTTTTGCTCCCCGCAAAACGGTCGAAGCGAATCGTCCGCAAGCGTCACTGAAACAGAGCCGATGTATGTAGTGTACTAAATATCCCTAATACGTCCAAAAGGAGAAAATAGCGTTAATAATAGTCTCTTTGATCCCCTCTACCTTAGTTATGTTGATCGGTATTAAAGCGTAGTGAGTAATCAAGGCCTAATCCTGTGCCACATCAATGCAGATCTGCTGGCAACGCGTATATTAATCGAAGCTTCCGGCCCAATGTTTATATTGAGGGGTAGATATGACCGAAAAACCCCTCAACTGCTTCTCGTAGTCTTTTCCCAGAAGTTTATCGGAGATTCGACGCGAGACTTTTCAAACGCTCGGTGATTTTACACATCAACAGCATTAGTTGTTCTCGCCATGGCTATCCTAGAACCGATTGACCCACGTATTACAGTAACTATCACCTTAATATGCATTCCTACATACATAATAGCTGCGGGAATATTTAAGTGGCTTGCTCGACGCGCACTTATTTACAAACATGGCTGCAAAGAACCACCAACATTGAACATCGATCTCGAACACATCAACAGAGAAGCCACACAGGAACACAACCTTTTAGAAACAACAACAAGACTTTTCTACGCACACGGAAGAACCTACAAAGCCGTCCGATCGGGTAAAACAATAATCCGAACATGCGACCCCGAAGTCTCGAAAGCAGTGTTATCGACTCATTTCGAGAGTTTCGGCATGCAACCTTTACGATATGAAGGTGGCAAAGGATTCTTTGGTAATGGATTGCTCGTCACAGATGGGCCGCAGTGGAAACATAGCAGAGCGCTTATTCGTCCGACGTTTGACATTGCGCATATCATGAATTTCGAACGTCTAAGCGGGCACGTGGAGCAGTTCATGGGCCTTCTGCCACGCGATGGATCCACTATAGATATATTTCCATTGCTAAAACGACTGGTGCGCTTGCTTCCCATGATATGCTTGGTATATATACTGATGGATTCAGACTCTCGACGTCTCAAGCGAGTTCATTTTCGGTCGCTCCATGGACGCTCTAAGATACCCAGATGATTGTGAAAATTTCCTAGCCTCATTCAAGTTGGCACTTCGGGATATCGTCTTACCCATTTCTAAAAGACCCGAAGACTACGAAAAATGGTGCAAAGAAGTTCTCGATTACATTGACGACCGCATCGACGAAGCATTTACGCGGTCTGCGGAAGCGGGCCAGAATACGCAAGCCACGAAGCAAGTCCGCATCATCGACGAACTCGCCAAAGCCACGCAAGACAAACATAGCTTAAAATATCTCATTCTTAGTATTTTCAGTCCAGCACATGACACTGTGGCTGTGACAGTCTCGAATGCTGTATTTCACCTTGCGAGAAATCCCGAATGTTGGCAGAAATTACGGAGTGAGGTTTCGGCCACTAGGGATCAGCCATTAACATATGAGCTATTGAACTCCTACAAGTATCTCAACTGGGTGCTTCGTGAAAGTCAGTTGATCCCAGATAAATATACGTGCGAGGCTAACGATACGAGCAGCTCATCGGGTGACGCCTCTCAATGCGGGTACGGTTCGAGAGTGTCTTTCAACCACGGTTCTTCCAGTAGGAGGAGGAAAATATGGGCGAGATCATCTACTTATAGAGAAAGGAGATTTGATCGAGACACACTTCCGCTCTCAACATCGTGATAAAACCTTCTGGGGACAAGATGCCGACAAGTTTAAGCCTGAGCGATGGGCGACCATCCGACCAACCTGGGAGTATCTGCCATTCTCCGGTGGGCCAAGAATTTGTCCGGCTTTCAGACTGGTGTATACAGAGTGTGAGTACATTCTAGTCACTATCATAAGGGAATTTGCGAGGCTTGAGAACAGGGACGAGGTATTGGAATGGGTCGAGGAGCGCCGCCTTACGTTTCAGAGCTTGAATGGAGCTAAAGTTGGACTGATTCCGTAGATATCACGCATTCATCTACTTTGTATGTTGAAAACCAGCCGTTGCCTCCTCTAACATTAAGCCTGTCGTTGCCTTGGCGATAGCGTACACAGCTGCTCGACAATGTGACGCGATAGGCAAAGCGGCGAAGATGTCGTATAACATGGCATAGCAACTCCCTACCAACATCAGTCTAACGCGTTCAATGCCGCAACACCTACTACTCCGCATGCATCCCTCAAACCTAAGCATCCTCTCCCTCACCACCAAAAACCTCCAACCCCGGCAACGCCCTCACCTCCTCCTCACTCCGCCCCTTCAACCCAGCCTCCTCCCCCACCCACCAAGGAAAAACAAGATGCAACCATCTATACCACAACTGCACCTCCGTCCTCACAAAATCCACAACATCTCTCCACTCCCCTACATCCCTCAAATCATCCAAAGCAGCATCAAATAACTTCCCAACCTCCCGCATACTCGATAATCCCAAGTCGGCGAGGAAATCAAAGTGATTAAATGTATCGAGGAGGAATACGCGGGTTTGTGTTACTAGGAGCGATAAGGGGATGTTTGGTTGGTGGGAGAGTGTTAGGAGGCGGGCGAAGATGTGTGGGCCTAGTGTTGATAGGAAACCTTGGAGGAAGACTAGAGATTGGAGGACTGCTGGTTTGGAGCCCGAACGGGTTTTTACACAGCCTAAGCGCAGCTTTTTGATGTCCTGTGGTTCGTGTGGATGTCGTAGAGCTGAGATTTGCTCGTTTAGGATTTTGAGGGCTTTTTCGTATGGTCTTGATGGGGTTTTGGTGGTGTTGATGCCGTTTTGTAGGTAGGATGCGTTCTGTAGACCCTCTGTATCCATTCGTATCGCAATAATCTTCTTCTCTTTTCCAGCTACAGTCCATTTATGCACTGTTTCTCCTAGCTTTCGAAGCGCTGATAGATTCTCTTCTCCTTCAACGCGCGCAAATTCGTTTACATTCGTGCTCTCTGTGACCTCATCGCCATAGCATAAACAAATCGATTGCGATGTCGTGTTATAGTACACGCTTCCTTTTGTTCTAGGCACCATGTTGGATGTTTTGGCATGGACGTCGCCATTTGTACTTGTGGTGGAGGAAGGGTTTGGGAGGGATGGGAAGGGTGTGTAGATTGTTTGGCCTGCGACGACGACATGTAGGAGAAAAGAAGTGTAAGGAAGAAGCGATAGAATGCCCTTGACTACCTCTGGATTTTCCACATGCAAAAGTCGGATTTTGAAGGTGTGGGCAGGTGTTGGGCCGTGGACTGTTATCGTGGATGGGGAGTGCGACATCGTGATCGCTTTTCGTAATTCTTTCGAGATAGATAAGCAGACCGGAACTTGAAGGAGTACAGAGACTACAAGACAAATCTCTATGCTCTAATCCCTCCGAGCAGCGATGTATATGGCCAGAACCAGCTCCCAAGCGCCATCCCTGCACACTATCTTATACCAACCCAAATGCACCCACCACATCCAACATCCCAAACTAAACTAACAAGCGACCCCATCCAGTTACCCACCAAAATCAGCATCCTTAGCTATCATTGACGAGAATCTCGCCATCTTTTCTCCCCATGCTCCAGGTTCCCACATCTCTAGTCTACCTCGCTCTAGCGTCGGACCCACTCCGACCAAAATTCCCCTTTTTAGCCTCGCTTCCCCGACGACAAACCTAGTCCCACTAAACTCCAAGAATATGATCGGCAAAAATCAAACCACCCTACAACTAACGGAGCGTGAAGATAAGATGGCATGTTCTCTGTTAATCGCTGGACCCTGAATACCAGCGTAGTGCACCTGAACATCTTTTTCGCTCCGGACTCCATCTCCTGGCCTGCATGTAGTCAGCCTATCGAAGTCCAGACTCCCAGATCATCTTATCTTGCACGCTGATAATGTAATTATACAGAGTCGCTTGCTGGGGTCACTAATGTCAACGTCCGTAGTCCTCGTCTCCAAGTTCCCCGCCTGTTTATAATATAGCTAATTATCTGAGTGCTGCGATTTCGAAGTCCTGTATGTCAACACATGATCGATCCTAAGTTTTGTGGCATGATTGGAAGCAAAGGTAATTTTGCAGACTTTAAAGTAGTTGAGAGGATGTATTTGTCACAGCAAGAATAAAACGCTGAAACTTGCTAGTCATGGCATAGCATTTCCATGGGCTACTCATGTAGTGATTGTGAATTTTTTAAATTGATGATACATAATTTGAAGATGTCTAAACTGTTATCCGGAAAATTTAGTATTGATGAGTATTCTAGGGGATTTTCAAAAGAGATATGCCTACGCAAAGCCGAAAAGGGTCATTAGGTTTGGGCCAAGATCTTTCATGCCTCCTCCGGCACGCCCCAACCACCTCCACCCGGGGTATTGATTTGCATTCTTTCGCCAGCTCTCAAGCTCACAACCGCTTGTCCTCCCAGCCTGATTCTGTCCAAGCCGCCTTCGTCGTTCTTCCTGAAGACGTAATTGTTTCCAACGCTGCCATCCTCGCCGCCGTCCATACCGTACGGCCTGAAGACCCGCCTTTCGCTGATGATGCTTGACTTGAGCGGGATTCTGGCTTCAATTTCGCGAGTCACGCCATCGCCGCCTCGCCATTTTCCATTGCCACCTGTTCCGCGATTGATACCATGTAGGCGCACAATAACAGGTGTACGCTTTTCGATGATCTCGGCGTCGGTTATACGGGTGTTTGTCGCATGGACATGTACTGCGGACTCGCCGTGCCAGCCTGGTCCAGCTCCAGATCCCCCTCCAATCGACTCTCCGTAGTTCCAACCGGGCTCGATCTTACCAGTATCAGGGTTGCGTCCTCCCATACCCCAGCCGAAGCTGCTGGCGCAACCCTGAGAGGCGGCGACACGTTTGAATGCCCGAAGAATCACGTCAATGACTCGTTGACTAGCAAGCGTACTGCCACAGATAGCGACCGATGGAGTCGGATTCAGTACGGAACCCTTCGGTACTTTGATCTCGATGGGAGTCAGACAACCCTGATTGAGTGGAATCTCCAAATCGAGAAGACAGCGAACCGAGTAGATGACAGCCGAATGTGTGATGGAGATTGGGCAATTGATGTTACCCCAGCCCTGACCATCAGTACCGTCAAAGTCAAATGTAGCAGAGCCAGTTTTAGGATCGACTGTGATTTTCAGCTTGATTTGTGTGCCATTGTCGTAAGAATCGGATGAGGTGAGCACCAGACCCTGCGGATGATCCTTTGCGAGGCCTTTTAAGAACTCACGGACCGCAAATTCGGCGTTCGCTTGGATCCCGAACATGTATTTGTGGACGATTGGAAGAGTGAATTCACCACATAGCTTTCGCAAAAGTAGGATGCCGCGCTGGTTAGCTGACACCTGCGCCTTGAGATCGGATATGTTGTCCTGAATGCGGCGGGTGGGGCTGCAACCGGGGAATGTACCAGCCAAATCGAAGACCTTCCGAACCTCCTCCTCCAAGAATTCGCCATTGCTCACAATCTTCATGGACTTGACGTTGAGGCCTTCCTCCCATAGCTCCTTGGAGTCGGGCATCATTGATGTAATACCTTTACCACCAATGTCCGTATGGTGCCCTCTACTGGCAGTGTAGAAGGCGATCTGGTCATCAACAAAGACGGGAGTGACGACCGTGACATCTGGTAGATGGGTACCGCCCCATTCTGGGTGATTTGTCATCAACACGTCGCCATTCTTGAGCTTTCCCAACCACTCCCGATGCTGGGACTGGATCGCCATCTGCATACTACCGAGATGCACAGGAACGTGGGGAGCATTTGCAACGAGTTGTCCGTCGGGAGAGAAGATGGCGCACGAGAAATCAAGTCGTTCCCTGATACTGGTCGAGATGGACGTTCTTTGCAGAGTGTTTCCCATCTGTTCTGCGATACTCATAAATCGATGAGCGAAGACTGATAGCTGAATTGGACTAAAGCTATCATCGACCGACTCTAACTGCTGGGCAGTGTGATCAGACTTTTCAATGATGACATGCGCAGGCAAAATGTACGCACGGAATCGCGGTTCGACAAAGATGGTTTGGGTCGCATCGAGGATGAGTGCGGGGCCATCGATCAAAGTGCCCTTCTCTGCGTCGGTCAATCGAAGGATGCCGGCATCGTGCCAGGCACCATCAACATAGACTTTTTGCTGCTCGGTGGTTGTTGCTACTTTTGCATCCGCCTTTGCGCGTTTCAATTCCGCAGTAGGTGCTGCATCCCTTTCGACCACCCCGGCGTTCCCTGTGCCTCGGACCTGAAGAGAGTCGATGACGATCTTTCGTTCCAAAGAGAAGGCAAATTCTCGTAAGTGTTCTGATATGAAAGCGGCTGCAAAATCACCATTACTTGGCTTAGATATGACCAGGTTAGTATCAGTGCCGAAATATCTCAAGCTAAGCGATTCATCATATTGGATGGACTTATCGCGTGCACCTTGATCTACTAACTCTTTGCGAACCTTTTGCTTCAAGTCCGCGAGCCGTTCCGCAACCACTGCCAGCTCGTCATCTGTCAAGTCTCCTGAGTGTGGCTCTGCAGATTCGCATTGAAGTTGTGCTTGTGAGATACCGTATGCTGAAAGTAACGATGACCATTTGTGGATGAGGATTCGTTTGATTCCAAGCTTATCGGCGATTGAGCATGCATGTTGACCTCCCGCGCCTCCAAAGCTGACAAGGTTGTGTTTTTCAGGCGCATAACCACGTGCTTCAGTCGTGTTTCGAATTGGCCGGCTCATGGTCTCGTTGGCAACATTGAGGAATCCAAGAGCAACGTCTTCGGGTGACAGATTCTGCAATGTTTGTGCATTGAATTGGTCAGTGATCTGTTCGAACTTCATCTTGACAACCTCTGTATCAAGAGGCTCGTTGGCGTTCTTTCCAAATATGGCGGGGAATGAAGAAAGGTCTAGTCGCCCAAGGAACAGGTTGGCATCCGTGACAGTCAATGGACCACCGTTACGATAGCTGGCAGGCCCTGGATAGGCCCCAGCGCTCTCTGGGCCGACGACTAACAGGCCATTCCTTGCGAAAAGAATCGAGCCACCTCCGGCAGCAACAGTTTGGATATTTAACATGGGCACGGCAATGGTACGGTCGGCGATGCGTGACTCGGTAAGATGGTCATATTTGCCATCATATCGGCAAATGTCAGTGCTAGTTCCCCCCATGTCGAAACCGATGAGCGGTGTCCCATCATTCTCGTCGTAGCAGGATTGGGCGATACCAACAACGCCTCCGGCTGGCCCGCTCACGAGTGCCTCATTGCCTCGGAACTTTTGTGCCTGCTTTAGACCGCCATCAGAGCACATGAATTCAACGCGTTGGGGTAGCTTGTTGAAACCAGACTCAAAGTTCTCTACGTATCGCCTAATGACTGGATACAGGTACGCCTCGGAGCATACTGAGATACTTCTTCGCAGAAATTTGATGACAGGGCTTGTGCCGCTCGATGTAGTGACGTACTTGAATCCAATGTCTTTGGCTATCGATTCTACAATCTTCTCGTGCTCTGGATAGAGATACGAATGTAGGAAGGATATAGCGACTGATGAGAACCCCTCGTCCTTTAAGTCTTGCAACTGGCAACGGACCTGCTCTACGTCGATCTCTTTGAGAATGCGGATGATTTCCCCACTCTTGGTGCGCACAAGCTTGGAGTCGGCAAGTGCTGCCTTCTTATCTATTGGAGAGGGATTCAAGTCATAGTCTTCGATCGTGACACGCTCATCCACCTCAATGACCTTTTGGTGAAGGGCCTCTGGCTTCTTGACCTTGAGAGCGAAGAGCTTTGGCCTTGTCTGGTCTCCAATAACGCATACATCCTTGAATCCTATTTCATGTCAGATAGATAACACGGTCAGAGAGAATCGTACGTACCTTTCGTAGTGACAAAGGCGAACCTTTCGCCCTTGTGTTCCAGGAGCGCATTAGTCGCCACAGTTGTTCCAATGCGGCACGAAGCTACAATTCGTTAGCAGAGCCTTGCGCCAAGTGAAAATCCGCTTACCAATGCTCGACCCGTCTAGCTTCTCTCCTATAGGAATCGACCGGCCATGCACGGTCTCGAGTACCCTACGGATGGCCTCCGTCGGTGCATCGGGATAGTTATTGGGGTCTTCAGAGAGCAATTTGAAGATGAAGTCCTCTCGACCTGGTATTTTTGCGATCACATCGCAGAACGTGCCACCGCGGTCAATCGCGATCGAGACGCCGTTGCTCTCTTCACGCGCTTCAGACGTCTCAGGGACATGGCCAAGGAATGGGGCCATAGTGGAAGGTTTCGAGATGTGCACCAGATGGCAATGGGATTGAATGGTGAACACAAAGATATGATTAACGACCTGACAATCTGAATATGTAGTAGCTTGTCACATCGCTCGACACATGGGGCTCACGGGTGGCAACTCGCATTGCGCTTCGACTCTGGGGTGGCCAGTATAGGCGGGGCAAACCAAATCTGCGCTCCGATCCAATTTGCCTAATGAAGAAATTGAGGTCCGACAATTCGAGGAAAGGATGGTCAGTGTAGTGCGAAGACCAGAAAGAGGTGTCGCAGACAGGCCGATAATAGATACCGTTCTGGGGATGGGGTGTGAATGTGCGGGGGAAGGTGTGGAGAGGGTGCAGAGGCCTCGGTCGGAAAAACGCTCGGGTCCGACGATAGCGCCGGTTGAGGTCATCCGACACGGCTCGCATCTGGAACGCCAGAAAATCCCATCTTCACTAGTCTCTCGAAAGGGCAATTTTCATCGGACTCTTATCAATATGGCTTCTCGCCTCGTCCATCCTCTCGACCTCGCCCTCAGGGTGTGCGGAGACTCTCCCCAGTCGTGGCAAAGCGGTCGGAGTGCCCCCGCAACCTTATCTCAAGCTTCAACCACCAGCCAACCAAAGATACGACATGCGCATACTTAATCACCTCCATCTAGCCCTCAGTGGAGCCAAACCCATCTTTTTCGCATCTTTCTCTTTGTTTCAATCCCCACTATGACAGATCTCAAGGACTCCCAATCCATCGCCGAAGATGCCAAAGGGGTAGATGGAGAGATGGTTGTTTCCGTGAGCGAGCATGGGAGCCGCGAGAAGAGAACCATCACCAAGAAATTCCTGGCCATCGTGTGGGATTCTCTCGACAAATCCCCCGAGGAGCGCAAGTTCATGCGCAAGGTGGATATCTGGATCATGACCTATATCTGCGTTGCCTACTTTGTGAAGTATCTCGATCAGACCAATGTGAGTCCATGGCAAGTCGAATACGTTGTGATGCAAAACTCACATCACCCAGGTCATCAATGCATACGTCTCGGGCATGAAGGAAGACCTCAACATGAGCGGCAATGACTACAACCTCCTCCAAACCTTTTTCACAGTGGGTTACTGTCTCGGTAACCTGCCCTCCCAAGTCATCATGACCAAGATCCGTCCTTCCATCTGGCTTCCAACGCTCGAACTCATCTGGAGTGTCCTTGTTATGATCATGGCAAGTGCTAAGAATGTCGAGACCCTCTACGCTCTTCGCTTCTTGATTGGTTTCTTAGAAGCATCTGCCTATCCCGGCATCATGTCTCTACTTGGGAACTGGTACACCCCGCAAGAGCTGGGCAAACGCTCATGTATCTTCATTGCCAGTTCAGCAGTCTCGCAGATGTTTTCTGGGTACCTTCAAGCGGGGTTATATTCGGGAATGGACTACAAACACGGTCTCCGAGCGTGGCAGTGGCTCTTCATCTTTGACGGAATTATCAGCATTCCAGTCGCCATCTTTGGGTACATGGCAGTCCCGGACAGCCCTGCAAACTCCAAGGCTCGTTGGCTCAAGCCCCATCAAAAGGCAATGGCCATTGAGCGCATGGAGCGATGTGGACGTAAGCCTCCAGGCAAATTAACGTGGAAAGTGTTCCGAGACATCCTCTCCAACTGGCCTGTCTACCTATTTTCAATCATATTCGCCGCCCAGTTGATCGGTAATCGCATTTACAACTTCTTCACCATCTACCTTAAGGATACGGGACGTTATACTGTCGAGGAAGTCAACGTCATCCCGACAGCTGGCTTCGGCTTCCAGGTCGTCACTACAATCTGCTATGCGTGGATGAGCGATGGCTTTGGCACCCGGCCTCCTATTGTTGTTTTGGCTGCAGGCATCTCGGTCATTGGTTGCATTATTTTGAGCATCTACCCTGAACACAACCACACGGCCATGATGGCTGGATGGATTTTGACCTACGGGCAGATGGGTGCTTCCGCTTTGATTCTGTCTTATCTTCAAGAGTTGTTGACATTTTCTAATGAGCAACGTCTAGTTACTATTGGTATTGTTGAAACGTTTGGGTTTAGTATGAACGCATGGGTCATTCTTCTTGCGTACAACAGCGGAGAGGCGCCGCGATTTAGTGTGGGATATCAAATGGCCCTCATGTTCTTCTTGATTGAGGCCGTTGGTATTACGGTCATTTGGTTTTGCGCGAAGAAGTGGCCACCGAAGCCACGAGCGTAAGACCTGACTCTTGCCACCAATATTCTACCTCCTATGCAGGTGGTTGACTCTGCCAGGCCCCTGGTCTACGGATATACATAGAAGTGACTACTAGAGAAGCCCCATCAATATACATAGCCGTTACCTTAATTCCATTGTTTGCTTTATCTTTGCCAAGACCATCCCCGGCCTATGTTTTCCGGGAATGGTTAGTGCGTAAGGGTCCAGTGTCCGCTAAACATGGTCTACTTTTAGCGGGGATCTGGGCACCACAGATTGTGGAGAAGATTATATACGCCTCTATCATCCCTCCACGGAAGCATATCAGCAGCATATCAAGACCATGCAGTCCCACATGGACCGCTTCCGCATTCGTGCCCCTTCTGCCGGCGATTGGGAATCCACTACAAGCACTTCCATCCCGCAACGTATCACTTCGTGTCACAGGTGCCGTCACTTCAAGAAGAAGTGTAGCCGGACACCACCAGAATGCACAAACTGTGCCCATGCCGGCCTAGCATGCTCTCTTCGATCGGCGCACGTCATAGCAGACGACGGCCTTCGTGAGCGTCTGTCCTGGCTTGAGAGCATTGTGAATCAGGCAAACCTCCTTGGCGATCAACAAGGCATTGGAGAAATCCCTACGGGAACCGATATTTCGCGATTACCAAGTGTGTTCGATTCACAACAGCCAGTTGAAGAGAGCCAACGCTCTCTGGTCGCCCCCAGCCCTGAATCGACTGCTTTGGCCTCGAACGATATTGCTCCATCTCCTACCTACTCCATTACTCCCCATCCATTGCATGACGAGGTAGAAGAACTACAAACTCTCGGACCGCCATCCAAACGAATTAGACTCCAAGCACACAGCGAACTCGCCCCACCAATTAATACATCTTCTTCTACTACCACCATGGACCCAGATGCTCGATCTTTGGTGAATGCCTATTTCCGAGACGTAAATCGAGCATACCCTTTTGTCGACCGGAAGATGGTTCTGTCCACTTTACAAGCCAATGGCAATCAGATGCCAGATCTCCAACGACATGATTCAAATCTTACAATTCTCTACCTGATTATGGCCATTGGTTTTACTACACTGCAACGCGCAGGACATGTACCAACAACCACACAATGGCATTTCCAGGTCGAATACCAAAACGTCTTATCCACATGTTTAACGCAAGAAAACATTGACACCGTTCAAATACTTCTTCTTCTTGCTGTTTATTCGATTTTCGATCCCCGTGGCTTTGCGACCCGATCCATCGTGGATATGCTCTGCAGGCAGGCAATACGACTTGGGTTAACACATCGTGACATCGCAGATATAGGGCTGAATCAGTCCGATTCGGAGCAGAGACATCGTTTGTTCTGGAGTATCTATGTCTTGGACAGGATGATTGGCGTCTCCACGGGAATGCCGTTTGCACTAGACGGCATTGGTATGAACATTCCTCTTCCAGGAATAACTGTAGAGGAGTTCTCCTCCCCCGACGCAAGCGAGTACGTGTCGATGCTTCAGGTCTCTCGACATGTGATCCATCTCCGCCAACTTGAAGGACGTGTACTTCGCGAGGTCCACCTTTACGATATCCACAACAACCCATCGAGCGACCGACGGAGAACAGTCGAACATCTCCGCACCGAGATAGAAGATTGGTACTCCGCCGGCTGCCTCCTGAAGTGCCCAGACCCCGACTCCGACTCAGTTCGAATTCATATCCGCATTCCATGGCTTGCAGCTCGTTACTACAACCTTCTTTTCCTTCTCTACTACCCCTCGCAATCAAACCCAGCCGCTACAATGATCTCCCACGGCGAGCTAGCATCCATAGCACAGAAGCACATCCAAGCAAATTACGTCCGATTCCAACAACGTCAGTTACCGCTCAACCACATCACGCTCTGCAGACTCCTCCCCGTAGCCATGGTTTTCCTATACTGTTTCTCGACAATGCACGATTCGGGCCCCTCCACAACCCAACCCCTAAACATCCAAACCGAAGTCTCCATCTGCGCAGAAATGCTCTCTGCATTCGCACCCCACTGGACAGACGCTCGACGCGCCGCAACACTAGTCCAACACCTAGCAACCCTCATACCGACGCCTGCACAACAACAACCACCAGTCTCAACCCCAACAGCTTCCACCGCACCGGCATCAACCCAAGACCACCAAACACCAAGACCCCCACCCCAAATCCAAATCCAAGAATCATCATCCCATAACCCAAGCCCAGCAGCCTCTACAATCTCAATATCAGAAACAGACAAAGCATGGCTCCATGCGATAAAACTCAGTCTCGCGGATTTAATACAAAGTATTCTAGGAAAGGGGAGTGCGTACCGCTTGTTACTTGATCCCGGTCCGCGATTACAACAGGATGGTCGTAGGGATGTGGGTGAGGCGGCTGGTGGGACGAGGGGCCCTGTGGGGGAGTGGGGTTGGGCGTTGCCTTTTAGTGGTGTCGGTGTTGGTGTTGGGGATACTACTGGGACTGGGAATGGGTCTGGACGGGAAAGGGAAGGGGAAAGGGATGTGGGAGTTGGGGATGTTGGGATTGGTGGTGTGGGGGGATTGAGTATTATGGATTTTCTTTAGGACTAGGTAGATCTAGAGTTTTGGGGGTTTGGATACTTGAGATAATGAAAATATTCACATATATAATACACTTATAGGTCATTCATGTATGATTGCTGTAGTCTTTGAATTTACTCTATTGATTAAGTACATCCATACCCTGCTCATGAAAGGTGATCGGTGCCTCAGCCACTTTACACCCTCCGAGAAAAGACGTTACATTGTAATGAAAAGGGTGAAAATGCAGGAAAGAAAGCCATTTCACATCTAGGATGATGGCAAAGAAAGACATTGCATGCCCCTTGGAACACTGTTAGACATGTGTGTATGCATACGATGTGGTACTGGCCTCCAACCCAACCATCTAAAGAGAGCAAAATTAGTGAGGAATCAAGGTCGACGGCGGCGGCATTTCATGGCGGAACTAGTCTTGACACTTCGACCCATCCACCATATCTAAACCCTCCAGAAGCTTGCGAAGTCGAACTGCTTGGTTTCCCCAAATACGCAATTTCACCTTAACTGAGCGCTCCACCTTGCCATTAATCGCAGGAATATGAGCTACAACGCCATATTCACCACGTACAGGATCCGGAGGTTCGACATCTGGCTCGCCATGGATGTCGGCAAGCCAGGTCCAGAAGTCGAGGTCCACACCGGCCGGCTCTAGGTTAGCCTTGTACAATACGTAGGCGCGGATGAAGTAGAATTGGGGTCCGTCTAAACAAGGTACATGGAGATGGATGATGTTATCGCCGTCGGTCGTTGGGATTCGAGCTGTCCATTGTACCTTTGGAGGGGAGTTCTTGTTGCGGAAGAAGACATGCTTAACAGATATACAATTGAGCAGCTTGTATATTTCAGGGAACCAACGGTACATGCATTGGTCGATGACCGTGTGCGTGACAACGATGATGATAGTCAGCGTCAAGCCAGTTGTGATAGATCCAAGTTCGATGGCGAGAACCACGAGGATGGCTGGCAGAATGTTGAAGTTGTAAGTAGTTGGTATCTCCAATCGAAGTGGAGCCCTTGCTAGCGACATTTGGTTGGTGAGGTTCTGAGTTCTTATGAATGTTGTTCTCCGATACGGTGCGTGGTTACACGTTTATGGAATGTGGATAAAGACGGAATTTATAGCTGCTTATATATTTCCTGTCCTGCCGACGGCACAAGGCGCCAACGAGCGAGCCTGTGAAAGCATTCGTGCATCCAGACTCGGTAGTTTGGAATTCATAATGGAAAGAACCCAAAAGGGTGCGACGTGCAGTTCTTCGTGTGTTGTTATCGAATGGCATAGAACGCAAACGAAGCTTATGCTTACAGTGAGACTTGGTTGCGTTGATTCCAAAGTGTATGGCAACAGAAACACTCCCCGAAGAAACGCGAGGACGGCCACAACAACAACCACAGCCACAGCTATATACATGTCAAGCCACCAGTGGCTGCCTGTTGTGGCGGTGGATGTTAAGTCTCGTCAACAACCTCACACTGCAGGTCTCACCCTGAGTATAACAGCAACATCCATGTTAATAGTCGTTTCAGTGGAAAGTTATAAGTATCCTAACTCGCACTCTCTGTCCATCTCAAATATCTTGATGCTCCAGGGTGGCCGAGAGTGAATGAAAAAAACAAACCGTGAAAAAGGTAAGTGGTTGAGCCACAACTCGAACCACCGCAGCAGCAAAAAAGGGTGCTTGGGGGCCATACAGCGGGCACTACCCGAATATACATTCACTCTATGGGCAAACTCTTCTCCCAAATACCCCAAGCGGTACCGGGCTTTACGATCCCAAAGAGGTGATGGGCGTTCCTGACACTACCGAGGAATGTTTGGCGGCTCCTAACCGCTGAACCATTTCATGACAGGCATCACACAATGCAATTCTATACTAGTTCTCCAAGTTTAAGCTAATTAAATAGGCGAAAAATCTTTCATTGAAAAAACTTTTCCTGCCCCGCGCAAACGCAGAGGGGAAGGGCAGCGCACTGGCCATTGAGCAGGTTCTGCCAGTGAAAGAGCAAACGCAGCTCGCCGCGGGTGGCAAATTGGAAGCTTCCAGCGCTGCCTGCTCTCGAGGCAAGGGCACAGGCCAGTCTAATCTTTCTCCTCCGCCTTCTCTGGCACGGCGATACTGGGCTGGCTGACATCGAACACATCCTCTATTGCCGATTCGCCTCTACTTCACGCAAACATATGGACGAGCACTGTTCTAGTAGACGCATAGGACTTCAGCAGTCTCATCAATTTGAAGTTGAGTATGTATATGTATATAATCAAAGTAAGTCTTTCTGTGTCCTTACAAGAGCACGGTAGCCAAAGTTGTCTCACTAACAGCACCAGATCGAACACATCCCTCCCTCAAGACCTACTCTCCCCAACACCTGGGCGCGCCCGAACAAGCATCGCCTCCCGTCCATCCTCAAGTCTAATTATAACAGTTAACACTGAGTTTGGCTGGAACGAAGGATATCGGCGACAGTGGTAGAGAACAATGACGCAGATTCTCTTCCACCAGGACAGCCATACATTCAACCACGAAATTATCCTTCGATTACGCTCGATCAATCTACATTCACGCAACGTGGCATCCTAAAGATCTACCTCGACCCCCAGGTACTAAATCAAGTCTCGAAAGGCGGCTGAGGGAACAATGACCTCAGTCTCCTCTCACAGTTGCGTCTCCGAGTACGTTAGATGCCTGCTGAAATGGCGCGACCAGGCAACATCTACCGGGTAGCATACAGGCACACAGGTTTTTGCATAAGAGAGTTTTCTGGAGGTGACAACTACAGTGGTCACATATCCAGCTGTTGAGGGCTTAAACAACCTTTGATACTCCAGCCACGACCCGGAACGGAAACAGTACGCTGAGATTCTAGTCATGACCTATTCCTCAGTACAATAAGGCACGTGTGTTCATGATGATCAGTCTTATCTCTACCGAGGGCTAGAATGACGTTGGAGATGCCATCCAGTCGATGGAACAGCAGAATGTACCAGGCCTTCAAGATTTAACAAACTACAGCTGAGCGCAGACGGGGTTGTTTCTGTCATGAGTGAGTTGTATGCATTATATGGCATGCTGCGAGTTTAAGAGTGTTGATCCCATGGGTAGCAAATGAATTGGCTCCCTGAACTTCTCCAGCCGTTCCGAGTCACTTAGCTAATATCAACAATTACTTTTCCAGGCAGATGTGGTGATTCATAGGGACTCATTAACTCTGTTATACATTTAGGCTGTCCACAAGTATTGAGAAGAAGATTGCGCCATGGAAGATATTCGGGCGTCACTGGGGACCGCGATTTCACTAGTTATCCCGAGATTCCTAGCACCCAATAGCGAATACTCTTAAGGAGTGTGGGGACGGCTAAGCTGCTGACCTCAGGCGCACTACGGTACACGTCCTTTAGTGGGCTATGTCGAGAGGTAGGCACAGTTTGTCACCTTTGACACTTCTGACTGTTTATTAGTACATGCCGGCGTATAGAGCACGTTTCTCTGCCAAGAACCGTCGAAAGTATAGACAAATCCCCACGACAGGAATAATTGAACGTAGTGTTTTAACTCATCATGCGGAGCAATAGATCAATGGATATTCAGCCTGACAGCCGATATTGTAAATCTAGGGTCAAGATGGGGTTGGCCCAGAAAAGCGTGAGGGCGGAGTTAGCCCTGCAGCCGTAGCACACACAATTAGAAGCAAAGCCGGCGAGTTATAAAGATTATGAAAGACCATCACGACACACATTGAACGCATATGGATATATCACTTGCACAAAGCGCACAATTGCCATGCGACGAGCTGTTTGGACTACGTTATTTAGTCGATCCAGCAGAACGTCACAAATTCCGTGTCACAGCTGTGTACTTCAGCATCAATCGCATCGCTCATTACCTGTTCCACAAATTGTTCATGTCTCCTTCGCTCAGTCTAGCTCTCATGTAGGTCGAGTCGGGCGGTAATTGGTGGGTACGGGGAAAGGACGTGATCTGAGGCTTAGACATCGCGGGGAAAGGGTTTTGTAGTCGGAGAATATATGTGTAAGCACGCGGCGACAAGTATTCGGAGTAACGGTGGAGCTCGCTCGTCTCTCGGAGGTGGTGCTGTTGAGTGGTCGTGATGTTTAGGTTGCGGAGCGGGGAAGGCAAGTGACAGAAACGCGTCCGTGCGCATCGTGACTAAGCGGCATATTCTTACGATATTAGGCGCTATGCCAACGCATACACCTCGACTTCAAATTTTGGCGTTTCCTGTTCATATAGAAGCCCTCCCCGCGACGTTTTTATTACCACTGAATGATTCATACTGGATAAGAAGCAGCATTACACCTCATCACGATCGGCATAACGACGACACCAAGCGAACACACCCGAAGGCCAGCCTTGTGATGTACGTAATCTATCTCTATTGTATGGAGATTTCTCATAAACAGACAGCTGGTAGGAAATGCATTGTCTAATCACTACAGAACCTAGTCATCAAGTTCATGCAGTTATAACCCCTCACGGTTTCCCAGGATCCACAAGGCCCACTTGTGAGGCCCAGTAGCAATGGCGGCCCACAACTCAAGCAACATGGCTCTGCTGATCGACGGAGACAACGCGTCGCCAAAGATTATCGTTGGCCTGATGGCTGAGATCGCCAACTATGGTACTGCCAGTGTGCGGCGTATCTATGCTGACTGGACCAGTCCCTACACAAGAAGCTGGAAAGCATGCTTATTAGACCATTCCATAACTCCCATACAACAGTTTGCGTACACCACAGGCAAAAATGCCACTGATGGCGCCATGATCATCGATGCAATGGATCTACTCTATACCGGCCGCTTCTCGAGCTTTTGTCTGGTCTCTAGCGACAGCGATTTCACGAGACTTGCAGCTCGCATCCGCGAGCAAGGAGTTACCGTTTACGGCTTTGGAGAGCGCAAAACGAACTCAGCCTTTATCGCTGCTTGCGACAAATTTGTGTATTTCGACGTCCTTAATACGCCAGTCTCCGACCCCGAGGAGGCCTTCGTTAATCCCTCAACATCTAAGGGAGCTTCTACACCGGGAACCAGCCCACGACCTACTCCGGCTCTTGTCCGTGTAGAGCCTACGTCCAAAAGACCCCTTGATCGGGCGGCAATGGAGGGGTTGGCCAAGGCGGTGCACAACAGTATTGCCTACGAGGGAAATTACGCAAATCTAGCCGAAGTAGGAAGCTATCTGAACAGAATATCCCCGGATCTTAACGCACGAAATTATGGATACGACCGCCTCAAAGATTTCGTTGAAGCATCAGGCATTATGGACCTGAAGCGTATTAGCAAAGATGACAAACCTGCGGTCATTTTGGTTCGACTAAAACCTCATTTAGAAAAAAACATGTAGTTGGATTAGGGGGCAGCAAGGAATTAGTTGAGTCGTTGTATTGAACAAATGTCCCAATAAGCTTGGTGACCCTGATCTCGCAAGACTAAGCATTAGATGACCCGCAAAGCATCGGAACGGACCCCAGCAACATCAGCGATGTGTGATCTCGTTGATGTATTCAAAGGCCCCCCTAATAGGGTGCGTGGTGAGGTTGTATATCCTTAGCCATTTTTCGTCCTAGCACACTAGGATAAATAATTGGATATAAGCATAAGTCCCGGAATCGATGTAATACTGTGGCAGGCTTATTAATGGTATCCATACGTACTAAACCGAGACGTGCATCCGATGCTTGGCACCGTTCTATACCTCAACCCCGCTTTAGCCTCGGCTACACTACACGCCCTAGTCGAACCCATCCTCCTGATTAGCTCCACTACTCCTACCACAACATCCCCCCTTGCAAATTGACAGGCGCATAATCATACCTTTAGCTTAGCATATCAGAGACCTTTTCTAGATTACTTTTGGACCAAAAAGAACCTACAAAATCCACAAATCATGGCCGAACTCTCCTGGGAGAACTACCTAAATTGGATCACGACCGCAAAGCCATCCGAAAAAGACCTAACCTACTTCTCCAACATCCCCTGGCTCCAACCCTACCTCCAATCATCAGGTCCCAAATCCTACAGGCCCGTCCCCTTCTTCTCCCGCATCCCAAAAGACGACACAGAAGACCGCTTCTTCAGCAAAGTCATCAACACGCCGGATACGGTAGCCCACGCCCTCGGCCTGATCCTAAAGCCATCCGAACTCGAAGCCAGACTGAAACAATTCTCCAACGAAAAATCGCCCATTTCTAGAATCCCGGATAAGTCTGATTTTATCTTACTCTTGGACCTTGGCGTGGATCTCAGCGGGTTCACGGACACGGCGCATGGCGGGCTTTTGAGCGCTTTGTTTGATGAGTCGATGGGTGCGTGTCTGGAGCTTTATAGACGGTCCGTGGCGAGCGCGGATTCTTTGCTGTTTACGGCCAATTTGAATGTTTCGTATATGGCGCCGGTCATGTTGCCGGATGTGCTGATGTTGCATATTTGGGTGGAGAAAAGGGAGGGGCGGAAGTGGTTTGTTAGAGGGGAGTTGAAGGGTAAAGAGGGGGATGTTAAGGCTAAGGTTGAGGCTCTTTGGATTATTGCTAGGCCTAAGGGGAATCTGTAAGTATGTGCGCAGGTAGATGATGGGTGGATATTGGAGGTATGGGCTTTCCGGGGTTGTATAGAAGGATAGAGCTAGGTGGAGTGAGCAAGGCTACGTGACTATGTAAAGTGGAAGACTAGAAGTGTCGGCGCCAAAATCAAGTCCAAATTTACTCGTCAGGAACTTCCGCGCTTGTTTGGACAACTCTTTCGCGCTGCACCATATACTCGCTTTATGAATTGGGTAACTATTGGGCAGCGAAAATCAGTCACATACATAGTCAGATAGGTTTTCGAATCTAATCGACAATAATAGTCAATTGATTATGGGTAGATATCTTATTTGGGGAATCTCTACAATTGAAGTGTCCACCATTTTCGTCCGTGTATTCCATGTTCATTCACTACGCTCAAATTATCCCCCATCATAGTAATTACCGCCATACACCAATCTATAGCAGTGTGTTCCATGAGTCGCATCCAGTATCCTCCCTATACCAGCTGGCGAATGATGTTGAATTCAAGAGCCTGACTGGGCATCATTGAGTAGATGTTGGAAACGGCAACGACGCATTTGGCAGCGGTCGCCTCGAGCCTCGTGTAGGCACTGAGCAGAGAAGTCGGGAGCAGGACCGTGTTGTGCTTTACTGACGCGCCCGCTGACAACCCGATCCTCAATTGCCGCAGCCTTCCTGCCCTTCTGTTGATTCAGTCGAGAACTAGGACATTGTTAGTCATTGGATTTTGTTTGCTTCATGTTCTTTGCAACGTACCGGCGTGTTGTGTGCTGAGAGGCATTCGCACCAGATGCGTCAAGCGAAGCGTTCTCTCGATGAATTGTCAAGGTGACGTTGACTGTATTGCCGCCCATCATATTCGTCGTCTCAGTGCCAGTGCCGTTGACTTTCCCATCTTTTGCGTGTATAAGATCCTCTAGCTCGTTGAAATGGCGTCTTAGGTCAGAGATTTCGGCCTCCATCGACATCATGGACCACTTGAGCTGCTCGATGCGGCCACTCGTATTAAAGTTGGTCCGATGATGCTGGGAGGCTGGGTTGCTCCCCTCTTGGCCTTGACCAGGACATTGCACACGAGACTTGAGCGCTGCTATCTCCTCTTTAAGTTCGCGAGCCCGAGCTGCTACAGCAGAGTTCAGCTCATGAAGATTGGTGTCCGCCATTGCAAACAGCACTTGAACAAGGTTAGCTTCCGCTGCTATATCGGGGGTTAGAACTCACCGAAGTAGTTGTATAGATGGTTGTGTAAGCAGTTGTGTGTGCAGTTGTAGTAATTGGGAAGACCACCAATAAAGTTGCCGGCGGGAAGAGTGGTTTCTGAAGTGTTTGTGGCTGACTTTTACGGAATCGACCTGGTATTTAAGGAAAACAAGTGACGCACGCTAGTAAACTAGCGCGCGAGAAACGTGACTCACCGCGCATGTTGACATTGTTTGCGCAATATTCGGGTGGCGAATATGAGAGCACGGCCAAGCACAGGTTGCAGGGTATGTCTGAAGTGTTAGAACACCTTCCTCGTATAACGTCGATAAGGCATGTATTGTGTTCCAGAGGAACATGCATGTTTATTGATTATTCAACTATTTAATTCACTTAATGGGACATACAATCGTGTATTTATGGCCATATAACGTCGTTTGAGACGTATCGAAACGTGTAGCCTCCTGCTCAAGTCACCTCTACTATGTAATACCAGGAAAAGACTACGATACTCGTTCAAGTATCTACAGTGGCTTTCGTTACCTACTTTGTAGTGTGCTGACCAACTTGTAGCCCAAGTCTCCCTAGTCGGTCTCCCGTACGCCTGAAGTAGCGTCCCAGAGCCAGGGCGGACGGGGGCCATTCTAACACATGTAAAGCTGTATGCGCCCTTACTCAATTCATCCTGCAAATTGTACCGAATCAAATGCAGAGTATGGTAGAAAGATGACTTGTCCACGCAACATTGTCTTCGACGCTTGCTACATTATCATTGTTTGTCCATGGTAGAGGCTACTGATCTCACACTTCGCGAAGACTACCAGTAGACAAAGGGTAATATAGTTCGGTAATTAGACGATAGTTTATAGGCAATTGATTGACACATAATGGTTACGTAGACAGCCCTCCACAAGCTTTATAGTCCCGTCATTATCTCCCACTGTGCCTGCATTGTTTGAGGGCATACTCTCAAACATGGATTCCGTTCTCCGCTCTTATGCTGAATTTATGCTACATTATATTCCCGTAGCCGCTGAATTACATTCCATTGGAATAGTCCATGTGTTTCACCAGGCATCCTCTTCCATGCTATGCATTCCCTAAACCTAGCTAGCGAACAATGTCGAACTTAGCTCTACACCTAAGCACCATCCCCGGTCGGCTGAGTACCTTGCAATAGATGTTTGTAGCGACATCGGCGAACTCGACAGTGCCCGCCTGCCACTTCATGTGGACATTGTGCGGTAAAGGGGGGTGGTGGCCGGCGTTCCACGTTCGCACTCTCAGCGGTCGCTTGACCCTTAGCACTGTTGCGGTGATTCTGTTGACGCGTTCTGAATCTGTAGCTTCATCAGTCACGAAGTTAGATCTAGTTTGTGTGTATGGTCACGTACATGAGCGCCGGGTGTTGTTTTCGCTTGGTGGCCTTGGGCAGTTGCACAACGTTATCACCGACACGACCATGAAAGTTGTTCTGTTGGTTGAGTGTGATGTGAACATCTCCAGTGTTGAGAGTTGCTAATCGCGCCTCTAGGAGACGGTTTTTCTCCCTCTCACTGTTGATTTGGGCTTTCATGCTGTCGATTTCGGTTTGTTTGAATTCAAGTGTGCCCTCTAGCTGCTCGATCCGTTGTTTGTAAGCGGTCACGTTAGGTTGGTGTGGTTGAAGTGCACGAGTAGGCTCTCTTTGATGATGTACACCTACTTGGTGCAGTATTGCTTTCAGACGCTTTATCTCCTCATCCTTGTGCTGAACCTCGCGCAACTGGTCCGAAAGGAGGGAATTCAGGCGGTCAACCTCGGCATCCATGGCGGTTGAGCGGCCCACGGTGCAGGACAAATTGACTCGAGAACTATTAGTATCGAGCTATTATGACTAGCTAGAGCACTTACATAAGTAACTGTATGTGAGGAGATGAGGATAGAGGTAGGTATTTGTTGTGTTGTTGGGTTGTTGGGTTGTTGGGTTGAGGATGTAGGTGAGAGAAAGAAGTGGGGCTTTATAGGCGCTGGTCAAGCCCCACTTTAATAAAGCAGCGAAAGATTGGTAGTGAAAGACTGACAGTGACCTCCGGCTCCGGAAGAAGCTTTGCCTGTGGGCCCGTCATTATTGTGTGTACCGAGCTACCTACCTAGGCACGTAGGCAACTCGCCTTTCACCTCACTCGCCACCAATCAATAGAATAGGGCATTCCTGGAGACCATGCCAATAGCCCCGGCCGGGGGCACAACGCTCGAGTAGCCTCAGTCACCCTGGCAGATAATACCAAGCTTTTGACAATCACCATGCTTGCAGCAAACAGTCCACTGGCCTATGCTTTGGATGGAGTGCCGGGTCACTGCCATCGAACCAAATTCGTGGCCCACGTCACTAATCTCATCTATGAGGACAGCCTTCACTCGCACCATTGTCCAACCGTGGGCTGCCTACCACTGCAGGCATAGTGTGTCTGGAGTGCCCAGGTGGCGGCTCAGTCACGTGATTGCGAGGCTAGTGGCTTGGCGTAGCTATATAAACCCCGCCGTGCCCGCCTCCTCCAGCACCTTCTCCTCTTCCTCCTCCACTCTCACTGTAGAAGGCTTCGGCCTCGCCTCTTGCGGACGGATGGTCCTTCGCAAGGATTGCCTTGGGTCTTGCGGACGGATGGTCCTTCGCAAGGATTGCCTTGGGTCTTGCGGATGGTGGATCCTCCGCAAGGATTGCATCGCACTCTGGACAGATCGGTTGATCCGACTCACCAGAATCTCCTCGAGGACTCCTGGGATTAGCGTCTTTGAAAGATTGTTTTGGGTGATCCATTCAGTGGCATCAACTGCAAACATCCAACATTCCCAACAAGCACACTCAACATGTGCTTCCCGTGGGCTCAGATTCAACATCTGTTTTTTATTTTGCTCCATGTCATACTGTGAGGCCGCAAGTCTGTCCACGGTCACTCACATGAGAGCCTCCGCCCCCTCTTTTTTTCGTTGATGATGCTGTCTTTACGGCGGCACTCGAAGAAGAAAAATATCTCGTACAAGCTCACTTCATCAGCTGTGTCTCAGGCCGCAACACATTACAACATCAACATCGAAACGCCAACTGAATCCCTCTACGGCCGGGGGCAGATCAGTGATTTTCTCCACCCGACCCCGCCGCATATCGCATCCGGAGTACCGATATTCTCTCATTTTCCATCGCTTGACACAGTGCACTAAATAGGTTAGCGACCGGTTTGCTGCATCTAAACAACTAGCACCAATCACCAAAACCGTATTCCGACCGCAGATGATCTTACAACGCCCACTATGCCAATACAATCACGCATCGGAGGTCCTCTCGTAGGGGATTCTACGGAGCTACATGCACTAAAGTTGTAAGTACCACTCACCATGTAGTATGTCACTGGTCGAGAAGCCTACGGCCTTGTGGCAGGATACGCTAACATCCAACCGCATTATATACGCGGCCAATCTAGAGTCTGCACAGTACGAAAATTCACATCCTGCTCTACGTTAACCTTCAGTCTGGTCTTGCGACACGACCGTACATCATCGCCCGTAGACAGTGGGTGGCGCAATGTCAAAGTGTTTGCCCATGGGCAAGATCATCTATTCAAGGTTCCTCGCAGATTTTTGGCATGCACGTAGATTCCATGGACGACAACGAGATGCAGACATAACGGCGAACGAGGTATTCATCTACTTTCCATGCTGCGCTTTCGCACTTTACGTCACCACATCAGCATATCACGAAGTGACTGAAAACTCTGTTCCTGTCCAAATGGCCGGTCCGAAACCATCGTATCGCCCCTCGTCGACCGATCACCTTGATGGGAACAACGCCCATGCCGCAGCTGTCGTAGGCGCCTCGATCCTACCTTTTCCTCGTAGATATACAAACCCGCATCGCTTCGTCCTTGCATTGTTCATCCTTCGGTATATAATATAACGTAGCCATCACTCTCCCTGCCGTTACATCATCAGACCGCAAAACCCACGCCCGCAGTCTCCCCATCCCCCCATCAGAATGCCGCCCATGAATACCCTAAGATTGCTCCCGCGGTCCCGTCCCACGCATCAGAAACATTTGAGGAGGGGATTTGGAGTCTATCTGTAGAGGGAAACGGAACTTATGAGGAATGGGACAAGATTGATTCTTGTTTTTTCGCTGCTGGACAGATGGGTCCATCAGACATGAACTACATGATATACACTGTACAAAGCGAGCGCCCAAAGTCGTAGTGATGTCGGCGGAAGGATGATGACATAGATTGTTTTTATGCTGCTGCAAGCACTATATCTACACGATGAAGAGAGCGAAGATGATGCGGGGGATAATGAAAGTGTCATAGTGGTGGAGGGAGGAATGGAGAAGCTTTGTGGTTTGGGCGTGGGGAGCGGGTTTTATGGGGAACTTGTTGGGGTATAAATGGTGTGGTTAGTATCTGGAGAGGATAGGGATATGGGAGTAGATGGAGATGGCTAGAGGGAGGGGGGTGGGGGGGGGTTTTGTGTGATGGGATGGGATGTGATACGGATATATTCGTAAATGTACTACTGCGTTTGTTTATATATGGTATATTATGTACGAATGCGCAGCTACGCATATCCAAAGAAAGCTACCTACATTTTTTCAGAAACCGGCGTATTTGGATAACAAAACTCCTCAGAAGGTATATACACAAGATACATAGCATAGGCTATAGTGGCGCAAAGCCTACCCAACAGTCTCCCTAGCATCAACCCTCCCCTGATCCTTCAAAACATCCATCCCAATCTCCTCTTTAATCTGCTCAACAACAACCTCGCGCTTCGTAGCATCGAAGAATCGATCCACCTCCTCCAACTTCAGACCCCTCGTCTCAACCCACACAAAAATAACAAACACAACCATCAGCACATCGAAACATCCATTTACAATATACATCTGCCAACCGATAGCTTCGAGGCCGAATGGTGCTACCATTGTGATGAAGAGTCCGCAGAGTTTGACGGCCATGGTGTAGATACCCATTCCCACGCCGCGGATGTCGAAGGAGAGGATTTCGGGCGGGTAGAGCACGGTGAGGGGTGTTATGCCCCAGGCGTAAAAGGCGTTGTAGAAGAATATCATGGCGATTGTGCCGTAGATGCCGCTCGTGTTTGTGGATGTACCGTAGAGTTTTGTGAGGCCGCCGAGGAGGAATAGTGTGGCTATCTGGCCGCAGAGACTTAGTGAGCAGAGCCATTTACGTCCCAAGCTGTCCGTGAACCAGGATGCTGCGATGGCGATTATGAGGGTCCAGGATGTGAGCACGATGTTTACTTGGAGTTGGGTGTTGGGGTCTGTGATGCCGGCGCCGGAAAGCATGTCGCCGAAGTAGAAGGTCACCATGTTTGTTCCTGGTAGCATGATGATGATGGAGAAGGTTACGGCGATGAAGAGGCGGCGGCGGTGCGATTTGGAGGTCAGTGCTTGCACGATGCCCTTGCTATTTTCCTTTTCGAATTTGATGGTGTCGGTGATTTCGCGGTACTGCAGTTCGACTTGTTCGACGTCTGAGTTGTTGACGATTCGTAGGACTTCCAGAGCTTCGTTGTGCCGGTCACGGGAAATGAGCCAGCGGGGTGATTCTGGGATGAAGAGAAGGATGATCATGCATACCGCGCTGGGAGCGGCTTGGAGAAGACTGGGGATGCGCCAGGCGTAGGTTGAATCCAGGCTTTGGGTCTATGGTAAAGAATTAGTTTGCGCAATGTATATGTATGCGTGCACGACTTACGCCATAGCAGATGCCAGATGCAATCAATGTTCCAAAGCCCCAGCATGCATAGTACAGACCCAGGGCAAAAGCACGATATTTGACGGGTGTCGTCTCTGCTACGAGAATGGGCGCAGCCGTCTGCGCAAGCGACATACCACCACCAACGATGAAGCGACCAGCAATGAACATGCCAATGCCCTGAGCTGTGCCTTGGATGATTCCTCCAATCAGAGTAATGCACACAGCCCAAAAGATGGTCTCTTTGCGACCACGCCAATCAGCCAGAAAACCCGCAAAGAGAGAGAAAGTTGCGCCTCCCACGTAGGAAATGGACGTGTTCAAGGACTTTGTCGCGGTGGTCAGGGTGAAGTAGTTCTGATACGTCGGCATGACATTCAGACTACCCATGAGGGAGCTGTTGTACCCGACCATCTAGGCGTAGAATGTTAGCAAGCCATAGGTGCGATTGCATCGTGTGCGCGACGACATACCATGGAGTCGACAACGGAAACGAGGATCAGACATGCTATCAGCGTCTTCTGCCCTCGCGGGATAAAGCGCGAGATGCTCTGTTCTGGCATGTTGAGCGATGATTGCGACCAATACTTCTTTGCAGACGAGAAAGGACTTGGGATGCCGACTGTGGAGACAGATCCTTGGGGGTGGAGTGGAGTGTGAGAGGTCGGACGAGTCCAAGTATAAGCCATTCACTTGTATGCAGCACCCCATTCTTGCGGTGCTTGATAGGCCACGGACCCTGATTGACCCTCGGGGCCAGACTTGCTAGCTTCAGACCACCTGGGATTGCGCTGGGATATCGGGGGCGGGCTGGGGAAGAAATGGAGGCAGTAGTACGGAGACTTGGGCAGCCTATCGCCTCCTGGGCAGGCACTCCGGGGGCTGCTTGGCTGCTCCGATTCAAAGTTTCCGACTCTAGCACGTCTGGATCGTCGTCCGGGCCATGTTGAATACACTTGCGAAACCGAGGAACGGCATGATTGGTCAATCTAATCCACGAATGCCTGTCATGGTCCCAAAGGGCAAAGATAATCCCCACTTACAGAGAGATTTTGCCGTTGTCGGAGAAGAAGATCCGAGAAAAGTCACCTGACTTGGCGGGGACTGACTCTATCGCGCCGTCGCACTGATCCCATTCCCATTCCCATTCCCCACCTCCAGACTGGCCGCCTCTTCCCTAATAAATACAAAGCGCAATCTTTGCAAAGTGGGGGTCTTTTCTTCACAGAGTGGGGGGGTCAATTTTGAGCCTCTTTCAGCAATCAAATGTGCTGATTCGCGTGGTTTGCATGCCCTTTCCATCCCCCTCTCATCGCTTCTAGGTTTCCTCCCTTACCTCCAGGATCGTATCAGATCTCGCTCACGTGCATTGCCGTCGCCGATACGAGATCTCGAGAATTCTTAGCCTTTTTGCCTGTTCCTATCAAACATGGCGCCTCTCCCGCCCGATTACCTGCACAAGATCTATGCGGGCGTTCTGGGCAAGCTGATCGGCGTCTACCTCGGCCGGCCCTTTGAGAACTGGACGTATCAAGAGATCCTCGAGAAGCTCGGCCCCATCCACTACTATGTCCATGAGAGACTCGGCCTCCCCCTCGTGGTCATTGATGACGACGTATCCGGCACTTTTGCTTTTGTTCGCGCATTGGAGGAGCATCGTGTCAAGGAGGGTTTGACTCCTGATCATGTCGCAAAGACGTGGTTGAACAATGTCATTGAGAATCGCACCATCTTTTGGTGGGGTGGCCATGGCATCTCGACTGAGCATACCACTTTCAACAATTTGAAGAATGGCGTCAAGGCACCATTGAGCGGATCTATTCAGAAGAACGGAAAGACTCTCGCCGAGCAGATTGGAGCTCAGATCTTCATCGATGGATGGGCGTTGGTGGCACCGGGCAATCCTGAGCTTGCTGCCCGCTTTGCTGAGGCGGCTGCACTTGTCAGTCACGACGGCGTTGCTGTCGATGCTGCAAAACTATGGGCTGCAATGGAGGCCGAAGCATTTGTTTCCAAGGATGTCGATCATCTCTTGGAAACTGGTCTCTCTGTCATTCCAAAGGATTCTCATTTGAGAGAGCTTGTCGCCGACATCCGGGCATGGGCAAAGGAAGACGGCGACTGGGAAAAGACTCGCCAAAGGATCGAAGACAATTATGGCTATGACAAGTATGGCGGTATCTGTCACATGGTGCCCAATCACGGCATCATGATCATGGCCCTTCTCTATGGTGGCCACGATTTTAGTCACGCGATGCACATCATCAACACCGCCGGTTGGGACACGGATTGCAATTCGGGCAATGTAGGATGTCTCGTCGCGATCATGAATGGTCTTTCCTCCTTTGAAGGAGATCTTGACTGGCGTGGACCACTGGCCGATCGAGCTCTCATCTCCAGCGCAGACAATGGCTACTCGATCAACAACGCCGTCCGAATAACCTATGACCTTGCGAACCTGGCTCTGGATCTTGCTGGAGAGGAACGTATAGATCCACCAAAGGATGGTGCACAATTCCACTTCTCGCTCCCAGGAAGTGTTCAGGGTTTCCAAACGACTGCCCCAGTGAACCTAGCCACTGTCGGCCAAGGTCAAGACCAAGGGAGCGGAGCACTTCAAATCCATCTCAACAACGTAACCCAAGATGCCGGAGATATCGAAGTGCTCACCGAGGCATTCACCCCTCTTGAAGTCATAAAAGTAAAGAGAGACTACGAAATGATGGCCTCGCCATTAGTCTACCCCGGTCAACAAATCTCAGCTCAAGTCCGCGCAGAGGACTCCAACACCACACCCACCACCGTCCGCATCCTCCTCAAAGCCTACGACTCCAACGACTCCCTAATAAGCGTAACCAGCGACCCCACAACCCTAACCCCCGGCTCTTCAACAACCTTGACCTACACAATTCCCGCCTCCCTCGAAAACAAACCTATCCAACAACTCGGCCTATCCATCTCCCCCTCCACCACCTCCAACCCACTAACGGGTATCCTCCATCTCCACTCCCTCTCTCACAGGGGCACACCCAACATGACACTCTCCCGCCCCACCACCGGCCCAGCATCCTTCTGGCACCGGGCCTTCGTCTCCTCAATAACAAAAGTCCACTCCTCAATGGGTCCCTCATATTTCCTAGCCCACGATCACGACGCCGGTCTATATACCCAGGGAACTAGAGATTGGACAGATTACCGCGTCAACGTATCGGGCTTTGTAATCAACCTCGGCATCGACTCTGGGGTCGTTATCAGAATGCAAGGCGTACGTCGGTACTACGCTGTGATCTTCGCAGAGAATAATAAATTGGCATTGATTAAGCAAAGAGATGATAGTAGGACTGAACTCGCTAGTGCCCCATTCTCTTGGGAATTGGATATGAAGTATGACATCAAGATTTCTGTTCAAGGGAATAAAATCTCGGCGAGTGTAAACGAGGCACGTATTGATGCTGTAGATGCAGAAAAAGAATATCAAGGCGGTGCGGCGGGATTCTTAGTTAATCGCGGGAGTATTTCTGCAGAGACTTTGGGGGTTGCGCCGATCTGATTTGATATCATCTAGACCCATCCTCAGAAGCATAATTATGTGGACAAGGGCGAGAGTTGTGCGTAGACTAAACTAAGTATAGGAAGGAGAACGAGCACCAAGGAAATGGAGCATGAAAAGTCTATATTTCATTTCTTTTTTTTTTTTTTTTTTTTTTTGAGAGAGGGTTATATAAACCGGGAATTATAGATCGATGCAATACTTAGACATATTTACATAAATAGATACGAGTACTTCTCATCAATTGTTTTTATGCTGCTCTACATGCAAGCCAAGCCAAGTGATAGACAGGGCGTAATGATCCTAGTACGTGTACGTACCAGCTTATCCCTCTCACCACGTGGCGTGGAGCCACGGAAGGATTCGCAGATTACAGGGAATTTGATGTGATACAAGATTAGCGACGTGGGAATGTGGGGAAGGGAGCGGGGCGTGGGTAGGATTGCGTTGGATGTGCATGGATGGGGTGTGTCTTGTGTGGTTACATGATTGCACCGATACTTGGTTTGTAGGATGCCGCATGAGGGGGGAGGGAGTGTTATTGCTGGGTTGATGGGTTGATGGGTGGTGTTTTTGCGGAAGGGGTGTGTTTATAGTAGATTTCTTGATGTAGTGCTGGGAATTATTCTATCAGCAGCTCGCAGAAAATACATAGAAGACAGGGTAGAATATCAAGAAATGACGGCAAACTCAGAATAGCGATTTTCCGAATATGCATTTGACAAAACCCCAGCGCCGTCCGACTTCCCCACTAACATACCATAGGCCGACTATCCAACCACCCACCAAACTAATCAAAACAAACTTTCGTCCTCCACCCAAACGGCCTCTGAGGATTATGTATCACCTCCTCCCTCTTCTCCGGAAACGCCCACCAATCCAGCGCTTCAAGACAATGCCCAACATGCTCCTCATCAACATCCCTAGCACAGACATGTCTCCCCGTCCTCATCGCTTTGACATACCGCTTAACCGCCAACACACAATGCGAAAAGTGGAATAATTCATCAACCATGACGTCATCGACTTCCGGGCTACTAAGCCATGTTTCATTTATATAATCTTGGTTTAATAGGATGGTGTTTGTGGAGGGGTAATGTGTTTGGTACCAGGTTTGATAGTGTTTTTCTTCTTCGTCTAGGAGGGAGAGCGGGATTAGGGCTTGGTCGTCGATTCGGAGTGTCCATTCTGTGGATGCGTAGAGAGGGGAGGTGACCCAGGATGTGGCGTTTGAGCTGGTTATCGGGAGTTGGTATGCTGGGCCGATGCTGGTGTGGGTGTTGTATGCTCGCCATGAATGGTATGCGTCGGATGGTGTGGGTCGAAGGGATTTGGTGAAGTGGGTTAGGAATATGAGGATGGTGAGGATGCATGCGATCGTGATACCTCCTATGAGAAGGCGTGGGTTGCTATGAAAGAGTCTTGGGATAGAGTGGCTGATAGAGTGAAGGTCGTAATGCCTTGATTTGGTATTACTCCGTATCTTTACTATGTGTGCGATCTTTTCCTGCTCCGCCGGTGGAATACCAAGCGATGCTGCCAGCGCTTGGTTGTACCTGGCAAGGACAGCGACGATTGCGGGGAGTTGACTATCCCGAGAGCTTATTGGATCCATTTCTTCGACATGGAAAGACAAGCAGATTTGTTGTCGAGAGGCTTGTTTGATAAAGTCTTGCGACATCTCCAATGCATCGTCCAAGGTGTTTGTTGATTTCCATGTTGTCCCGGCATGAGAAGTCCATATGGCAAAAGTGCCAAAGCTAGATACCTCGAATATTGATATACACGATGCATCGTTGCGAATGGTTCCACGAAGCAGATCTGCCAGGCTTACTTCCAAATCGGCATCGTCCTCTGATAAAGGGTGGATCAAGCGAGCGAACAAATCGTGAGAAGGTATTCGGGCGTACGAAGGATCAATCTTCCACTCCATGATAGATTAGGAAAACAAAATTGTGGATAGAGAGAGGACTGAGGGCAAGACTACAATGGCCTAGAAGGACAGAGTTCGCCGAGAATAATAGCTCTAAAGTCCGAATCTTAGAATGCTGTTTGTTGGGTTGGAACACTGAACCTGCTCACGTAAGGAGTGCTCTGCAGTCTTACCCAACAAACAGGCTTCGTTCAGCTTCTCTGCAATCCTCGTATACGTTTGCAGATCCTGCCAAAATAGTTGCGGAAGAAAATCGTCGGACTTGCTGGATATATGAGATTCATTGTTACTCTGCAGCTTGCCACCCCGTAAAAACGGGTTTTCTCGAGCATCTTTTGTCCATTACGATATGCACGGTAATATATGAAACTCCGTGCCTTCGCATAACTTGAAGAGAGCCAATGAATGCATTACAAAACATATGAATGGCCCCACATCGTACCTGGATAAAACGCGTGCAGCTGGCCAGGGCTAGCGAATCTACCCGTCGGTTTGGTCCTACGACACCCGGGACTAGAATCTAGCTGGGCGAATTGGTGGAGCATATGAAGTACCTGGTAGCCGAATGAGACTAGGTTTCCTTAGTTTTCTGCTAGAAAGGGTCGATGCTTTGGATCTGGCCTTTAATAAACATCGTACTAATCTGAACACAGTCTTTCTTCCAGAGCGCATTCGAGTTATACTCCTACAGATTTAATATACGAACACGAGTCGGACGCTATTTGGAGGAAAGCAGAAGCAAGGTCTCGTCGATCCGGTTGATGTGATTGCATGTGGCGCCCGTATCCACGTGCCGATCCGGCTGATATGCGTGTATGTGGCGCTCGTGTCAACGGTATTCCTGCAGATCGACGTCACTAAATTCTATCTAGCGCATGAGCTGAAGCTATTTCGAAGCCTTATGCGATGCTATTTACTAGGGGTTAGCTGAACGTTGAGGGTCCTCCGTTTCCAGACTTGGTTTGTGGTCGGAGTATAACACGAGCACCCATTCTGCCGAAAATGCACCCTGCTGCCAACGGGTTTGTGGCTTTTGGGCGCATATATTGAACTGCCTCCGGTTTTCACGATCGTACGACGGATCCTGATGTATAAAGGTAGTCACGTTCGACTCCATAATACAAATCTACTTCACCAAACCTTCTTTCCAAACATCCAGCATATTATTTTTGGGCCCCAACGCTCACTATGAAGCTACTCCCACTTATCACCCTTGCCTCCGTGGCACTCGCGGTCCCGACACCCATCACAGACGCCTCCAACGAAGCTAGAGCAGCGGCGGAAAGCATCGGTTGCAACAAACCATGGTGCATTACCAAGCGAGAGCCAGCAAAACAGGTCGGATGCACTCAACCATGGTGCATCACCAAACGAGAGCCTGCGAAGCAGGTTGGATGTCCATATATCTGGTGCATCACGAAGCGCAGCGATTCCTAGATACTCAAATTGATGGGTGGAGTCAAGACCTCCATGATTACACCAAAGGGGTACTGGGGTTGGGAGGATTAGAAGAGAAGGCCGCAGCTACTTTAGTTGCATGAATCATGTTGGGAACATATCAGGGTGGGAGCGGGTGTTATAGCAGGTTGGCTAGGTTCGCATGAAAACATTCCTTGCCTTGTAGTCGATATCACCTGAGCTGTGTAAATGAACACCATTCCTATCTCATGAGGTTTGACCTGTAATACAAGCCGTTTTTCACCCACTGTACACAATTGTTTCGTTATCTTGAATCATGTGAGCCGCTAGCCGGTCCCTATAGAGAACATTTATCACATGTCACCCTTCAGCAACGCTCTGTTGGCCAAGACGTTAAACAGTACGTATCGATGACCAAACTAGACCAGCTAAAGATAACCCAAGTGTAGATTAATATTCGAAAGACGATGATCAACTCTGCTTATCTACACAAGTGATAGTGTAATACGAGTTTTCACACTTTAACACTTCTCAAAATCCCAACTATACCCGACAATAGTCCCATACTCATCCTTAGCTTCCTTCCTCTCATCATAACTCGACCTAACAAACCCATTCTTCCCCTCCTCATCCGCCGTAATCGACAAATCCGTTCGGAACCTGATTGTACCTGTTCCGCATTCTGGCATCTTGTATTGCTCTTTGCTGAGATTGTGCGTAAAGTCGTGGCGTTGGGCTTTGTTGGGTGAATCGTCGAGGGCGACAGGCCCTGTGATGGCGATTTTGTCGATGATCTGGGGTGGGGTTAGTTTATGTGGTAGAGAGGAAGTAGGCAAGGTGGGAAGGGGGGAGGATAGGAACGTACTTCTTCATCTCCAAAGTCGTAGGTGAATTTCCAGTTCACTTGTACGCCTTCGTCCAGTCCATAGTGAGCCAGGACTTCGGTTCCATTCTTGTGCGCCTTCAACCTATGGGTCGCGGCTGGCTTATCTGTCTGCGGACCTGCAAGCTCCGTCCATCTCATAGTTGTCTCGCACCAAGTGCTCTGTTCCGTGGCCCCGTCCAGTTTGAGACGTAGGTATGGGTACGCGTTTGTCTGAAAGTAAATCTCAGACCCGTCCACGGTATTGTGTCCATAGTTCTCGCGGGTAGTGAAACCACCTGTCGAACCTTGGTCGGGGCAGCCGGGTCCCTTGAGGTTTACAATGTCCCATCTCCAGTAGTGTGGGGAGATGCGGACCGGGTCTTCTTGTGGGGCTGGAGCTGCGAGCGTGGTGGCTCCAAGAGCAATGAGGCACGTGAGTGTGAACTTCATGGTTCTAGTAGTGCTTCGGTGGCGATTTAGGTTGTTGTTTTCAGTGTGAGAGTAATGGGGTTTATATACCTCTGAAACAATAGGCAAGCGATGTAGACCATAGACTAAATGTTCCCTCCTATAAGTCATTGCATGGCGCAAGATTCAATGCCCCACAATTAGACATCTGCATTCACTACTCGCAGATGTTTATAAACGCTATGTCGAGCCGTCATTGTATAAATCGCGGGCCACTAGGAATGCGCGTCTGTGATAGCCCTGTCATGTTCAATTTGGAAGAAGGCTGAGCGTGTAAGTAGTCAATCGTCCACCACATCCTGTCTACAGACATCGAAATCACGACCATGCAAGCAATCTATGACCCCATGGGGGGTTTGCGCTTGTATTGTCCTCCTGAAGCCGACGTCCAAAAGCGGCATCCCGGGTTGTTGGAGGAAATCCCGGGCCAAACATCTCGGACATGACCTCTTTGGGTGCGGACCTTTCTCCGAACTCCGCACTGGAGATGCGAAACCAGGATGGCACGCCTCGGATCATGCCGAATAAACGATTGGGCGTTATGGGAGAGTGTGCCTGGCTTGCACATGTACATCTCCACCCAGACCCACAGGTGCCACCGATTCGTCACTATGAAACTAAGATTCCGTAGCTCCCTTATGTTGCTTGACGATCTGAAGAGCAATCGTACAAACAACTCAATGAACCGATATCAAATAAACTTAGAGTGCGGAGCCCTACCACCCGAGAAACTTTATTGGATTGTGCGATCAGCTGCTCCAAAGCACTCGCGCGAGATGCAGCCCAACTTCTGGAAGCGGGGAATCTTTGTCAGGCGTTCCGCCAACCCCAGATCTATAGTCCGGGAGCCTCATATAGGTCCTATATTGCTTTCTATAATGTAGTCCATTTCGTCCCCTATTGTTGTGCGCAATGAAATAGCACTATATCAAAGCATATTTGGTCGTTCAGACTTGGAGCAATATTTCGGAATCGGATCTTCGCCATCTCCGACTTGCATGTAGGGTGCGACCTGTTTATTAGCAGTACAATCACATCGATGTTTTTAACAAAGTGCATAACTACTTGCAGTCTGTTAAAGAGGTGGAACAAATACGCGGGTGGCAGAGTGGGCATGTTAAAGGTTAGGCAGTGACCAGAGAACTACCTTCAACACATGTGTCGCAAATTAATCAGCTTGGTTACAATACATTTATCCTACACTTCACTAAAGAACATTCTACTCTCCATTCAGTGACATCGATGCACCACATTCTTGAACATATCCTTGCCATAAACAACATCTTGGTATATCATTTTTTTATCCCCGTGAGTCCCACAACAATCATAACTCGAACTTCCCCCAACCTCACATACCCTACCACACACAAAGGAGACAAATAGATCCATGTACCCTACAGCAGATCCCATATTCCACATCCAATCTAGACCAACACGACCATGCCCATAGCATTCGGGCCGGCAACCCCACTAAGCACAAAATTCTGAACCTCCTTCATCGAACCCTGACCACCCGAAATATCCAAAACCGTAACCGCGGACTCACTAGTTCCATTGCCAGCCGCAAGCGCATAAACAAAGTCTCCAGCATTGTTCAAATCGCCGAGTCCAGGGGCGCCGTTGATGTCCACGGTGAGTTGGGAGATCTCGCTAGCGTCTTGGAGATTCATTTCCACGACGCGGTTCGCGGCGATGTCGGTCACGAAGGCGCTCCCGGTCTTTTGTGAGACTGTGGCCCAGCAGGTTGCTACTTGGCCGTCGACTTCTAGGCGTCCGGCGACGGAGCTTTGGGCTTGTTGGTCGAGGGAGAGGATGGTGGCGCCGAAGGAGGCGTCGGTGACGACGATGTTGGCTGGGTCGTTGGGGATGACGGCTGAGCCGAATAGAACGGCGGTGCCGTCTGGGCTGCTGCGTACGTCTTGCAGAGAGAGCTGGGCGCCGCCCTGGGCAGAGGCTTCGACTGGGAAGACGGAGAGGAAACCTGTGTTGTTGACTGCTGGGTCACCTTTTACGGTTGTGAAGAGGGCGGATTCGTCGGCTGAGAAGAAGGCTTGGGAGACTGAGTTTGTGGGTCCGACTGGAGGCGTGGATTGACCGATGTCAAAGGGTCGAAGACAGTCCATCTCGCCAATGCCGTTCTCGTTGAAGTTGGCGCAAGATATTCCGGCTACGGCACCCGTCATGCCTACACAGACGAGACCGTTCTTCATTGAGGCTGCGACTGTGTTGGGGAATTCGCCTGGGAGTGCGACGGGGTGGCCGACCATGGTGAGGGAGAGGGGGTCGTTATCGGAAATGGATAACATTGAGACCGTGTTTGAACCTGCATTGACGGCGAAGATGTTCTACTGTATTGTTAGCTATCACATACACAGTGGGAGTTGTATCAAAGGCTTCTCATACCGATCCAGCCCTAGTCAGGGAAGACTGCCCAATCAGAGCATCAGGAACTGCCAGATTTCCCGTGGCTCCATCGATCGAGTTCGATCCCGCACCGCCTGTGCCAGTAACAGTACCTTGAGAAAGCATACCATCGTTTCCGATTGGAAGTGCCACAATTGCATTTTCAGCATCGTTGGTCATGAAGTAGACGGCTTTCCCAACGTTCGCGGCAGAGTTGCCCGCACCGTTCCCACCGTTCCCACCGTTCCCACCGTTCCCTGCACCATTTCTTCCTCCTGGGTGTCGTCGATGAGGCGCAGCCGATGCCAAAGAGCCGAGCATGGCAAGCGACAAGAAGTACTTTGATGAAAGACGGGCCATTTTTGATGGATGTGATTTGAAGCTGAATTTACAAAGTGATGAAGAACTACAATGAATGAAGGGTTACAACCAGGTAACCAAATATCTAAAGAGAGACAAAGAAGTGAATATCCAAATACAATGAGGATGATGTTGAATGTAATGCTCCTCGTCTTGCCAACCCTCTATCCTTATATACAACCTCCGCATCGCACACACATAAAGGCGAATACAAAAGTAGCCTCACGATTATCCGATCAGGACTTCCCCAAGAGGAATGGCCGCTGGATCGGGGATCATCGTTCATACTAGCACGGTAGCAGACCACAGGATCCAGGTTTCAGCCTGGCCGAGCGCTTTGCCGAAACGAGTGGCTGGKCCAATATAGCCCCCATGTTCCTTCGAGGATGCCCTGTGGTCTGTGCGCAGGTGCTGGAGACGCTGCTTGTGTCAGCTTGGCCTTAGGCCACGGAATTTCAGCCTTGTTTCGTGATCGCCTAATCACCAAATGTGAATAGTATCCTGGCAGATACTGCATAGATAGAGGGATCATCATTCTGTTTGCTAAGTCATGGGCGCTACACAATGTTTACCTAATCTCAAAAAAAAAAGGAAAAAAGAAATCCAGGCTTAAATTTTACGACGCGCGATTCATGAGAGGAACATTCAACAACTAGAAAACATGACCAACTACAAAGGTTTCATAGACGGTATTTTCAAAGACGTCCTGCGCAATCACTCCACCAAACCTAGCTCGGATATTAGTCACCTCATTTCCAGAATCAACAGAGACACTTACCCATGGCACTTAACATGGCCTATCAACTTGTCCGTAAGAGTCTGCAATTGTGCGAACTCTACAGTCTCGAATCTTTCGTGACGACGGATGTAATCCCAAGCCTGCACAGGGGTGACCTCTCCATCAAGAGGTATGTTGCGAGAGAGTTGAAGTAGGCGCTCTATACCGGCGTTGGAGACCTGCCAGGTACGATGCGTGCCAGGCCGCTGGTTAAGCGTGGCGGAGCAGTGATGTAACAGGGTCGCGCTGGCCATCAGTGCGTGACCTGTGGCTTCAGACTGCCTCTCCGGCTCGACGTCCACATGATGGAAGCAGGGGCTCTCGAGCCTAAGTAGAGGGAGTAGGTTTTAGCGGACCTATCAGATTTGAGCCGATGTTAGGGAAGATACTTACGTCAATACAAAATCCATCCCGACCCCAGTGGGATCTAGTTCGTGGAGATAACGAGGCGCCTGCGGTTGGTGTGGACCCCTAGTTCCCGCTGGCGGAGACGCCAGTTCTGAAGGGGAGGTGGTCACGCTACTGGTCGAGAAGTCCATTGCTTCCCCTAGGTGCGGTTCCGTTTGGGCTGCCCCTGGATGGATGTAGATGCGGCCCGATCTCTTATTTCTCCGCTCAGGGATGTTGAGCGTGAAGGTGGGGTTCAAGTCACCCTCCTCAGGACCGCTCTCAACATTCTGAGGTGATGCTTCTGGGGTGGGAGGGAGGGGTATACCGTTCACTGTTAGTAGATCTTTCAGGACTCTGACTTGTGCGTAGAGATTCTTGGTTTCCCGGGCCAGTCTTGCTTCGTTGGCGCGAAGTGTAACGACTTCTGACTCAAGTGATTTTGTGTATGCTTCTTTCCGCTCACGATGGGACCTCGTACATTCGATTAGCCCGCGTATCAAAGCACATGTGTATCTGCGCATACCTTTGCGCACGGCGGACCTGCTCCCTGCGCCTTTGCTGCGGCGTCTCTTCATCGTCTAGAATCATAATCGTTAGTATCTGATGATGCGATCATCTAGCCCGTCCGTAGGCGCTGTGAAGCCCAGTAGCCCGATCCCTTTCAGAATGTGTGGTTCCTTATCGAAACGACTTCTGTCACGCACCTGGAGAGGCGGACTTGCCAGCCTTGAACGGTTTGAACGTAAACTTCATATTGAAGAGATGCAGGGGAGAGTTTGGAGGATTTGGGGTATTCCGATTCAAGGTGCAAAGTCAAACAGAAGACGAAACCGTAGTTCACACGTGTGCCGAGTGGAAGCTATGCGCAAAGGGCACTGGGCATGGCCGTTCTTCCGGACGCGAGGCCCGAAGCGCAGTTCGAAAACGAGATATGGGGCTGAAAGGGGCGAAAAGTCGAGGCTGAGCCCTGCGTGCCCTGGGGAGGAGTGTTGACAACCTTGAAAGATGCTCGCTTCGCGGGGAAATGAGATGCGCCATCCTTTTTTAGGCAATTTTGAGTTTGGAATCAGCATTTCCGCCTTCAGCTAGTGCTTACTGATCATGCACGTGTTCAGCCACTCACCACTTCTTTACTGCATCTCCGTACCAATTCCTCGGTTGCCGCAAATACGCGATGCTATTCTGGTCACGGCACCGCCGATACTGCGATACTTTAATATCCCCCGACCCCCTTCGAACCTGTAAGAGCCCCAGATAGACGATAGCCACGTGACTCCTCCCACGACGCCTTGTTCCCGATCGGTTTTGGCCACAAAACTTGAAAACGTTGTGCTGCTGCAGCTACGTAATAAATTTGACGCTTGAGGCTCAATCGCACATATACTCTCAATGTGTGGCTGGTTTGGAAAAGTAAGGTACCTAGGTACTTAGACCCAGGCACGTGCTACTCTCCATATCTTGAACCAATCAGCGCTCTCGTTGTAGAGGGACAACTGCAGGCAGGCTGGAGACGAATATTAAGGTAGGCCCAACTGCAATTGGTATCAAATAACGTTATTGCTAGATTGCCTGTGCGATCGAATCTTATCGATTCCATCGTGTCCTTGATATTGACAACACGCAACTATCAAGCAGGCAACGCCATAGGCCCCAGCCCGGGAAGGCGCATGAAATCCGATCATTACGTCACTGTAGAAACAACTTATCGCCGCCCATAGACTCCAGATTCTTTGTTTTTCAACGTTCAGGGCGAGCGGCTGCGGGGGTCCATCTTCCTCACCTAATGAGCCTATCATGCATCTAAACTGATTTTGAGCAGCGCTAACGCTCGTGGAGAAAGCCCCCTCGTTGACCCGAAAGTACACAATACACTAAGAGTCGCCAAATGCCACTATCTTTTCCGCGTCTACAGAAGCATCATCCTACTTCAAAGGCGTCCAGCATTCCCGAACGCCGTCACAGACGGAGTGAGTTTGTTCTAGACTGAGTAGCGCATCCTTCAGACTGACACTGCGGTCCCTCCACCTCCTCACCTCTCAATAAATGTATCTGAAATTCATATTCTCTCGATCCGTAAGGTCATCAAACGCATGCGCAAGAGTAGCATCAAAGGGATGCTCTGCCTCTTTTTTATCATTCTGCCGCTTCAAATGCCAGCGTAGACCAGCAATGACAAACATGAGAAGGCTGTAGCAGCCAATATGTGTGGAGAAAGCGATGAAGTATCGAGGAGCATCGTAGGAGAGGAAGACTTGTGGGCCTAGATTGCACGAAAGCTACGTTAGCATCTTCTACTCATACTAATCTAGAGATGTAGAACTGCGAATAACGAATTAAAGTGATTGAACGTACCGATAGCGGCGGCTGTGGCCCATGACACAAAGTTGGCAGACACGACTACAGCTTTCTTGGTTTGACCAGCAACATTCCTACTAATCATTGACAGCGCTAAGGTTTGCGCTGACCAGAAAGAGAGCGTGATGTAGTAGCTTATAAGGAGTCCAACCCTAGTAGCGCCGTTCTTATTTTCGACAGTCATGATGACGATAGTGCCGATGAATGAGCTGGTTAAAATCGATTAGCCGAGAACGGGGAGAAGGGTAGAATAAACACTCACGGGATGACAAAACAAGCCATTACGATAAGATTCTGGCCCGTTCTCCTGACCAGGAAAAGCGTCGAGAAGAGCACAAGTATGATGTAAAATCCTAGCACCATTGCTAAAAGCTGCGTCTGCAACTGAGAAAAGTTGAATCCGGAGATGATAATAGCCTTGAAAGCACCCAGCCCACTAGTTGGCAAAGTGGTACAAATAGAGATCAGGCAATAACCCCATGTCTGTGGGTCAAGCAACGCCTCGATCGCTTGCTCCTTCCTGAACTTCTTGTTCTGGAGACTGGTCTGGTTTTCGCGGACTCGTTCCACCATGAGGTGCTTGTCGGCTTCGGTGAAGCATTTAGCGCGCATGGGCGAGTCGGGCATCCAGAAGAGGACGAAGATGCCCCAAAGGACGGTCACTCCGCCGTAGGTTATGAAGAGAGCTTGCCATGATTTCAATGGGCCGGTTTTGAGGAGTGAGAAGCAGTAGGCTAATAGCCCTCCTACGATTTGCTGACCGCCGTTCATCATGTACCTACAGGGAATCAGCGATCGAAGCCGGGTATTCCTAGGTTGCAGGGGTGGTTACCAGTAAGTTACGGTCCCCGCTTGTTCAGATCGCTTATACCACATGGCACTTAGAGATCAATTAATTTCTAACGTCTGAACCAGGTTGGTGGATAGACCCTACCTCAATACGACAAACGAAGGCTGGCAAACGGCCTCAAATGCGCCTAGTAAACTCCTAACCACCACCAGGCTTGTGAAGTTGCGACAAGCTGCATGGCAACCCAGAGTAATTCCCCACCCAATGATGTTGAACGCAAGATATTTCGCGATTGGAACTCTTTGAATAATCAGATTCGTGGGATATTCCACGACCAAAATGGTAATGTAGATACAGGTTGTCAACCACGAGAACTGATGATGGGCATTAGTGGATCGCCTTCATTCATAACAAGGAGATAAAAAATTGCATTCCCCTCACCTGTTGACCCTTTAAATTATTGTCCTCGTTAAAGTCCATGATTGATACAAAAGATATCGTGCCTTTGTCCAACGCCTGCATGAAGTACGTTACAATCATGACAACAAGCACTCGTCTGTCAATCATCCTACGCAATCTCTTATCCGTCTCTTGATCGATGTCGATACGAACATTTCCCGCATACTCTGCGAGCTCTTTGTCGATGCGGTCATCGTTGTATCTAGGTTTCTCAAGGTCCGGAGACGTGGTCCGCGCAATGTCTGCGCTCCCCTCACCTCGTGTAATGTCGGTACGGTTCATCTTCTAGCGAAACAAAATGTTTGTATCTGTGGTGTTGTTTCGCTAAATCGTTCAGAGCGTTGACGGTGTTGTTATACTTTGTAGAGAAGCGTTGCACAAGAATCTCCGCGGTGTCTTAACTCTTCCTGGCATACTCTTGATCGATCACTCGTGTCGCTCAGACATATCCCGAGCCAGAATTAGAGTCGGTGCATCTCCTCCGAGGTCTTCGCAGCAAAAGAAGGCGAGAATGTGGTGGGCCTTGCAGCTGTATGGATTACCGTGGAGCTTTTAGATCTATTTTCCTTCGTACAAGGTACTAGTAGGGCGGAGTGTGGGGAATCACCTGCGGGGAAAAGCATGGAGTCCATCTAGATCTGGGAAAGAGATACCCGGAAATAAGGGGTATTGTCGCGGAAAACGTTTAGTCGAAGTTTGTTTACAGGGCGCGCGGCTTGTTCCCGGTGTATTAGCCTTGGCTGTCCACGAACGGTAAATACCGCAGAAGCTCGCTGGCGTGTCATTTCAGGACTACAGGGCGAATCAGAAACGCGGGAGTAGCAATGCCTAACCGGTATGTAATGATCTTGACTTTCTCCTCTGCGCATCTTTGCCATGTATCGACTTGGCGTCCTCGACTAATCCCGCACTAATGATTCAACACTGGTGTTGCATTTCCGCTGGGAAAGTTTAGCGAGGGACAACACTACAATGCGAAAGTTGTCTAGAATGCATTTTTAGAAGGCAAGTCTATTCTAGGTATAGAAGTAACTGGAGAGCATCAGTACTATCAAATCTTTTGCTTTCTTACGTGTGTCACCTTTTTCTATCTCATAACTATATCCCAGTTATGTGTCGCCCAGAGATAGTCAACATTATGACAAGAGGTAAACTATAGTTTCAAGGATCATGCATCCTTCGCCAGTCCCTGAAAATTCTCCGATTCGGCAGTATTTACTTAGTCATGTGGGAATATCCACACCATGCCTGCATGTGTGCCCATTATTAAAGTTTCTTTGGGGTTTCCCCACGCAAATCCGAATCATCAGACGATCACCACGACTCAAATTTCATACCTTTTCGGTTCAAAGACATACCGAGAACTTAGAGGATTCTCTAGGTGATTACTAGGCGCTAGGGCCCGTTATCTCGCTGCATCCTCCCCCGAGTAATTCCAGCTCCCGAGGGAAACATTGCTACACTACTCCTGACCTTGGGATAGTCAAGACTGCAAAGGTCATCGCTATTTCAATCAAGTAAAAATTCATACACAAAATCAACATTAGCAGGACTTCAGATACACAGCATCAACAATCGTCTCTCCGGTTAGCTATACGCCATGAACCCCTCAGCGAAACCCGTAGAGCAGAAGAAGGTCCATGAAACCATCAAGCTTCTCATCAACCAGCTTGTGGATCTGAAAGACGAAACAAACAAATACCTAGTCCATCTCTCAGACGGGCGCATCATCGACACCAAAGGCTGGGATGGCTGGGACTGGACTCATGGCGTTGGTCTCTACGGCATCTGGAAATACTATGAGATCACGGGAGACTCATCGCTATTAGTGCTCATCGAAGATTGGTTCCAAGCACGCTTTGCAGAAGGTGGAACGGAAAAGAACATCAATACCATGTCCGTCTTTCTCACACTTGCGTACGTCTACGAGAAAACGCAGAATCAAATCTATCGTCCGTGGCTAGAAGCTTGGGGCGAATGGGCCATGTACGAACTCCCACGCACCGAATATGGAGGTATGCAACATATCACATATGTGAAGACAAACGCCCAGCAACTTTGGGATGACACATTGATGATGACCGCGCTGCCGCTGGCGAAGATTGGTCTGCTATTGAACCGGCCGCACTACGTCGAGGAAGCAATGATCCAAATGCATATCTTGATCCAATATCTTTTCGATAACCGCTCAGGTCTATTCTTCCACGGATGGAAGTTTGACCTCGATTCCACGGCAGAGTCTCAAGATCCCACGTGTACTAGTTCGCGTGTAGGTCACAACTTCGCAGACGCACGATGGGCTCGTGGGAATTCCTGGCTTACAATCGTTATACCTGAGATGCTGGAGCTTTTTGAAGAAAACTCGTCTACTTCAACAACAATCACCCCATCCCCAGCAATGGGCGCGTTCCGTAGGCATCTGATCAACACTCTGTCGGCGCAATGTCGGGCTCTCTCACGTCTTCAAGAACCAGACGGTTTATGGCGTACTCTTCTCGACCATTCAACATCATCCGGCTCCTACCCCGAGGCCTCAGCCACTGCTGGCTTCGCATATGGCATTCTCAAGGCAAGGCGGAAACGTTACCTCCCCCCAGCCCCCTACGAATCCCTGTCTTCTTCCACTCCCACCACTACTTCAACGCAAACATACGACGAAGTAGCACAGAATGCGATCCGAGCCGTGCTCGCCAACGTCTCTCCTTCGGGTGAACTTCTGCAGACTAGCTTTGGGACCGGGATGGGGGATTCGCTGCAGTTCTACAAGGATATTGTTAAGACTAGTATGCCATATGGCCAGGCGATGGCGGTCATGGCGCTGGTAGAGTTTTCGCGAACGTTCTACTGATGTGATGAGCCGCGTCGGGGAAAGGTCGCCGGAAAAGAGGTTGAGGTAGATGACCTATAGTCAAGGCGAGGAGCGTTAGATAGGCTTTAGGATGATGATATTCTCATACTAACTACAAGTGATAGCCGCCTCGGTATAGTAATAGTTTCTCAAATAGGCTAGACAACTACTCGGGCTGACCCCAAGATCAGCCCGGTGTATTAAGCCTGACAAGGGTTCAAATTCATCCCTTACGGTTTCAGCATCTTGGCTCTTATACTTTGACTGCATGTACAACATGGGATCCTCATCGATACAGTAGGTTTTTCAATATCATGCAGACTTGGCTTCACCAATAGGCTTGTCGAACTGGCTAAGCATGGCGAGTGTTCGGGCGAACCTATTGAAAGCCAATGTCGCAAGATACTCGCTCTTTCGTGATGATCAAAAAGATGATCAATTTTCACTCACATCCATCTCCCACTTTGGATGTAATTGTTCCTAGGTAAAGGCTGGTAATATCGCACATTGGACATCTCTTCAACATATATGAAGCCCCATGCGTATACTGCCAATTGTATCCAACTCCCCGAGTTGCCTACGCGTTCTCACGACATGAGGAGGCGATGAAGAGGCGAATCGGGTGTGAGAATTTGTAGATGGTGACGCCTTTGAAAGATTGGTTATATCCTTAGAAATCAAACATTGGCCATACTTCTTGACATGCTCGAGCGAATATTGTCAGACGCGTGGAGTTGTATCGGGGCTATCGATGGTATATATAAGATGGAGAAGGAGGATATCGAGAGAACCGCGGACATCGAGAGGATCGCAGAAATCCTGAGGGTTTCAATGTTGGAGGTTGGCCATGCGGACGTGCTGCCTGGTTTGCTACAAACTGTCAGCAGTTATAAATGGCTTATTCGATATGGATTGATATCGGGGGCCAGCGGCGTGATCGATAGCCTACAATATCTACTTCTGTGGGATTCGTCCTCGGGGCTTGGTAGTAACCCAAGCCACTAACGAATAGCTAGCCCACAATATGAAGGAACATGTGTCAGGAGACCACTTTAACCTCTCTCAATTTTGCATTTCAGGAATACGGACCAACCCGTGAATAGTAGTATACGTTGCTTGAGGTTTCGTAGTGGCCTATAGGCCGTTGTTCATTGGAGTTGCCGTGCTCACAAGCGCACAGCGTAGCCGTACCGTTTCGGGGTCTAATGGTGGAATGTTCGGAGAAAAGCAGCTCGAGCGAGCTGGCCAGTCATTGAGACTTGCGTTGGATGCATTGCTAAAGGTATCAGCAACCGTGTTTACATCTATGCGTCAGTGAACGGCAAGTCCTGTATTGCTCGCCTCCGGTTAAACAGCACAACGGAAACTTACAAAAAGACCGACAATAGGTGGAACCTAAACTTCTCTTGATGTGGATCTATGCCTGTATGATATGATTCGTATATCCGGATCTGGACAAACCTGACATTCACGCGTTGTGCCCTGCGATCTGAGGTACAAACAGTTCAGAGACAACCTCACAGTGACCTGTTCGACACTGCTCGGCACCAGTGACATCATAAGTCACTGCCACATGTAGCCACACAGTCCAGCCTCCTCTGTTTCGTTTGCCAAAGTCACCGTTTGCCACCGAGGGGCGTGGCCAGTGCGCTGTCTTTCACCCACTGCCCCTCTCCTCCTGCTTCCACGGCGACCCCGCACTGAAAATTCTGTTTGACTTTCGTAGTGGTTATAATCAGTTTTATTTTGGAGAACTAGTAAGTTATCATGACTGGTCGTCAGCCAAGGTTACCAAAACCCGGACCCTTTTGGGAAAAGGGTCATCCATAAGCGGACCAGCCCCAGATAGCCCACGCAGGGTCGGTCAGCCCCTAGGGGCCGACACCTAAACGATCAGCGTAGCAAGCCATACGGTGGGACTTGCTGCAAGCCATACGGTGGGTCTTGCTAGTCTTGCAGGACTATAACCAAACAATTTTTTTTTTGCCTCGAGGTTCGAGCCTTGACGTGTCCATGTCTTTTTTGCTTTTTTGGTCTATCTTTTTACTCTGGGGCTTCTTACTCATCACATCATCCCGAGGTCAAATAAAGCCCACATACGGTATGTCATTGATCAAATACTTCTATTATCTCTATTTCTCTACAGGCTCCATAAAGCACATGGTGCATCCAGTGCTTTTACGGTTGCATCAAGATTAGTATACCACTTCCTCCACTCTCCATATCTGGGCGCAAATCCCGTGCCGTTTCAGTCGTTAGAATCGGAACTGTTAGGCTTATCGATCGTACCTCTAGCTGAACTTTTTTTGAAACGTTCTTTTACCCGTCTTCTCAGTACGAAGAACGGAAAATGCACAGATGGGCTCTCAACGACTAGGACACTAGTTTGGCATGTCTTACATTCATAAACGTAGAAAGTGTGAAGGACACAATATAAGCAATCTATGAATTCTTCATGTGAGTACCACAGGTGCAGCTCGATTCTCAAAAAGATTCATACAACAGCACTCTCATTAGTCTGATTACTGATCCTGAAGTTGGAAATACACAGCAGCCATGATACAGGCAATAATTGCGAGAAGAAAATTTCCGATTCCGAAGCCTTGCTCTTGTGTTTTTGCAAGTCCCACAATCAACGCAGAGACTACAAACGCAATCGCAATTCCAACTGCCAGCAACAAACCAAGAACAGCATGGTTCGGTCCGTCCAAAATATGGACACCCCATCCGAATGCAAGATCCGAGTCCACTATCGTCTCCCGTAGACCTTGTTGATCGGTCGTATTATTCTGCAGAAGTTGAGATAACACAGTATCGTTCAACTTCTTGGGTAGACGTCGAAGCCATATATCTCCAGTATGCTCTCCCCATACGTTCCATCTCGCGCGATGTAGATAATGAAGGAATACATTGGCCGGCATTCTGATTTTAGGGCAGAGATAATGGTAGCGCTTTTGGTCAAGCTCTTCTTGAGGCGGAAACTCGTCCGGATTCTTGTGAATACCTGCGCCGTAATGGCTACTTTGACTGACGGAGAACTACAACACATTAGCTAAATTTGAACGATATTAAAATAGATATCAAGAACCTACCATAACAAAGTGGACGTCCTGAGGCCGAAGGAAGAATCTACGCAAACCAATACCACGGCTTTCGTTATATTTGTCCCAAATCAACTCAAACAGATCACCATCAGTACTCACTTGTGAAATGTCAATCTCGTAATGACTGATAGCGTGATTTCCTACGTTCACACAGATTTCGAAGTACCTAGGTGGTAATGCAATGTTCACTACATGAGGTACCTGAAGCAACGAAGGATTCACAATGACAGCGTGAGGTTGACTACTCGAGCGGGCGGATGACATGCTCGACTGTGCCAAGAGAGCTCCTAATGAATTGGCATTCCCAGGCTGAGTTGTTTCGGGGGATCCCGTAACCGGTAATGTTGTTGATCGGGCCGTTGCAGTGCCACCTGAAGGGGCTTGTTTAGTAGATGGGAAACTCCATCTGGATAATTCCCATTTTAATTGGTCCAATACGTGGGGATCATCAACAGGGAAGTCGGCCCAAAGAACAGTGTTGCAGGACTTAAGTGGTCAGCAACTTATCCAGATGCAATGAGTGGCAACGAACGCCAATACTTACACAGCGCCAATGCAATCTTCTATATCCAGATCGAACCCTGGGAACTAGCAATTCAACAATGTCATAGAAAAAGAATGAAACGCCCCAAAAGTCTAATAGACCGGATATTAATGCCCGAGCACTACCGCGGGTGGCGTAAGATCTTGAGCTCGTTACAGTCCGTTCAGATGACATGTTTTCATCTCGTGGAAGATTGGTTCTAGTTTCTTGGGGAATATCTTGGCCATCTTCTGCTTGCTCCTCGTCTGCTGAAGATGAAGCCAAATCTATGGGTATCTGTTCGCTCGATTTCCCGGTATCCTGAGCTCCTGGTATATTCCTGGTTGGTTCCTCAATGTCACTTTTATGAGAATCAACCTTTAGCCAAGTCCGCATTGATGCGACGTGTTCTTCAAAAGCCTTTGATTTCACAAGAAAATGCTTGACTTTGTCAATATTTGGGAATGAGAGGTCTGGATCAAGCTCTTCATCTGAATTGACTTCTTCAAAGATACCATCAATACGTTCTTCTAGATGCATTGGGTCCGGATCTTCGGTGTCAATGCTGTGTGGCTGAAGAGACGAAAGCCAGGCTTCCAAGTTCTTCCTCGTTGACTGTGTGTCCAATGATCGGCTCGTTTGCTCGTGCCAGTCCTGCTCAGGCCAGGCGATGGTCCGCAGAATCTCATCGGCCATTCGCCCGGCTAGATCCCGCACAAACCTAGCGGCTTGTGTCTCGAGACTTCTATTCAATGCCTCCTTTAGCAGATTACGTCCGTATTCTTTGAGGAAACCTCGAACATGTGTACGGGCTTTCCGACGCTCGACGTTGAGAGCCGCGATAGTGTACAGGGGTTTTAGGTCATCCTGATCCAACAGTGCTCGAGACACCTCCCGGATGCCGATAGTTTGGATTGGATTTAGACTGGCTGTGGTTGCTGAGGAGCTGGAAGACTCTGTATCTGAGAAAACACTTGCAATTTCGGTTTCAGTATCAGAGTTTGTGTCTCGTATGTCGTCAATTTCTCTCTCAATGGCAGCAATACGATGAGACTCCTCTGTACTGGTTCCACGGAAGTCATCTGATCTGGCATCTGATCTGGAATAAGCTTCGTTTGCCGGATTTAATCACTGTGGAGAACCTTACCTATCTCCCTCTGAAGGCGGTGCCTTGCCCTAGACCGCCCCTCTCCATAAAGAAGAGGCATCTGAACGTCAAAAAATCCATGCAAAACATAGATTTCGTCCTCTTCACGCTTTGCGATACGTCTTTCTGCCCAAGACAATACTTCGTCTACACTGTATGTTGAAAGGGGGCGCCCTCGAAGAGCTTCAATAGGGACTCGTGTAGCAAAGTGGATCATACCCTCAAGAGAACTCTTGTCTCCCAGCCGCTCACCCTCTCTAGAGAAGAACTCAACGGTCTTTGGAGCAAGTAGATCTATTAAAGTCCATGTTCGAGTGAACCATCTACATTCCTGAAAGTCTCGCTGCCATGCCTGCTCATACGACTGTTTCCCTTCGACTAACTGTTTAGTCGAAACATCGGACAGATACACATAACATTTGGCCGCTCTTTGATACCACTGGAATATGCTGTTAAGGGATTCGCTGAACTCTACACTGTTTGACCTGTCGATGCAGCAATTGTCTATCCAGAAGTACGTGAGATCGTCTTTTCTAGCTTGTTCTCCACAAAACTGGATTTTGTGATAGCCAATCCTTAACATGCCAGTGCCTGTTATGATATCTTGAAATTCGACTTCATCTTCCCCCCAGGTGTGCGAAAGAATCGCGTATGGTGGGATTGATCTTCCGATGTATTCAGCGAAGCTAAAGCTGCCGTTATGGTCGATCCGTAAAAGCCGCATGGCCGGAAATTCGTCAGTAGATGGCAGCCGACTTGACGTTCAGAGCAGGAATGAATAGTATAGTCTCGGTCCCTAAGAAATGCGGAGGTATCCCTTGTAGAATCAGGATCGTAGCAGGCATCAGCGACCAGGCTGAAACTTGATTATGTTCCATCACGTGGTAAGATAAGCGGGCGGGGTCTCAGGCCGATAGGTCGTACGAAAGACGAAGAGAATCTTGACGTTCTGTAATTACACTCAGTTGCCCACTTTATAACATCTGCACGACCGCCGAATTCATGCCAATATATGCCAGTAGGTGGGTGGGTAAATGTGTAAATTCTATGGTGGGCAGCAGAAGCCAATGACCTCAGATATTATGAGAGGAAGGAGATCTGATCAAAACGGCGCAAGACCTAGGAACCGTTTATGCTGAAGATTGGTGGGAGAGAAGGCGCAGATCCGGTGGCGGTAATGGTAATGGGTTATATTGTGCGTTTCCTGGGATTCCATGGGCAAACATGACCTCACAGCGGGCAGACAGGACAAGAATGAGACAGCCACACGCGGCACAACCAAGCATGTGGCGCATGTTGTCAACCCCGGGTTGCGAACGAATATGATTGGTTATTCCAGATTACCCTAAGACCATGTTTGCCTTTTTTTTTTTTTTTGTCTGTCGCAACCACGATAAAGAAGCTAGGTCAAGTGCACTGACTTTGAATTCGAGCGGGAAGGCAATTTTCCTGGAACGCGAACGGAGGCTATGTTGTTGATTTGGATTTCGTGCCCTTGTTGGGATACCCCCAAGTAGTCTTCGCTCGAAGTTTGCATCTAGCTGCCAATTTTAAGAATATACTGGAACTTATATTCAGACACCATAGTTTGATGTGCAAACAGTGGCTAAAATGTCCCAGAAGTTGCCATGGCTTTCTATAGTCGCCTATGCCCATTCCATACGTGTGAGAAGGAATCTGATTCTACCACTGGGTCCTAGAGTCAGCGCGCGTTTAATTCAGCCAACAAAAGACAATTAGTACAACTATTCCGAACGTCAAACCCTATTTTAGTAGCTTCAGTCGTACTTGCTAGGTCACGCGAAGATTTCCCCGTCGCTAGCAGGTCAGGAACAAGAGAGCATTGCTTACGTTCGTCATGCTATTTTGAATAATGATATAAGGAATGAATAGACCAAATAATAAAGTTCTATCAAGACTAAAGAAGCAACAAGAATAGCAAGATGCTAGCAATGATTTGGATCTCAGCTATTTCTCCTTTAATGAAGATAGGTCGAGAGTGCCAGTAGTGCTTGTATTAGGTCTGAGATCATTAATCGGCTTAATCTAGCTACGCACACTAGGAAAAACATCTCAAAGGATTCCCATCTCTAAGTATCCTACGACATTAACATTTGCTCCTACGGACATGCAGACCTCACTTCCCGAGCTTTCCACTCTCTGAACTGTCTGAGTTCTCTTATGATCTCCTTAGCCTCTTTATCATCATTAGTATGCTTACATTCCGAGGTATCGCCTCCATCCTTCTTTTCCATGCCTGCCACCGCTTTCCGCAGCTTCTCATTCTCATGTTCAAGATTTTCCACTCTTTTTTTATACCTTCCCGTCAACTCCTCAGACCTAGTCAATTGCTCTTTCAGTTCCAAGAAGTCACTAGTCCTGCTTCTATACAGATCCTCCCAATGCTTCGCTTCGACTTGCAGAAGTGTAATCTTTCGCTCGAGAACATAAGTGTGTCGCTCAAGTTTCCATTCTTTTATCTCTGCGGCATCCTTCAGGTCTGTTCGCCAACGTTCTAGCTGTTTGATGCAGCGATGGAGTTGGGATTCGATCTCTTTGTGTCTCTTCTCTCTAGAGCTCGCTGCATCTTGAAGATCCTGCTTCGTAGTCTGCAGTTTCTTGATGCGGTCTTGTAACTGGGTCTCTACTGCTTTTGCCTTGCTTTCGGTCATCTCGACTGCTGTCTGAAGTCGGTCAATCTTGGTCTGATCAGTGTACAACCATTGATTTAGTTCATCGCTAAGTTCCTTCATAGAAGCAGCAAAGGTGGTCGGACACTCTTCGTGACCATCCATGATAGATTCTTCTGATATCTCCATGTCTACTAATCGACCTTTCTTAGTAGCTGTATGGCTGGAAATGTCTTTAGCAGTTTGCGATGCACCAGATCCTTCGAGAGGACTTGGTTTGATCTGAACTGAGGAAATGGGAGAGGTAATGTGAATTTCTCGGTATTTATTATTTTCTACAACAATGAACATCTCGAATTGTTCACCGACATCACCCAGGGCCTAAGTAGACCAATTGGCGTTATATGGTCATCACACAGTCGATATAAAACGTTGTTTAGAGACAGTGTGTTATGCTATTGGCGTTCTGCTCAGCAATCATTTATGCCACAGATAGAACCATATAGACTACTCTCGAGTCTATCTTCGTATCTTTGCTTTCCTAAATAAAAATCGCGAGGGAACATGGTGTCAAGGAACCATAGCCAGCGCGACAGTGAACACCTAACATCCTAATTTACATACGAGCCAAAAAGATAAGTCATTCCTTGACTGAGATGGTTCTATGTGTTGTAGAAAATTGTCGTATAGATTGATGGCACAATTCAGGGTGATTTGCGCGCACGCGAGAGTGCAGTTTCTAGTTGTGCACAATGCAAAAGAGTGGCGCAAGCAGGTAGTTCCGCACCAGCCACACATCGAACAGATCGTGGCTAGACCAGAATAGGCCGCTAAGAAGACCAATCTGGGATAAGCTTCGAAATCTAGCATGCTTGCGAATTCGTTTAACTGCACGGACCGGGACATGGCTAGATCACGAGAATGAGCGGATCGGACGGCGATTCTGTTAAGGAGATAGATTTTACGCTTTACATAAAGACGAACTGATCACTTTCGCCCTCGCTCGAGTGTAAAAGTGTAAGATATACTTTGATGTGCACCTCCTTTTATAAGTCATCCCGTTAAGGGCGGTGAGCGACGAAGATCACATTTCAGCAGCATCTGGCCTCATTCCAACCACTTTGGGGACAACCTCAGCTAGCCATGGTGAAGAACCCCTCGGTCGTGCCGATATAATATAGCCAGCATTGAGGTTTGTGCGTGGACAATGCCGGTTCATTCCCTTGAGTGCACCCGACCAATCAAATCTAAGCGACGAATTAGAGTTGCATGGGGTAATACTACGGTCTCTCAACATCAATCACTAGATCAAGATTCGAAAATGCATCCAAATGATACTATTTACTCCCAAGAACTTCGCCACGAGTTACGCACTCTGCAGGGAGGATACACATACATACATATCCGGCGTGTGGGATATTTTCGGGGTGGAAAATCAGGCGCGCCGTAGGATTGCGGAAAAATCTAAACTTAGCAAATTGATTGTGTAAAGCCTCCCCGGACTACCCTCGGGTTGGTAACCGTTTGGCCAGAGCGATTTGGTATCTAGCATTGTCACTACACCTTGTCAGTGTCCAGACCTTTCAACCTTATTTAGCAAAACACAAATCGTCGAGATCGACAATTGGTTGAGCCTCTTGATCTGCATAGATGGCGAGGCCGCGTAGGCGGCTTGATATGTTCATCATGGCTTCGGGTGAAACCCCTCCAGGTTTCAGATGTCGGTCGCGCTCCCCGCAGAAGCGGCATGGGACGGTTCTCAAGACGCTGACCGCTAGCTATCGAACGAATCGGAAATTGACTCATCGCCAAGGAGTACAATTTTTGGGTGTCGGTAAAGCGCCTATCCATGCCCATTTTTGGCCCCTTTCTCAGGCTCAGCCCCACCGGGCAGCAGTAAATGAAGGACAGCCAGCCACACGAATCACCCATGACATGCAACCGGAGAGATAATCCCATACAATAAAAACTACTTTGTTGTTCCTTTAACCCAGTGTTTACCATCCACGATCATTCACATCCGACTGCTCTTCTTCAAGAAGTGGTCGCTGGCATACCGAGGTCAGCGGCCCAACGTTATCAGGCCTCCAACACTCCATTTCTGCGATTTTTTCATTTTTTCCATTTTTATTTTTCGACAATGACTTTTATTACACCATGGCTTCTGGAAGCCACGTCCATTACGCTCAGCATCGGCTGCCAATGCGCGATTGTCGGCATTCTCTTCAGGATGTCAGATCAGCCACTGGCGTCCTGGGGATCAACGATTTCTCTACAGGCCGTCATTTCTGTCTTAATCACTGCAAGCAAATCGATGCTTTTACTCGTCGTGGCCTCCTGCATCAGTCAGTGTAAATGGGACTATTTCCGCACCCCACGACGACTGCGCGACTTTGATCACTTTGACAATGCGAGTCGGGGACCGCTAGGAGCGCTATTGCTATTTACTCGAAAGTCGTTCTATTCCGACATTGCGATTATTGGTGCTTTCATCACTCTTCTTGCGCTTGCTTTGGATCCTACGGCACAATTGGTGATTGATTTGGAAACACGATTGGTTCCGGCGGAAGAATCAACGGCTTCATTCAGCCATAGTGTTGTCTATGATAGTGGAGCTGCATTTGGGGAAGCTGGACCAAACTGTAAGTCTCTATAGTCCGTTTCAAACGGCGACTATTTCTGGACGCTGACTTTTCTGCAGCGGTCTTCACTCAGGATAATGCCATGACTGGCGCAATTATAAATGGCATGTATGGCCTCCCAATAGAAGCGCCGTTCCAATGCAACACTTCGAACTGCACTTGGCCTGGCGAGTTCGAGACTCTAGGTTTCGAGAGCAAGTGCGCCAACGTCACTGCGGAATCCACCCGCGTCTGCAATACTGGCATCAATGGCGTCGTGGACACGGAAAGAGAGGACTTCGTCGAGCCACAGATCTGCAACATTACCACACCGGCTGGCGTTGTCTTGCAATCAAGATATGTTGTAACTGAAGAGCGCACCGCTCTTAACGTATCCGCCGTATGCGCGGGAAGAGCCGAACCCGACATCTTTGCGGAATCAGACGGGCTTCTCACATGTAACACGCACATGAACGAGTCGACCATAAGCACATTTGGAGTCTACCGATACTCGGCAACCGACCCAGACAACTTCGACGAAATCGCTCCCTGGGAAGCGATCGAATGCAGCATCAGACTCGTCGCATACACCTACTCCAACGTCAGCGTTCGAAACAACGAATTCAAAATCGGCAAAACAGAAGTGACACCCTTGGTCTCCTCTGTTAGCGACGACGAGGCCGTCCCCAACTTCCTAACAAACGAATACATCGACTTCGTCCCCGAATCCGGGAAAAGCGACAAGTCCTACAAGATCAAAAACGTAGACTGGTATTTCCTAGGGAAACTCATGTATGTTAAGATCTTTAAAGGCGGTATTACTACAGGTGTGATTCAATACGTAACCAACTACGAAGGCGTCGGTCCCAGCGCCTACATCGACGCAAACATCACCGAACTATCCTCCAACATCGCGCTCAGTATGACGAATCGAATCCGAGCCAGCCGCAATATGACCGAGGCCGAGGGCACCGCCTTCCGCGAAGTCATCTTCGTCAACGTGCGCTGGGGATGGTTTATTTTCCCCGTTGCGACGGTCGTTCTAGCGCTTGGGTTCTTGATTACGACGTGGATACTGAATAAGAAGAGGGGAACTGCGACGTGGAAGAGTAGTAGTGTGGCGCTTTTGTTGCATGGGGTTGATGGGTTGAAGGAGAATGAGCGGATGGCGATTAATGATTGGAAGGGCTTGGATGATTATGCGAAGTCGGCGAAGGTGCAGGCTTCGAATGGGCGGTCGTTGAATTTACAGAAGGTTGATAAGTCGGAGGAGATGGTTAGTCTTGTGAGGTGACACAATGGGAGGAATTGGGAGGGAATGAAGAAGGTTTGCTTGCTTCGCTCAATGGCTTGCGCAAGGCTGGCTCTTGGTCCAGGGACCAGGAAGCATCACCAGATGTGATGCAGAGAGCTAAAGTCCTCGCCATCGATCTGAGCAGTCATGTTTTGAGCCGTTATTGTTTTGTGATTACTTGTACGTCAGGCGAATATACCCAATGACCATCAGAATTAGAATTTATCATTTTTAATATAGTTATCTTGAACATGATTCTTATCGTCTTAGCATGGGTATCTTGAACGAAATCCTTTCAACGGTTCTGTCGCATACGTGAAACTTTCCCCCGCTGTTCTTCGTCTCAAGACACGCCGCGGCTACCCCACGATGGGCCGGCCGCGAGCAAATCCATTCAAAATTGTGCTTGCAGTGGCAACTTCTCTGGGAACCAGTACACCTTTAAGCCGATGGCCCAAAACTCAAGATCCCCTGGTATGCACTGAGGCCCATCCCTCATGATTCATCGGACTGTGATGATGAAGAATTCCAATTAACAAAAATCTCCAAAACAAAGAAAAATGAAATTCCTTTTCGCAATTTACCGCCACCCATCCCAAAGGGTATAAAGGTACGTAACCCCCCGTAAGCCAAAAGGAACTATCCGAGATACGAGCGGGCCGCATCCCATCCGTATTCAGGAAAGCTTAAAAAGCTTATTTGGCCTATTTACCCGAATGATTGGTGCCGGATCGTCGGTCGCGTGTGCATGAGACATTCCACGCATGGCATAACGCCTTGCCGTGGGGAAACTGATGACGTGAGATTTAGTATGTATAGTATATAGATGATCGATTTGCCGCTGCCGAGTATCTGGCGTGTGGCCTAAGGTTGGATGTTTTAGATGGGAATCGTTGTACCAGTGTAGAGGGAGGATGGCGGATGACGGCTTTGGTCCGACGCGATTGTTTAGCCACTGACAAATTGACCTAGTCTAGACCGATCTTATCGCTTCTGGATCATGCAAAGAGGTTGGACAATTCTTGCAAATCTCTTTGTTTGCTGTCTGGCGAGCCCGAGGAACGTTGCATCTTTCATGGGCTTTCATGTTGAGAAACCGAGTTCAATTTCTGGCGAGTACTAGATTTGGATTAGTCCAAAATTCCCCAGATTGATATTCGCACTTTCAAAGAAACGCTCATACGCCTTTTGATACTGTAAATCAAGTCTCCTCCATATTGACTGACCCCTCCCCCAAAATCGACTTGGTTAGGAAAACTCGCCACCTCATTATCCTCACATCCTGCCGCCAAGTATGACGCCTGCAGTGCAGAAATACGCAACTTTCCATTAGGGTAGTTGTAGAAAGACGTTCTGGTACCAATATTCAGATCTAAGTAAACATCAACAGATTTACCTAACTAACGAAATCTCCACCTATATCGTTCACAGCTGGCAATAGTCTGCGGCTCTCAGACTAAGTATTCTCTTCTGGCTTGCGATAAACGATGATCATCCTTCGCAAGCACCGGTTTTGGGTCACAAGCAAACACGGGCAACCCCAGTCTACGTCCTTACCATACGAAGACCCCAATGTCAAATATTGTCTTGTACAACCTCATAATGCGCCTACTGATACTCCACTGGAGCAATCGGCCATCACATGATGATTGCCCACCCGTGGACGGCATAGTATCATATCTCATCGAGTCACTCTATGCTGCATGTCAGCCACGCTCCATAATTTTGACATGCAAGATAATTCGAATATCTAAGAGCTGGTACTATCGCTTTACGTGATGCCTGGGAAGGCAAGGGATGGTGCTTTGTCGTTTCCACGGAAAGTTGGCCCACCTGCACCTGCACCTGCCCGGGCATCTGTCCCATCCGTGGATCGGAGCCGCACGGACGCACCTCAACCTCAACCTTCACCTCTGTCGACATTAGGGAATCTTCTTCTACCCCAATATTGCCTCGCTTGTCTTTTTCTGTTTTCAATATCTCCCTACACGGCTCCCTGATTCTCGCCCATTTGACCTGTAACTTCAAATTAATTCGATAGTTTCCACGCCTACCGTTCGCAACTTGCAAGGATCAGTCTCTAGATTCGCCCATTGCCTTCACTTACGCGTCCGCATCGGCATACAATCGGCACTTCCCTTGTTCATCTAACCCTTAGCGATACCGCTGTAGGCGCTGCGTTCTCAAGCGCTGGATATGGTGTGTGCCGTTCCCATTTAACTCACATAGCTTCAGCCTAACTGCCACCAGGCCATACAGTCTAAACATGTCCGAAATCACTTCATACAACGATGTCGTCGATGGTTCGCGGCAAGGCCTAGCCAGCACGGATTCTGATACTGCTAAATCCGCCTTTGAAAGCGCTCTAGAAATACTTCAAGCACCTATCCCACAGTCATTACCTTCATCTCGGTCCACAAGGAGACCTTCTAGGCCCGTCGAAGAAGAACGAGAACCTGGGATTCGAAATATTTGGGTTTCAGCAATCTACTTCGGCGTATACAGGTATTATGGAAAGACTGCGGAACAGTTTCTCGTCGAGTTTGATGCTCCTGAGATTGTGAGGTCCGGTTCTAAACATTCATCTAGCCGCAGGATCCATCAAATCCTTCTTGTTCAGCGAGGATGGAACCGTCCAGACTTTTATTCAACCCTAAAATCTCTAGGTATTCACTTCCCTCAAGATCCTGGGATCAACTTCTTAGAGCAATTGTCCAAGACCGCCAGATTTGTTCCCTTCGAGAAATTCGCATCAGAGTTTCCACCTTTTTTAGCCAAGCATCTGCCCACCAAGAGGTATGCAAAGTTCAATCTTACTCAGGTAGGTCAGGGTCAACCAACTGAGGTTGTGATGGCCGACTTGATTGCGTATTTGAAGCAACAAACGGATCAATCGATGGGGCAATTGGCGACAGTACCTCAGGCGGTTGAAATACCCGCGCAATTAGACACAACTTCAACTTCCCTCAAAACTACCAGGCCATCTCGGTCGGCGACGCAACTGCCTCTGCTGTCCTCTCTATCCGAGATCGTGCAGACGACACGCAAGGCAAATCAAAAGGTGTTCAAGCGGCCAAGATTAGACCCTCCTACTGAAGTAGAACAACCTCGTAATATGCGCTCAATTTCAGTTCTATCAAACTTCCCTGACGCTCAAGTCAGCGAACACTCCTCATGTAGAGATACAGAAATGAATGACCTCGAAACACCCTATCTCGACGATGAGTCTCCTCCATCGACCCCTCTGCGAGAAGAAAACGACGGGGATTTGGAAGATGATGAAATCAGTCTCGTGGACGCTTATGCACCTGAAATAGTCGTCGAGTCGAGGAATGAAGTCCATCTCAGCCAATCCAATTCCGGCAATGGATCAGACGTGACTATTCACGAACACGACCGCTTCCTGCTAAACATCCCCGAATATGTGCCATTGCTTAGAGACTCCGTACAAGTTTTCAAGTGTCTCGCTAAAGCGCAATCTGAACATGATGTGGCTCTTACGAATCAAGAAACCGCAACAGCTCGCGTTGAAGCCGTTCAAACCGACATCAGAGCACGTCTCAAGATTTCTCCGAGACTTCTGGAAGACGAAATAGCTTCGATGGCTACTAGTATCACCGAGATCAAAGAGGGCCTAGAGCACTTCGAACATATGAAACAAGTGTTCGACAAGCCAGCTCTAGCTGGGCTGATCACGGTGCAAATGGATAAACCTAAGCTCATTACCGAATTGAGAAGTCGAGAGAGGCGTCTTTCCGAACTCGAAGTGGCTAATCAACGATTGGATGATGCGGTCGCCGCTAAAAAGACATTAACGGCTACATATCAGGCTGCATCGAACTCTTTCCAGATAGACAAGTTCAGGTGGAAGAGGTACCAGGAGCGGGTTGCTGCTATTGATGCCGACAAGGTCGATTTCTCTAAATTGATCTAAGTTCGTTTGGGCAAGTATGCTGAGGTTCGCAAGCTATTGCTTCGTGCTTGCTCCTCGCGTAAAATGTCTCTGCACTTTCTACTAGTCATGTTATACAAAAGCTGTAGCAGGTTATGTGCCCTTTAATGAATCTATGTATAGAATCCTTGTTTTAATATATAGGCAATTAAAAAGATATTACGTTAGATACTTTAAATTCTCTGATTCGATCCTACTTCGCAGTGGCAAGTTGTAGCAGGGTAGATTTTCCAAACAGGTAGGTGAGGCTTCCGTTCGCATCTACTCAACGAGGTTTGTACAACTCTGCCTCTAAATCGACACACACACAATGGGATTTGCGATTGTATTCTCAAGTTGGAATCATATGCTTTCGATGAATTGGCCGAAGGTCCTTCTATCGGATGCGCCCGGTCTTGATGGCTTTCCTATCTCTATACACCAAATATTGTTTAGATTACTGAATACTGCAATCATAGTACTATTCACAGCAAGAGACTCACGCACCTAGCATTTCCCCGAACTATGTGCACGTCTCATCGAACCTATCCGCCGGCGCAAAAATAGCGCCAGTCTGCCCTTCCACCCCCAACATAACAAGACTATCCTCCGTCTCGTTGTACACCGCCCATCCATACTCACTCAATCCCTTCTGCGGATCCCGTACAAATGCCAACCATGCTCCTTGCATGTATTCAATTGTCGCCAATTGCGCCTCGGTATTTGGACCTAGTAGAGTTGAAGTGTTGAATATGATTGGAAGTTCGCCTGATTGCGTAGGTCAGATATTAGTGCTCTGGTTGAGGGGGATGGGGAAGGGTGGGGAGGGACGTACTAGAGTGGTATGCACCCAACCAATCCACGGGATTCAGGTTGGGGAATTCGCCGAAGTATCTATAGCGCCATGAAGGGACTCCGTGTTCACCTCGTGATCTAAGGTGTGAGTGTTAGTGGCACCTTACCGATGACAATGCAGTAGGAACAGGACTTACCGCGCTGCTGCAGCGGCCGGGCAGTTCATGGATGAATTCGTAGCTGCATCGACTGCTGTTTGATTCGGACCTGCGGGATCAGAGCTTAGAGGAAGCAATGTCGCGAACTCGTTGTCGTTGATTCCAGTGAGGAATGGCTAATATCCTTCATCAGTATAGTCATCATCCAAAGATATCCGAAGTATACTCACCAAATTCGCGAATCTTCCCCGGCTCTGAATATCCGTGTAGTCCGACCAACTCGTTTCATTATCGCCTGCAGGTACAAATGAAAGACTTCGTCCACCATTCTGCGACGCATTGTACGTGTTCAATACCTCGATGATGGTGTCCGCCTCCTTCTGCTGGACGCACGAGAATTGCTCATCTTTATCTTCCTGATCACAACCAACTTGCTCAGCCACATAAGTAAAGTTCGAAGTATCATCAGCGCTAGCTCCAAGCAAAGACCCCACGCCCGAGTCCGCAATAAGACCCTGTACAAGCGGATCATCAGCCCACGCATATGCATACTTGTCGACTGACGATCCGCCAGCAGATTGACCCCAGAGAGTGATGCGTGATGGATCGCCCCCGAATGCAGCGATATTGTCATACACCCATTCTACGGCTTTTCGTTGATCGAGTAATCCCGGGTTGAGATTATGTTTATCTAGACTTGCGGCGTTGGGGAAGCCGAAGATGTTTACTCGATAGCTGAGATAATCAGTATGGAGACTTTTACCGTATGGCATATGAGTATCTTACTTAATTGAGATCACGATAACGTCTTGATTATCTCGAACTATTGGTCCGCCGTATTTGTATGGCGAGTTCGCTCCTCCGCCTGTGAATCCGCCGCCTGGGATGTAGATGATGACTGGTAGCTGCTCGTCCTGCTTCTTCAATGGCGCCCAGAGCACAAGACTTAGACAGTCTTCTCCGGTTGTCGCTCCAGGGGCAAGCAGGAATCCTAGAAGGTACTCTGTGTATGGAGTAGGTCGACCATTATTGATAGGAATGCACGATGGACCATAGGTCGTTGCGTCCAAAACTCCCTCTTCGGGCTTCTTGGTTACTGGTGGTCGGAATCGATGGATGCCGAGGGGCGGTTCCGCGTAGGGGATTTGGCGGAATACGCGTACGTTGGTCGTGTTGTCTTCAATGGCTCCTTTGACGGTGAAGTGGTTTGTTTTTACGGTGAGAAGGTCATCTTCACCGTGGTCATTGGCTGCGGCAATGGCTAACCATGCAAAGATGGCTGCGAGTGTGATGCGAACCATGTTTACCGTCGACCCGTGAGCTTCGAAAACTGGAAGATAAATATGAACTCATTGTCGGCTGCAGTCTTTTATTTACATATCTCACCCTGGTAGCTATTGGCGAAACCAACAATTGCCGATCGTGGTTGTGGATAAGCTCTTTTCCGGATGTCCAGGAACGATCGGCGAACGAGTCCCGATTCGGATATGTTCACGGACATCACCAACGGAGTTCACTCCACAAAAGTCCCATGAAATCTTGGGGATGAATCTTGATCCATCATTGTGGGGTTGTTCAATGGCATAATTCTGTGGGGATGCGGGGTTGCGCCGAGGTTCTAATACGGTAATTCGTTGAGAGGCGTTAAGTGTGGTGGAGTTCTGGGAATGAACACAAAGTGGCGAGCGCACTGAAGTCTCTATACGAACTTTTCCATCATCCTAGAACGGTTTTGGGTGCTCATTGGGTCTCCTTCGATGACATTAGCGTCTATAGTATGTGGCACTTCCGTCAAACAAAGCAAACTTGGAAGAGTCAAACACCTAGAGTTGGCTATAAGCGTGAGTACAGCTTTGTTTACCACAAGGCAGTCCACCGAACCATCAGCACATTATTACAGTGCGACATCTACCATTCACGATTTACTCGTCATTAGCCCATAGTGCACCCATACACGATGCGCTTCCGCGCTAGCTTACGGCAGAAGCCTGCAACTTCGGCCAAGCCCATAGGTTCATCCCAACTTTCACCTCTGCCACCTCACCTTCACCAGGCCCGCTTTTCCGCCGGACCCTGACTTTGTAAGCCAATGGAAGTGTGTGCGCGATCTTTAACCTTCCTAAAAAGGCAGGTTCAAAAAAGTGTCGACGGCGGTGCGGCCGATAATGAATGATGAACCGTCACATGACTTCTACTACCCTTGGGTGGGCCACTTGCCAGATGTTGACGTGTAGTTTTTTACGACAGCCACCATATATGACACCGGATTATTAGGAGGAAATGAGTGATCTCTGTATTTAATACAAGGAACATAAAGGATATTCTAAAGATGCGTTTCCCTTTGCCCGTAGCGGTGGGGTAGTGGTCGGTGATTTCTAGTGAATGGCCACTCCCCACCATAAAACCCCTACTACCCAGCCCATAACTTGTTATATTCATCCATACAAAGTCTCAGCATTGATTTTCGGTCAAATTCGGTGTTTTTGAGAGTTTCCCCGTTGATCTGTATGTTTTCGCCAATGTGCCACCTCTAAGTTAGTGGATCTCATGTATCAATCAATCTCTAGCGTTGATCTCTGTCAGAGTACAATACGATATGTACTTGAAGCCGCCTAAATAAGGGCGACGCGACGGCAAAGATGAGTCGTATCGCGACTGTTTCCTTAAATGGACTTGGAATGAGCGGAGTCGATGTAATACAGGCACCCAGAGGAGACGCATCGCGTTCAGCGTATGCTGCACAAAAACATCAAGTAGCAGATCGTCTAGGTCGCATCATTTGTTTTCAGAGGGGTATATGATCTTTCTGTGGCCCCTTCGATTCACGAACATACAACACTCATGAACTTTCTTCTCTTATATATGAGCGTAGAGTTACGGTGTAAAAGCCAAAGGCTTCTTCTCCCAGGCAAGTCTATAATACAATCCAACTCCTTCCCTTACACTCGTATACACACAACACAGAGCAATGATTCAATCGTGGTGATAGCATATGCAATTTTACCGACATTGTCACTTCAAATGATAAAATTGTGCCACTAGGGAGTTGTACAAGCACAATGACGGCGATTTCCTTTCATCGATGTTTGGCCCTTGAGCTATGCATTGTTACAGTGATTCTTATGGCCATGGCCATGGGAAGTATATAAGAATCACAATAATCACCCTGGAACAGCAGACTCTTCAAGTTCCTCGGAGCAATCGACACCGCTACACAAACAAGTCCTTAGGCACCCATCCTTCCATCGTCAAAAGCTTAGAGTCGCCCGGTTCCTACATTAAGCCGCTCTCAGCCGTTCTATACCTGTCTTAGCACATACTCTGAACGATGAAGGCTTTCAAGAAATTATCTTCCCCTTCGTCCTCCACTTCGTCTTCTAACTTTTCTTTCATGTCTAAGTCTTCTAAATCTTCGGTTATGCCGCGCTTGACTCCCGAGAGTCTGTTGGACGCGGTCGATTCATCCCTTTTCCTCAATATCGACTCAGACGCCGAGGAAGTTTCAACGGACAACCTGGGTTGGAGCTCATTCTTATCAGATTCTGAACAGGAGCATATTGACAACAAGGACACTGTTCCAGGGGTATGGTCTGATCGTGATGACAGACAAAAGCGGACCATGGCCGAGTCAACCGCTCGAGATCATTCCACATTATCCGAGTTTGCCAATGCTCTGGGATGTGGCGATGGACTAAAAAAGACCACAGCCGAGTCGATGCTTGAAGATAGTTCCAAGTTATGCGAGTACTCCCACTCCCCAGGAAGTGACGATGGACAAAACGATACTAAGGCTAAGTCAATTCCCGATGATCAGTCCACATTATCTGATTACTCATGCGTTGGCCCAGATAGCGATGACCCCGACTCCTACCCTGAGCAGATACGTCTAGCAAAACTTTCCAGCCAAAGCACTGAGACCGACGCCGTCTTCCAAGAATACAAATCTCAGATCAACTTGCTCAAAGCACAGGGAAATCAAAAACAAGCCAAGCTCACTCACACTAATCAAGAAACAGAGAGCGAGATGGAAGCTATGCAACTCGAGCTTGCCCAGCTGAAATTAGAGAAAGCACAGGAAAAGTACCTTCGAGCCAGCCTCGAATTCCAGAATGAATGTCTTGCCGATGTATGTGCCAGGGAGAAGAAACAAAACGAAGAGTTCGCGCAACTCTTGAATGAAAAGAACCTTGAGCTCGTACGAGATCGAAAAGCACATGAGGTCAGCATCGCGGCGGTGCAGAAGGACCATATGCAGGAGATGATTAAGCTCAAGAATATGTATGCACAGGACAAGCGCAACCTACAGGAGGCCAACAACTGTGTAGTCGAGAGCTATGAGGATGAATTACGAACGCTGAGCTGTGCATCAAGTGGAAAGAGTGCAGGCCCGAGCCGGACTTCTTCTTTAACTAATATGTGGAAGAGGATGTCGCAGATCAAGGAGGAGCGTTTCTATTGATTTCTCTTATTATCGTTACCATTCCCTTTGTTTTATTGTCAACTTTACTATAGCCATCCTTCAAAGAGAGATCCTCCCCTACTAAGCATTGGGAGGATGTCACGCAAAGAGGTTTCAAGGTTAGCGTGAAGCTACACTGCGAAGCACAGTCTCAACTTATTGTTTTCGAACATGCGAATATGAATTATCAGCAAAGACAGCAAAATGTCTTCTAACAGATCTCATTAAACTAGACCCTTATTTCTTTCTATCAATTCGAACACTGCATATAGGTTAGTCAGCGAGGCAACATGGTTGTCGTTGTGGTTGTGATCATTTCATGGGCATCGCATTGTTTAGTAGCACAAATAGTCGTACTAAGTCTGGGATCCCAAAGTATGCCTCGTGATTGACACAGAACTCTTTTTTTTACGGACCGCGACTATAGATCACAGGATTGTTACCCAGAGTTCGAGGCGGGCATTCACGGTATCGTCTCACACCCTCATCCACAATGTTTCTCTTAATACATACTTTTGTCTAAGGAAAGCTCTTTCGGGAGACCATCATCCTGCGTGTAAGACACCGCTCAGCAACAAAACCAAATCAACATTATACTTTCAATATGGAGGCATATACCCTGCTACTTATGTAGGAGATATTGAATGTGCAAAATGTCGCATTGTCGCTAGACCTGCCACGTCGTGAGGTGTTTTCTGGACAAGCTTCCTGTTACGTTTGCAATCCACTATATTGGTCATCGCACATCTTGGCGCATATGAGGCAGCCCATCCTTGTTCTTCACACCCAACATTATCGCAAGTGAAGTTGAAGAATATACAGCTAACAACAAAGAATAATACCATATTTTCTATATCTTGAGTATCTGCTATCATATATTATACAAGTATCTCCTCGTCTCCTCCCGCCAGAATGTGATGGGGTGGATAGTAGACAAGATCGGACCGACTAGGAATAAAAGTGGGCTGAGTACTAAACTCCTCGGATCCGTATTCCGAACGCAACCCATTTGGTCAGACAAAGAAAAGTTGACGTAACAACATGTCGTCTTTTTAAAGTTCACCCTTGCAAGTCCGGAAGAAGCTCCACATGGTTCCGAAAGCATCCTCGTTGGAGTTTAGGAACCCTTGGAAGTCGCTCACCACGTAGCCAACCCAGCGCACCACACCACACACCGTCGCCCTCCACAAAAATCCTACACAGGGCTCCACTATACCAAGACCGAAACATGCACCGGTTCCTTAAAAACATGAAGATTTCCCCTTCCTTTCACATCCCTTGTCAATCTTTACGCTTCTGTTCGATGCATTCTGTAGCGTGCCAGTCCAATATCTGCAAGTCACTTTACCACCACCCAAAAGCTAAGAAGCGATTACAATGCCCGACATCGACGGCGTCAACGGCGCGCTGAACTCGCTTCAATTGGAAAATCAAAATGGCCACTCAAAGGAAGAAAGCAAATTCGCCGACGCCCGTCACTTGATCGAGGTCCAAGATACAGTCCACGAAGGCCTAGGTGTCTTTGCCAAAGAAGACATTCCCCGCGGGACCCGCATCCTATGCGAAAAGCTACTCCTGGAACTAAACGGCGGCGAGGACCCTCGAGAAATCTTCCGCGCCTTCGACAACCTCGACAAAGCATCCAAAAAGAAATTTCTCGAACTGCACCCCTTCGCAGCCCCCGTTCGAAAATCGCACGTGCAAAAGTACATGAAGAAGCAATGGGACGAGATTTCCGAACACGAGCGCCGAGTCCTAGGAATCTATGATGCTAATAGTTTCGAAGTTGGTGTTTTCTATCTGCCAAGTCGTATCAATCATTCTTGTATCCCGAATGCGCATTATGAGTTTAACCCTGCGTTGGAAAGAGGCACATTCCATGCTGTTCGTGACATATCCAAGGGTGAAGAGATTTATATCTCGTATATCCACGGCGGGACAAGAGTCAAGTCATGGAGACAGCAGAAGTTAGATGTTTGGGGATTCGTGTGCGCATGTCCATCCTGCGAAGATACGAAAGCGGGCAAGGAGCATGAGGCAAGACGCCAGGAAATGTTTGAGCTTGATCAGAAGTTGGCGATTCAGGCTACTTATGGAACGGAGATGACGACTATGCAGGCGTTGAAGACGGCGACGAGACTTGCTTCATTGTTGACTAAGGAGGGGGTTCTAAATAGGGAGTTGAGGTTATCGTATCATGATGCGGCGAGGTATAGTCTTGCGCTTGAACCTCCGAACGTTAAGATGGCAATTCTTTGGGTTGAGAAGGAGGTTGCGCATGAACGGGTTTGCCTGGGTGAGGATCATCCTATTTATGCTGCTGCGTCTGCGCGCTTGGGATTGTTGGTCGATGTTAGGGATGGGAAGGTGGGATGGGAGAAGGGGATGCTTGAGTATTTTGAGTAAGGATTGGAGTAAATTTTGAGTGCAATGATAGACGTGAAGTTTGTAGTGGGTTTCCGGCGATTTCGATGTTAACTATCCAAGCACATGTTAGCTTTACATCGCTCAGCTACCCAATCCGCAAATCAGAACTCATATATCTACCCAAGAATATCAAGCATTTTCGCCTAGACCCGGAGTAGACGCATGTCTATACATGAACCCTTCTGAATCCTTCCTAGCCTACCTAATCTCCGATCCAAGTACGTTACAGGCCAGCAGGCATATCGACAGCTAGAACTGTTCCGGTATAGTGAAATCTGCTCATTTCGCAGAGTCATAGGAACTGGCAAAGATCGACTAGGCAATGCTAATGGGCGATGCTCGCGTGATTTACCGCAGTGCCCGGGTTGTAGTCCCCGATCAGCCTAGGCCTATGAACCCCTACAACAGAGAGTAGGAAGAACAGCAGTATGTATACGAGTTAATGGTTTGCGTAATATCGCACAAATTTTAGAATTAATTTTAAAATTATGAATGGAAACACAGCTTCGGGGAGATTTGCGTCCCCTCATTCTAAGCCACCAAAACCACTTTGGCTTGCAGACAGTCCCAGCCATAAATACGACACACTAGGCTCATTATAGACTACTACACCTGTATGGTACACTTATTCCTCATCGACCTCAGACAAAATATCCCGCACCGCCTTTTGACTGATCAAATAAGTCGGTCCAGCCGGGAAAGCACCCGGGGTCCTAGGGAAAACCGAAGCATCTACAACCCTCAAACCCTTAACCCCATTAACCCTAAACTTCGAATCCACACAATACTCAGGATCGTCTTTAGGACCCATACGACAAGTTGATGTGACGTGGTGACTGAAAGTATGGTCTTTGAGGGACTGGCCGATTTCCACACCAGGAACGGGTTCTACGATTTCGTAGGGAGTGTAGGGTTCGCCAACGTTGTTGAAGACTTCAATTGCGAATTCGGCGGCTTCGGTAAGAGCTTGGAGTTCTCTGTCGCCGTCCATTTCGAAGAAGTTGAAGTCGATGATCGGCGTGTCGCGTGGGTCTGAAGATCGAAGGCGCACTGTTCCAGCGGTGTTGCTTGGTTGCATCTTGACGAGGGACCAGAAGAATGTTGATGGTGGGACGGGATTGTTGCTGTAGCCTGGCCAGTAGCCTCGGAATTCTACACCTGCGTTGCCAAAGGCCCAGATGTCGGCGTCTTCGTTTTCGCTTACGCTCGATCGGAACCACATTGAGAGTGGTGCTGCGGCTTGGCCGTAAGGGCCGTATCCTTGCTCCCATTCTCGAAGGCAGATGTCATTTTCGGGATCTGTCATGTTGCAGCGTGCGAGGGGGGAGTTGGGCCATGAAATGTTGGCGCGGACGGAGACACCGCCTTCGTAATTGTCGCACATATGGTTGCCCTTTTTATTGTCAGGTAAGGTTTTCTGTTCGTGAATCTGGTAAACTTACAACAGCGTTGTTCTCGACAAGGACATCGATACCGTGTTCTTCTAACTCCTCGCGGGTACCAATTCCACTAAGCTTCAAAATTTGTGGCGTGTTGAAAGCACCTCCAGCGATGATAACCTCTCGAGTGGCCTTTGCTTGACGAAGGGTGCCATTCTCAGACGCATCGTACCTAGGGTCACCACTGTACATGGATTCGCCTTGGAGATATTCGACACCGTAAGCCTTGGGCGCATCTTCATCAGTTGCTTCGTCAAAGAGAACCCGAGTGACCAGGCTATGCAGTTGCAATGTCAACGGATACTGTTGCGATCCATTGTCATCCGTCGCATTGAGGGTATCAATCACGAAATTTCGCGGTCCGCTACGCTCCCGGTCTTCATCGACATTTACCACAGTTTGACGGACACCTTGCTGCTGATACCGGCTCGCGTTGAAGTTATTCGGGTCGCGTTCCAGGAGTTCGATGAGCTGCTCCCTACTCTCGACTTCGATTCCTTCGAGCAGACGAGTCGCTTCGGCGACCACGTCCGTGACACCCTCGCGGTCAATAACGTAGGTGATGTTATTCCGAATCGACTAATAGAATCAACAACTCTACTCCATTCTCAAAATTGCAAAAATTTCTTTCTTACCGAAAGGTAGCCATCGAAACCATGCCCCTCAGAGCCGTCAGGGAGATAATGATTCCTTTCAAACTCTGCAAGATATCCATGCAAGTTCTCTGGTAGCCAGTCATCATCACCTGTTGACTCCGCAATACGGATCCATTCGTCATCTGCAGGGAAGGCGAAGTTCATAGCGTTCACTTGTCCTGAACCACCTAAAGTAGCCCCACGCGGGTAAAAGATACCCAATCTTTCAGACGTTAAGATTGGTAGATTCAAGTTAGATTATTTAGACTCACGGTTCTGCACCCTCGGGGGGATCAAGACCAACGTAGTAGGATCCGTTTTCAGTCCGGTAGGTAAACTTGTTGTCGCGTCGAGCTTGGGTCTCATTCTGGAAATGGCTGACCCAGAATGCCCACGCTGCATTTGGGTTTTCAGAGTTCCTCTGGGCTCTGTAACATGTCTATTAGCAATGCAAACTTCACTTACTGTATTTGAGATAACTTACCGTGCTGGAATGCGCTCAGTTATATTTTCTCCATTGTCACCACCAGCCTCGAGTAATAGCACAGAATATCCTGCGCGGGCTAGGTTGGCGCTATAAATCTGTTAATGGACGGTTTCAAAATTGAAGCAATGCAGATGCGACCTACGCAAGCGGTCCCCCACCAGGTCCAGAACCGACGACAATATATTCATACTCATCGGAAGAATTCTGCTGTGTTGGCAAACCCGTAGTGAGCGCTGCAAGCGCAGCAGTAACAAAGAAGGCACGCATCGTAATTGTCAACAAACCGTATAGTCTTGAAGTGGTCGGTACTGTTCCGATGAAAGACCATCAGTTGCAATCAGGAACCACGGTATTTAAATCCAAGGTCATGTCCTTCCGAGTCATATACCGAAGAACGAAAGAAACGGAGGACGACAAATTTGACGCGTGGAGCCAAGCAAGACAAACATCATCATCCAAGCCCTATGGGGCTCGAAATGATGCGCAGAAACAATCAAAATAGCCATGGCAGGACCTGAAAAGGGTCTCTTGGCTATAGGGATTTACATGCACCGCCATCGTTTAATTTCTTGTGGTATGGCAAACGATTACAGATGACGCGACGTTGTGGTGGATGTGGTTGATGTTAGCGGAGATGTAGGTGTAGCTTACATCCGGCGGTCGCTATATGTCCGTCGTTGCGGCGTAATGGGCTTGGCGGCAAGAGCCGTCGGCGGGTGGCCTGAGGCTTTGCATCAAGCAATTCAGACATTGAGTAGTAGGGCGGAACGAGCAAATACTTTGAGAATTTTGAGTTTTTCGACTTTCGTGAGTGTGTGGTTCATGGTGCCATGTATCAACGTGGTTATATGCGACTTTTGATCGATATCCATCACAACACATCAATCTTTGACGACTAGTATGACAATTATCGCAGCCGAACCGACCCCGAAGAATTAAGGAGTCTAACAGGTGCTAATATTTTGAGAAGAGCGAGCTATGTTTTCCACTCGAAAGCGCCTTTTTGCAAATCTAAGAGCAATCTTCTCGCGTCTGACCAAAGGGGAAAAACCACAAAATGTATACACTTAACAGAAAACCTGATTCATTTCACTCCATCAACTATGCTAAAATGACTTAAAAAGCGAACCAGCCAAGGCCACGAACGCACTCCACCCTCACAATCCCCTCAACGAACGCCAAGCACAAAGCGATAAGCGAAGCACAGCCTCCCTCCTACCCTCCTTGTCACGTATGAAATAGGTTAACCCATGGAACTACGTAGGATAGAGCTAGTACATGTGCTTTATTGATACCCGTCCATTGCACTAAGAAAGGAAAAGGTAGTTCGACATGGGGGACGTTTCATTGGATATTCTGTGGGCGGAAGTAATCTCCTTCACTGCCCAGCGAATGAGGACTCGTTCGCCGCATAAGGCATGACATGATCACCAGATCGGTAAACACAAGAGCCGTAAGGATGATACCGAAGAAACGGACTGGTCCATATGTAGAGTGATGTAAGCGAGCCGCCTGGATGTAGGAGTCTTCTAACACAATATCATGTGCAGTCTTTGAAATCAGATATCATCATGAATTCAAAGTTGCCCCCTCACAGATTGGCAATCATGAAGAATTGTAACCTCAACGTTCGCGATGAGGTTGCCGAACGTTTTACCGGCCATGTTGGCGATGTAGATCCATCAGCCTTAGGGAATTGCGGAGATAATCGGGCAAAGCTCCGGGCGGGGCCGCACGGATGGAGTTAACACCTTAATGCAACGGAAAAGCCAAAATTTCTGGAAACAGGTCGCATTCCTTGGTTTTTCTCACGTGGGTAGAGTGTTTCTTTTCACGACGCTCTAAGGCCCGGTCGTTGATGCAAGCCACTAGGCACATGACACTATTTTCCCACACTGCAACCGAGCGTACTCGGTTTCGCTGGTAGTCAAAATAAAGTTGCTCTACACTCGCATTCTAGCCAGATCAAGGTGCTTAATAAGTTTACGCCTTACTTCCAATATGTCCGAGCACCTTTTTTAGCCAATTGTTTGGGGCCACTGGTATTCGGCCGTTCGAAGAGTCCTTGTCTACAACAACCACGGGTCGATCGCGACTTTTCAAACTTTGTCAACTTTGTGATTTGATTATTCTTCATAAATTATGTTCTCTAAAGAGCAGGGCCCTGTTAACACAATGATGAACTTGAATGGCCGGAACCTAACATGGCTCATAATTAATGCCACTTCAGGCTTTGGTGCCACAATTCCAAAATTAGTACTTTAATAGGGGCATAAGGACACGCAACATCGCCAAACACTTTCAAAGTCTCCTGCTTCTTCCCAGGTGATGAAACGAATAGAAGCCAATGGCTACCATTGAACATAGAGGACCCGACCACCGATTCGATAACAGAAAGACTTGACTCCAAGGGTACAGAGATACATGCGCTAGATATAATTCAAGAAAACTCCATCCAAGGACCCGTAGAGGACTGCACTAAAGATGAGGATAGGAGGCAAATGAAAGCTGTCTATTTCGGGTCTTCAGCTGTTGATGGCATGCTTTCACTACTATGTAGGTCTAAAATGTAGTTGGTCAAGAACAGGATATATTTCCCAGTGAGGTGTATAAGAGACGAATCGCTGCCCCTTCTCCTTTGTTCAGGGCAGACTCTTCGAGAGCGGGGTAACTTGCCTCATTATCACGTGCTCTGGCCTACTTGGGCCCATATTGGCGCAGATGGGCCACGCTGAGCATCATGCGCCTCACATCGAGGGTAGTCAGAAATGTTTGATGGCACAGTGCAAATTTCCCACATGATGCTAATTTCCAATTTTTAGCTATAGATTGTTCACATAGCATGTTTGGATGGTTTCAATAGAACTTTCCTTGAGAAGATGTAGCCATGAAGGGCCTAGTACGTACTTGCGGCTAGCATCCATGATATTTCTATTTCTGCTTATTTGATCGAAGACTTTCATGCACCTAGCTCTAGGATTTACTTTTCATGCAAGGAAAAAGAAGATGATAGGACACTTTTCGTATTTGTGACTGCTGAAATTTGGTGATACGCAAGACACGAGGCTGAAGGCCGAGAGATTTGCGGGAATTTGCCCCGCCCATGCGAGGGGACAACCTCGCGCAGAACGCCAGAGGTCCATTGGCCTTACATGCATGATGTCTACAGAACAGGGAATTGGTACTCCAAAGACTTTATGGAAATATATCGGAAATGTACTCCGGTATCCGCGCGACTCGTTTACATACATAGAACTTACCTTTCCATTGCTGCCTCCACGTGAACTGAGCGCAATGAAGGGTATGTCCGTATTTCGTAACAGAATACTCATCCAGCTATTTTGACCATACTACCTCGAAGTTTGTTCACACTTCATACGAATCCTTTCCTTCCCAGTCCCATCATGCCAAGAAGCCGTATTCAGCCTCGTGCCTGCTGTGGCGCATATTACTATGCAAGATTATCACAATCACCGACTCAAACTGCCGAGACGATTGGTCCGCTAAAATTAATCTGTATGTCTCACGTAAGTGTCGCGTTGTTATCTTGGTTCCGGCCCAACGCGTAGCTTTCGCACTCCTTCTACACAATTTTTAGTGACCTATGTTCGTTGCTATGGTGTCCACCTTCAACGTTTGCTGAACATTAGGCTCTTGGCTTCGACGCGGAGCTTATAACTCCCAAGCTACATGGCGCACCCGGAAATGAACACAGTGTGCAAAGACTGTCATGCCATTTTCGAAGTCGCAGCGTCTCTTCTTCTAGTGCACAAATCTGAGTATGTGGACGTCGGATTTGGAGCGTCACATCGATCACGACTAGTGACCAATATCTCTCGGTCAACATGCCACATGTGCACATTGCTCAGTACATCATTTCCTAAACTCCTCAACCCACCCGACCCCGCAGAGTCTATTTCTATTCGTGTGAAAAGAGATGATCACGATCAAGCCGTCGTGGATGTTTACCTCGCTTTGACGAGCACGGACTCTAGAGCGTTTTCAAAAGCGTTTTCAACATCTCTTATTAAGGTTCAGAGCGGTAAGAGTATTGATGCATTCGTATAAGTATCACTTTGGGATAAACTAATTTTTTTTCAGTTACATCAGGACAGGTTCGTGTTTTGGATTCGCCCAAAACATGGTCTCTGGAGTCGTTGCATACTATGTCGTCCTGGTTAAACAACTGCCTCGGAGCTCATGATGGATGCGCAAAGTCACCATTGACATCGAAACTTCCATTGAGGTTGATAGACGTCAATTCAACCTGCTTTGGGTACGAGCGGTCTATCGAGAAGATGGATTCAGCCGTATTCAACATGCTGAGCCTCGAGAATCTACCCAACGTTCAGATCATATCCTCTAGTTCTTTAGCCTCAGAAACCCCGTACCTCACTTTAAGTCATAGATGGGAATATCCGCCAGGTCTACTGCTTTCTAAAGATACAAGATCCTTGTTGGAGAATGATATAACGGCACATCTCCTACAATTCAAAGAGGCAGCTGTATTTCGACACGCTATCCATGTGACCAGAGCTCTTGGCTTTCGCTACATCTGGATCGATGCTCTATGCATAATGCAAGATGATGAGGATGAAAAGATGACTGAAATAATGCAGATGGATCAAATTTATCAGAACTGCATGTTCAATATTTCGGCTACTGAAGCAAACTGTGTAGAAGGCTTGGTATTTGATCGAAGGATGCTACAGACAAATCCGTGCCGAGCAACAGTTCAAGTGGCAGAGTCCCAAGAGAATGTTCATCTCCAGGCATACGCCTACAGTTCCAATCCTTGGCCAACGGGACCCCTCAACAAGCGTGGCTAGGTTTTTCAGGAGCGAGAACTCTCTCCACGGATTGTTCACTTCACCAGAGATCAGGTATTTTGGGAATGTGGTTCTCTCGAAGCATCAGAGGTCTTGCCACATGGGGTCCCAGCTGAGAATCTGACGTTCCCTAGCAAGTTCGTAGAGACCTCTTCAGTCTTTTCTATCACGCAAGCAAAGCAACGGTGGTATGATCTTGTGGAGGTTTACTCCCAAACTTCACTCAGTTTCATTGATGATAGGTTGCTTGCGATCTCAGCTTTAGCTAAGCGGTTTTGCCTTGAGATGCGTCGAGAGCCGTCGGAGTATTTGGCCGGGATGTGGGAGGGTGATCTGCCTCTGTCATTACTCTGGTATCATGAACCGTATCCAGACATATATGAGCACGGATCGATAGTGGGTGCTGAGACTGAGATGAAGCGTGCACCTACGTGGTCCTGGGCATCAATACTTGCACCAATTCATTCAGTTGTTTCATTTGGCCTAATAGCAACGACTGAAGTCATAGACATTGCTATAACAAGACACTCAGCAAACTGCTTTGACGGTACACAGTTCTGTCGACTTCGTCTTCGCGGCCCCGTTTGCAAATTTCGCAGAAGTATTAAAGATATTAAAGATAAAACTGGTTGGATACACGTCGGGAAATACACGCAATTTGAAGAACTCAAAGAATTTCGGCACGCCAATGGCTTGGGTATTTGGTGGGATATATCTCGCCGCAAGGTATCTGATTCCCTGGCCACTGCTCGCTCATCTATCACTCCAACACATGCCTTGATCCGGATTTCCTCAGATCAAGACGATGATGGTCCCACAGAGCGCGGGATTGTAATTCAGCGAACGGCTGTGCATGGCACTTATACTCGAGTTGGTTCTTTCATGATTCTATCAGCATTCGATTACCAAGGTTCTGAGCTTGAGCAAGCGTTCAATGGTGATCTCGACACGCTTAGCGCAGACGACTATCTCGAAAAAGATTCAAGAGGATACTACACCATTGACATTATTTGAAAACAGAACGCATTGTTCTAGTTTATGGCACTTCCGTTTAACACATTTCATTGAAAATTTCATTGTTATCATATCATAAACCCTGGATTATGTCTACCGCAAGATATGGATACACTCACATTACATCCTCAAAGCAAAACATGTTATTTTCAATTCGTCCATCTACTTTCCTCCTATCTGCTGAATAGTATTTGTAAACACTTGAGATACAATTACGACGCCCACCACTGGCTACCACACGCTCCTACCTCTACCTACTCTACCAACAGGGCCCAGATTCAGCGCTAGAGCGACTGAACAGGCCCCGAACTCGTTTTCCCCCGTCTTAATTCTACATGATAATCCCACACGCTCAGTATCAGATCCATGCCCAAAATTCACTTCCCCTACCTTGGGTAGTATCCATCACGTGACTCTTCACCATTCACGTATTCATGCACCGGAATCGACGGTCTAACTTCTTGCCTAATTCGGCAGTTTGAAATGCTCACACATGGCCCAAGTGCCACGTAGAGTAGTAGAGTGTGGGGAAAAGTGGGGCGCTGAGGTGAAAAGGAGTAGTGAAAGGGGAGTGAACAGGTCGGCGTGAGAAGCGGTTTGGATGGATGGGTCGTGCGTAGGAAATCGTGGCGGGATGGAAAATTGGAGATGCATCTCAAGAGATCGAACTGTTGGCAGCCTTCTCCAACTTATGTTTTCTACGCTCTATCGCGGATGGTCGTATAGGAAAGCATGTTTCACCGCTACCACCTTCCGTCGAAAGTTTCGTGTTCATAAGTCATTTTGAAACAGAATAAGTTGTATCTAAGCAAGGAAGGTCAGCGTGGCCGCGGTTCACGCTCAACATAAATACATTCATCCTGGACTAATATTGGTTGCCAATGAAAACGGTCGTAATAACTGTCTGAGATGGAAGGCGATATACTTCTCTCCGATAAGCTTGTGCCTATGCTTATACTAGAACATCCACTAGGCATATTAGATTGGAGGATCGCTGTATTGTTTGCTACATTCATGCAGACTAGGACCACAAACCACCATCAACGGTGACAAAATACAGGCATCAGACACAGATGTTGTGAGGCTTTGGTCATCTATCGAAGTTTGCTAGCAACTTCACGTGGGAAAGGTCATAAGCACGAATAGCCAGATAAGCTAGAGGGTGATGAGCCCTGCCCCTGTAATTGTGTTTGTTCTACAGAATCACCAATCCGAGAACCATATTCAAGGATCATCACCCCATAATCAAGTCCATCAATGATAACTCATGGTTTCTCCGCCCCATCGTGTCTCTATGCTATCCGATGCAACACCGCTCCGGACGCACATGAGAACCGAGGAATTGAAGTTATTTGCCGGAGGGACGAGTGTAGGTGGAGCCACCATCACCGTTGTTGTGGTAGGTAGAACCCTGTCCAATCATTAGCTAGATGTTTGGGGTTCTTCGGAGGCACATACATTGGGATTACTATAGTAGTATGAGCCGTCGGTGTTGGAGTAATGGTAGGAGTTCGAGTTCGAGGCAGAGGAGCCATAGTCACGGGAGCAGTAGTGGTTTCCCTTATCGGTCATGTTAATATGATGCGAGATAACAATGTAGAGATGTTACATGTCAAACTCACCTGGCTATTGGTGCCGGAGCTGGTGACGGAGTAGCCGTTGCCGCTACCGGAAGACGAGGACCCCTTAGGCATACTGGCGAACTGTGACTGCTTGAAGATTTAAGATGGGAATGTAGGCTTTTGAATGCTGTGCAGAGTGGGTGTGGTAGTGCTTGTGGGCGAGGTTGTCGTCAGAAGAAGGTTGGGGAGATCAAAGGATAGACGCCAAGGCCACACCAACCATCTCTTTGTTGGCGTTGCTGGGTCGCACCTGCACGCACGTGAGAGTCCCGCTTTCACGTGTTTCGAACCAGATCGATTATGCTAGCCAAATTAGGTGATGCACCTCACCGACTCTGAATTTCACTTCACCACTAGTAATAGAAGGATAAGCGGTGATGGTAGTGTTTATTTTGGCGCAAATCTCTCGTTGCTAATGCATCCGCCAAATTGAAGCGATAAACGCATAATTCAGACAGCAGTGTATACGTAAGGACTGGGACCGACAAAGAACGTATGCTGGCCCAATCAGTATCGTTTGGGGATGTTTTGGCTCTCCATGCCACTTGATTGGCTGGGAGCCCCGCTTTCTTCCCTTTGATATATAGTAATCGCTGTAAGGACGAGAGGCGGCAGTGATTCGTCTCTTTTATACGATATTAGCTGAACACATCCTGTTCGAAGACTCAAGTCAGTATTAGACCGTGTTGCGAACTAAACCCTTACAGTATATACACGGAACCGGCACGTTTGGGATCAGAAGCAGGATGCTCATCATAGCCTCTGCAGAGGCAGCTCAGGCATGACTTTCGGGGACTGTTTACTTAAGATTGTACAGGAGGCTTGATCGCGAGAGGCTGCCATGATGTGGGGCGTTTCAACCCCTATCCACAGCTGCACTGAGGGTTCAAGTAAAGATAGAATACAACTACAATGAGAACGGAGATAATATTCTTGGGAATGGCGCGTCGAACCCTAAGCCGCCTGGAGCTATCTTTGATAGTAATTAGTCTAGCTCTCTCACTCGACCCTATGAGATATATCCTGTCCTTGACCAAGTCCGTGATATTTGACTAAGTTTGTAGCCTTCAATTTTGCATCTATGCTGTTGAGATTTCAATGAAGTTATAGCAATTATGTTCCGCCATTGTCTTTTGATAATTATTTAGTCCAAGTACTTAGCACAAGACCGAGGGCTGAGAGTTCATCTTGCGGTGACCAACAATGGATTCCCGGTGTTTGGGCGCGTTGTTTGTGATTGGGTTGCAGCTCGTACAATCCCCACCCTCAACTTGAGGCTGACACGGCTAGGTGCCCCGAGCAGTTCAGCTGAAACATCAACCCCACTTCAGCCTTGCGGGAAATTCATCAACAGTCTACGAATATATCGTGTTCATGACCTCCACATCGTGTGGCACCGTGTTTGTGAATATAATTCCTCCAATATCAAGACAGTATTGATCAGTGTGTTTTAGAAGTTACAAAGATTACAAAGGAGCGTGCACGCGATACATGTAGGGCTTAAAGGCGATTTAGCGAATTTCATATAGACGACGTCCGACTGTGTCTCTTTCCATTTCCCTACCATGAATCTAGGACCTAATTATCAATGAAAACTCCAGATTTGCTTCTCATGTGCTGTTCATGTCCGCGTCGCACACCTTCTATTAGCCATCACCAATAGACAATCACCTCGTTACTCCCTGTTACGATCTTCATCCTCTATCATGGCTCAGCTTTAGATGCCCCTTTTGCCAGCCCGATTCGACACTTCGGTCTTCTGCTCCTTGGAACGCTTCGTCATATGCGCATAAACTTTCTTCTCGCCAAGCTGGTCCAAACAAGCATCCAGACAACGAATCATCAACGTCTCAGAAGCTTTCTCCAACTCCATCATTTTGCTCTCATAAGCTTTCTTTTGCTCATCGAGGGCCTTATGCTGGAAACTATTGCATTTCGCACTTGTAGCGAGTTGGTCTTCAAGGTTTTCGAGCTCGCTGATAACCTGGTCTAGTTCTTTCTTGAGTTGCTCCCGGTGATTGTGCTCGAGCATGAAGGCCCCGGAAAGGGTTATGAGGATGCATATGAGGCTGAGGCCTAGTGGGGTCAGGAACTGAAGTAAGAGGTTTAGTACGGCCTTGGAAGTGGCTGAGATCATCTTTAGTGCCGTTGAGAAGATGACGGTAGCCCACATTGTGACGTTGAGCTTAGCCGTAGGGCACGAGAGAGGTTGTCTGTGGCTGTAAGTTGTAATCGAATGAGCTGAGGATGAGGGTTGTGGTGATTTTTAGGATGGTAGGGGGAAGATGTTGAGAAGTCAGGAAGTAGATATGGCCGGGCTTTATTAAAGAAGCATATGGCATGCGGAGCGGCCCTTGGTGAATCTCCGCCAAAGGCTCGTCACCTCATGTCACTCGCCGGATAATGTAGCACTGCAATGTGCAAACACATTAGTAGGTATACCGCACGATACATCAGCAGCCAGACAGTCTTGCCGTAGTTTCATTAATGTCTTTTTCACCCCAAGGAGAAGCCTTGTCGACCGGTCACCCACTGGCGCATGCCTCGGCTGAAAATAGACTCAAAACAGCCGCCGCCATTCCACGTTTGAGCCTGACAAAAAGAATAAGGAATTTTATTCGAAGAGAAGATCACTGTTTGTGCATCCAAACTTTTGTAAGTTATTTGCGTTGAAACCGCAGCGCCAGCTAGAGCAAACACCCCTGAGGATTCATTCCAAAAGTTCGCCATCAAGGACATGGGTGAGCTTGCGGCCAGCAAGATCCGTTCGAAACGAGACAGCGTTGGTGTTAGTGCGGCGATTGTGATCGCATTAAAGCTAGGAAACAATCTTGATGTTAGGAGCTCTCCGCCAGCTGCAAAAGTAATTGCTCGATCTAAACGGGAGGTTTATCCCAGTTATCTTGACTAAGAAGTATATTTAGCCTGTACGAAGCCCGGCTCCTGGTCTCGCCAACTCATGTGAGACCAAGTGGTCAATATAATCAAGTTCTCCCCATTATATGATGGTTGCGGTTTCGCTGCTCTCCAAATTAGAGCGCAAGTTGATTATAACCAGCTCTCATAAACACCACCTTCCTCCAGGAGAATTCCTTCAAGTGGATCCAACCACAGACCTGGCCCGTCCTCGTCCATGGTCTGGAATGCGTTCAAGTCCCCTCTATCCCCACCCGGTTCAGCGAGTCTGTGGCCCTCCCAACCAGTTTCAACACCACTGCGTGCACTGAATTGTAATTCGTTGGCAATGATATTAGTCCATTTTTCAATACACGCTTTCCTTTCCCTAAGCTTCCACGATATCAAGTCCAAGAAGTCGTTAGACCATTCGGAACAGTGTGCCGCGGCCATCTCTACCCTTGCACCTGCCAATCGGGACGCGAGACGATCCAAGAGGTCCAACATCAAATTGTTTGAGATGCCGTCAGTGTTTGTGCTTGTGGTAGCAGCAACGTTGTTACTCATGTCCGCGTCGGCCGCAAAGGAGTCTCCCTGCCGATAGCGAGTAAGCAGCACGCGTCTATCTCGACGAAGAAGGATCACGGTGGCACTCATGAGGTGCAAGTATGCTGGCATGGGCATGTAGAAGAAATGGCAAACTGGTATGGTCAACCATTGCTCGAACCATTCCCTCAGTGCAGTATCCGCAGCATCCTGTTTGCTTGTTGATGGTATGTGAAAGTAGTCCGGCGTGTTTTGTAATGCAGCAACTGCCTCGTGGTTTGGGAGGTGGTCTGGATTCAACAGCTGCGGCTCCAAAAGTTGCAGCAGCGCAGAATTATAATGGCTGGATACCAAGTCTGTGCTACCATGTTAACGCGGAACCCTTAGCAATAAAGAATTTCTCCTCACGGCGGTGGGTTTTGTGTTCACCCTCAGAGCCACGTAGATTGTGGAACTCAGCAAAGAGATTATCGAGGCTGACAGTCCAGGCATTCGAAGAGAGCCGAACATCAACGGACTGGTCACTCTGTTGGAGTTGGGCGATCATTTCATTTATGCGCTGGGCATACACAAGTTGCACCAGGACCTCATCCGTTTCATACTCGAGACCACCCCGCAGTTCTTGGAGTTGTCGTTCCATGTGTTGAGTGAAATGCCTGCCTGGGGAGTTCATGTTCTTAAACGCCACCGCAAAACTGGCGCGTTCGCGTCAGTTACTATAGGCGAAGTAGGATACTTGGCATGATATAGAGCTACGAACCTAGAGTTGAGGTACCAGACAGCAAGAATCGCGCGTCTCTCATCATTTGACAATGCTCTTGGCTCGTCTGGATCAATCCCTTGAGGACCCTTATTTCTCATTCCTGGCCTGCCTCGTGGTTTATCTAATCTCATGTCTGCAATCAAGCTGGAAGCCAGATGTGCAAGAGTGCTAAAGTGACCATGGGCAAAACAGAAGTAATGAAAGAAACCGAGGAAAACGATGACGCTCTGCAGGAGGTCCAGAGACCGGTGGGGACTCGTGAATACTATGTCGGATATCTGTCGCAAGAGCAGTCTCCTTTGATTCCACATGGACCGACGATCTCGTAGCGACGCTACCATCCTGATCGCTTTAGCGAGGAATGGTCGGGTTCGTTGTAGTTCGATCGCCGTGAGTCCATCGGGGATGAGAACAAACGGAAATTGAGGACTCAGTCGCGTGCGATAAATCGAGAGAAGAGCTTCATCAGACTCTGTGGGTTCAGTGTCATCCCTGCCATTCGTTTCCGAGATACAGGTACAGGTGGGTGTAGGGAATGGATGGAACCCTGGTAACCAAGTACTAGCACTAAAAGCTCCAGTAGGTTCGGCCTTGATCTGCGCAGCGTAGACGTTAGACGCTGACTCTGCTACATGATTGCGCGAGTCCTCAATCGTTGCTGCATTGGCCTCTTCTGTTGCAAAGGGTGACCCGCGGCCTAAGGATGGATTCGTGGTGCTGTTAATATTACTATGCTCGTGTCCCGGCTGCGAAATTGCAGATGTTGGTGCGGTGCTGAGTATATACAAATCAGTTTATTGTAGATTTAGCTCTGTACCTTGATGGTCCCTCACATCTCATTTTTGCGAAGTCTTCTCTTCCTAGGCTTGCGAACCTGCTGGGGGCAGGATATGTTGAGGCTCTGGCACCTGTACACTCCGCCGTATTAGAATGTGTTTCTAATGATTGTAGGATTCCGAGGAAGGTTTGACAGAACTGGAACTACATGGACGTACGGAGAACCTCACCTATTGCACTTAGGGTCATTCGTCTCTTGGGAGCGAATGCACCTTGTCTTTGCTTTCGCGCAGGGGTCACACGCGGAGCCCCATCCGGCAGACCACTTCATGCTCCGTTAACAATAGTATGCCTATGCCGAAAGCATATCGGAAAGTAGACAATCTTTCACAAGGCTGTTCCGGAAAATAAAAATTTTACGGAAAAAAGGCAATTGGTAAGGTTTTGAACATTTGAAGAGGCGGAAGTAGAGGTGACGACATCGCGTACGCGGGCTTGGTGGCGGAGCGGAGACATGGCAGAGATCCGAGCCGGATATGCCAGCCCGGGAGGATCTACTGCGCAAGCGAGTATATTTCTGGTGCACTCCTACTTGGCTCCTTGGCCATTGAATTTACGTTATTTCGCTAATCTGCCTAGGCAAGTGGAGGTTCCATGCTCACACACTAGTGCCACAATTCGTCAGCTCCCCGAAACTTCCGCGGAATGTTGGCCGGAAAATTGACAGAGCACTCCCCACCCATCCGAGATGCCTTTTTGCACGTTGTCTATACCGCATATGATCGTCACGTATCTCTCAAATGTTTTGAGAAGAGTCAAATAAAGATTTATTCCGCAAGCGAGCAGCGAACTCTATCCATCAACACATAAGGAACCCCGAATTCTTAAGACACGTTGGAGAATAATCACAGCAGTTTACTGTTTTACAAAGACCATGTATCAAACTCGGTTAATGAAAATTCCGTATACACTCCATGGAAATTTCGGAGAAGTAACATATTTGAAAGACTCAGCCTACATCTCTCCTGGACGACTGACTTTCCCTGGCGTTTTCTTTTTTTACACCGTTGCCCGTTAATTGAATGCTTCATTTCTTGCTTAGATAAAACGTACAAAGACACAATAGAAGAGCCTTGTCGCGAAGCGATGAGCACAGCGACAAGGCTGCTGTTCTGTGCTGTGACCCTAAGGACCGCCGCCACAGCTCATGATCACCGCCATGGCGGCGAGAGCAAAATCCCAGAGGGCGAGACGGTGTCGCCTGAGCCGCTGGTGAGTCGCGAAAAGAATGAACCGCGATGTCTACGGACAGGAGCTGACGAATTTGGGGAAACAGGACACAATTATGTGGGTTCATATATTCATCCAACTATTCGCCTACGGAGTCGTCTTCCCCATCGGCATGGTCTTCGGCGTAAGTTCTTGCCTCTTCAAGATCTAAAAACAGACCAGTGAATCAGAATTGTGAATGAACTGACATCTTAAAAACATAGCTGAGCAAATCGCGCTGGCACGTCCCAACCCAAATCTTCGGCACGACCCTCGCCATCGTCGGCTTCTTCCTTGGTCACGCCCACAAAGGTCGCGAATTCACAACCAATAACGTCCACGCTTCTTTTGCCTGGATCCTCCAACTACTGCTCGGGACCCAGGTCGTCATGGGATTATACCTCAAAGGACACTGGGAGAGAGGCATCAATGAGTCGATCCGTAGACTGATTAGACCGTGTCACTCGGTCCTTGGGAAGGTTATGACAGTTTTATCGTGGACCCAGCTACTATTTGGGGGGGTCACGGCGTTGGGCATCTGTCAGGGAGACTATCTCGGTCAGTGTGCCGCGCACTTCATCATGGGCAGCGCCTTCGTCGCCTACGCAATTGTTCTCACGATCATCCTCATCGTTGGCCAGGTCTGGCTTCGGCGGAGCGGGCGCTCCCAGGAATTCTACGATAGCATTGTTCTCTCTGCGTGGGGTTGCGTCAATACCTTCACCGAGCATCACTGGGGCACCGAATGGGTCCGTAACGACTGGCAGCACACTACCATAGGCGTCATCTGGTGGTGTGCTGGTGCGGTTGGTTTATGGCTGAGCTGGGATCGCGACGGGAATCCAAAGCGCAACTTCATTCCAGGAGCTGTACTCTTCATTACCGGTTGGACCATGACTGCGCATCCGCAGGAGCTTATGGTCAGCGCAGCAACACACTCGGTGTTTGGCTTCACATTGATGACTGCGGGTGTGACCAGAATAGTCGAGATTTCCTTCGTTCTCAGGGATCAGCAATCCGTCTCATCTGATGGCCGCTCTTGGAACAGCTTCCAATTCGTCCCTATATTTGTAAGTCTTCCTTGATACCTCCTAACCATCTTAGAGCGTCGGTTAGGGTCAGAGCGTTTCTTCTAACTCATTCCGTCCCAGTGCCTCTTCGCCGCCGGCTTCCTTCTCATGGGCGCCACTGAAGAGCAAATGACCCTCATTGACGCTTCATCCATGGACCATGTCTCTTACATTCTCCTCCTCCTTTCCGCCGCTTGCATCGTCTTTCTCTTCACCAATGTACTCATTCACCTTTACGACCGCCTCGCCAATGCCCAACCTAACAAAAACAACAATAATACTAAGGACTATTTTAACGTACATGCCGCCGAAAACGGTCGTATCACGGCGCACGAGGATTTTGAGCTACGCGGCCTTATGAGTGAGGATGAGGACGACGCGGACGAGGTGGATGGAACCGGGCGGGTTCGTAATAACAGCAGTCCTTGATAATACTGCCAGGAAGATCAACTCAGCTTGTACCTAGACTTGTAATTCCTATTTTTGATTATAGAACAGACAGCATTTTTGGGGGATAACACCAATATTGTCAACATTTATATGTAACTATTAAACCCGCGCAAATCTTGTTGGGATGGGTATAGGATGGAAATTCCGAAAGGGCGAAACTACATAATATGACCTTTTACTCCAGTCTTGCGATAGAGGGGAACTTGTTGATAATTATAGCCAATAAGTTCTGCGTAGTGATACCCTCCGTCCTGCCTGGCACTTCCTCCAAGGCAGACTCACACCAGACCCAAGACAGGGCAAATCTTCAGTCGCTGCGCAACCAGGATGCTGCCCCACCATTGTACCTGCCTGCCATTGTGCTCGCGCCTTTTTCACTATCAATCTACATCTCCGCTTCGCGGTGGTTCGACTTCCGCCACCACAGGTTCGATATCCGCTTCGGATATCTCATAGGCCTAATCCCTACTATTTACTATTTTCGATATTACTATCGCCCCATCTCAGATGGCACTGGCAAGGCATGGGCCCCCCGCAGCAAAGGATCCGCAATCTGACCTAGCAGAGATTATGAGCAATCTCAGTTTGAGTGGCTCAAACTGCATTTCTCTGCAAACTGAGCTATGCAACACATCTCCGATTTTGGCCAACAACTACTACGACTCCTTCTCGTCCTTGCTAGATGAAGAGATTGGAATTGAAGATAGCTGGGATATTAATGGCGAGGATGAAGACAGTTGGTATACATATGACGAGGTTAAAGACGGCTGGAATACAGATGACGAGGTTGAGGAAAGTAACATGGCTGATGATTTGATTAGAATGCTTAAGGGAGATTGGTCATGAGGAATATATGTGTCGTCAAGGAAGGCTTTTCACGTCGCTTTAGTAGGGCTGGAACAGAGTGAAGGAAGTGTGCGCAGAGTCGCAATCGTTTACGGCTAGAGTCTTTGACACAGCCTTGCCTGCATGATCACAAGCCTTGTAGATACGATTGCGCTTTATGAGACTCTATTCCCTAAGATAAAGATGATGTGTGGGAACCAAGTTCATTTTTAGAGGATACAAACGCCGATATTTAGTCCTAGTATGTCAGATATCTGGTCAACCTAACTCGACAATCCTTCGCCCTCTACGCGCAGTACTTCCAGGCTTATCATCGTCTGGAAAATTCTTAGAGTTAGATGTTTTGCACCAATTTGGGACGGCCTCATATCTAGCCTATAGCACACGACTCTGCATTTCTGCGACGGAGATGGACTGCTAGAATTTGCTTCACCTGACATTCGGTGTCTTCATCTGGCGTCGTCGTCCTATTCCTTCACATGAACTATGGCCAATCCCCTCATTAGGATTCGGCTTATCTGCGGTTTGAAACGGCATCGATTGAAAATCTAGAGACTAACTAATTACTGCGTACGACTTCGAATACTCAAATGAATCATACCAACGAATCTAGATATCAATTACGAATCCCTACGACGGCGAAACGTTTACATAAACCCGTTTCCGTTTCTATTTCCAGCATCACAAAGACGATTAGTGTAATCTAGGAAATTATCTCATGATCCAAAGCGTTGAGGATGTAAAATTGCATTTGAAATTGCTAGTAGCGGATATAAATAGTGTGTGTATGCTAATGGATTGCCTTGTGATTGCGCGATGGTACATATCATATTACTTATTGTCCCTTTGAGAGATCCTATAGTACTCAATCATTTGATATGGTCTTTGTGTAATCAAATCTTGAGAGTGATGCTTTCGCCTCCGCCAGGTGACATAATACCTCGGACACTCCGTTTGAGTACTTGAAACGTCGGCGTTAGAATTCTTGCACTTGACGATCTGGGATGGCATTTCGCTCGGGGCTGTAGCTAGGATAGGGTGCGAAAAGGTAAGGTAGGGTTTAGGGGGATTCTAAAGCTGGGGAGTAAACGGTAGTGGTAGCGTGAGTGAGCGGCACAAGATAAGACTTCGGCAATTGCCTCGTATGGCTAACTAACACCGTCTTCTGCCCATGTGGCTTATCCAAACCTCCATCATCAGGGTCCTCAATCAACCCTCATAATGGTCGTCACGAATAACATGCTCCACCGGGAGCACAATTGCATCGGCATAACCGCTGAGAGAAAATACTATCATGTGCATAATACATTCATCAAGCTCTCACTGCGTCCTGATGAATGGCAACTGAGCAAATTCAAAGGCACCACCCATGTCCCAAGGCAGGGGCGGGAACGGATACTTAATGAAGCCGCATGCCTAGCATTTCTACGAGACAACTCCAGTGTCCCGGTTCCTAAGCTACATTGCAGCTTTGAAGATGATGGCGCTGCCTACCTTATCATGGAATATGTGTAGGGTGTTGGTATGAATAAGCTAGCCGAAAGCGACAAGGCTGTCGTGGTTCAAGAGTGTGTTTTATCACAACGACCTCTCTCAGGAAAATGTTATTGTCAATCTAGAAACCCTAAAGATTGCGGCTATTATTGACTGGGAGTATGCCGGCTTCTACCCAGAGTTCTTCGAGCGCCGTTTCTTCGAAAGGAGTGGGCCCTCTGTTGCCCTTGATGGAGAGGAGGAGGATTCGCAAAGACTAATTGACTTCGTGGAGAGCAAGCGGTATGTCATTACGTAGATCTGTCACTAATGCAAAGTTAGATTATAGATGTAGCCAACATTTTACTCTATATTTATAAGGTAGTAGCATCTAATACTATTCTATTGGAGTTGTAATTGGAGTTACTCTACCGCTTTACTTATCTTAAGCACGTCAAGCTTCGCTAAAACATCTCTCTTAAATCTCTCCTTTCCCCAGGCCATGATTCGAGCAAGAAAATGCACAAGACTACGCGCGTCGCTTTCACGTACGGTACGCCAAGTCTGAATACACTCCATGTGGAACGTATCATCATGTTCGAAATGCACCCACAGCTCATGCGTTGGGCCTTCGGTAACCACTGAGAAGCAGAGGGATGGTGTGGAAGGCCGGGCTCGCGATGCTGCGGATAGTGAGAACATGGGCTCCGAATCGCTCAGCTGAACTTTATGATCCACGCTCAAGGCTGAGCTTTCGCTCCATGTTGCCTCGTTATGGAGATCCTTTAGTATTGCAAGCATGCAAGCACCACTGACAGCAGCTTGATTCTGCGCGCCAACTAGACTGCCCGCAGTGCTCATTCCCTTGGCTTCAACAACTAAAAAGGGGAACCGTAAACCCATATCAGCAGCATGCGGATCACTTATTATGGAACCAGCCGCCTGATGATGATAGAGGCGCTGCTGATGGCTCCTCACAAACGCAGTATGTTTCAACCCGATCACGATATCTGGCTTTGGGGTCGATATGTACAGTGGGTTCGCGAGGTCAGTGCTTGTGGTTGAGGCAACTGAATGTGCAGATGGCGGCAATGACGGAACAGACCTAGGGAAGGTAGCTATGGCACCTTGTAGGTCAAGGGGGAGGAGAGGATTTTGCGTGGTGGCGGGTCGAGGCGTCCGTGTTCCCTCTGGGTCTTCGGATTGCCATTCATCGGGGCCAGTGGGTTTGAGGTTGGAATTCTAGACTAGCTGAGATTAACAAGGCGCATTCGACAATCTTCAAGGAATTGCGCAAAGAATTACCCTTTTCCGAGGCATGCGTCTTTAACGACCCCGGCCAAAGATCCGCGACGCTCCTCACGACGCTATTGAGGCTCATCTCCCAGTCGCCTTCGAGCGAGCACTCCCTCGCGTTTCTTCGTGACTCGGCCCAAAACGTGTGGGTTATACCATCAATTTCCAGGGCAGCTCCGGACTGGTCCATGTGGAATGTTACCCGATCCTCCCATGTCCTGATGTAAGGATCCTTCGCACCTCCTCGTCGATTGGCAGAGGAAGGCAAGCCAGCTTATCGATGGGGACGGCGGCGTTGTATAAGTTCCGGGTACGATATGTCTGTGGCGAAGGCCTTTTGCTCGGGCTAGGCGTTCGAGACGTCTGTGAGCGGGCGCGGCGTTTTGCGTTGCGACGTCCACGATCGCTCCATGTGGAGCTCCGCGGTGTTGGCGGCGCTTCCATCAGGTCTAGATCGCAAACGGCTGAACAGTCTTGGATCCAGCCATGAACTGAGCTTGAAGACTCGGACGTTTCGACAACGGGGTGCGCGTGATGGAGAGCTTCCTGGTTTGGCGGGCGAGATAGAGGAGGGGTCGAGGATGCGCGGGGGGCGCGCGTGCACGTGCGCGTGCCGATGTCGGTATTCTGCAGCATGCAGCGACGCTTCGAATAACAGCCAGCATGTTGCACAAGTTGAGCTTCAGAGAGACGTCGTTTCATCCTGAGTTTAGTTTAGGGTTAGGTTGGTAGTTCAGGTTCGAGCGCAAAGTGCGCAAGCCAAAGTAAACAAAGTAAACATTGCTTGGCATCTTGCCAGCCCTATCATAATCATCACCCCTTTAGTAATCCTCTACTTCCGGACTCGATTCATGGAAGAACCTGCGTGATTTTCCATCGGAATTTGGATCGTATCGACATCACAGTATATCGTGACGATGTAGCATAGAATTCCAAGAATCGAACAGTTGAGTCAGATCGACACTCGCTTTGAGTTCAAACATAATTATGACGTTAAGCGCAGACAATCCGCTGTCAAGTCTATACCTTTGGCACCGTTCTTGACGCTCTGAGCCTCCGGCGCAACCTCGGATGTGGAGCGGGGTTATGCTCCCCCGATCACGTGATTTGTATCACGTGGCTCCGCGGCCCTAAGTAGATAGAGGTCCGGGAGATCCTCGGGCCCGGAGCGGCCATACTTTGGCCCGCTCCTGAGTAGGTAGGGCGGCCAGGAGTCTACTCCTGCTCGCCACCTCAATGTATTCGTCAACACCTACCACCTGCTCGATATCATGTGACTAGCCCGTTACAGTATATATATATATACTATATATAGAGAGAGATCTAGTACTAAAGCTAAAGTAACTAGGGGCCTTAATTTATATGGGAAATACTAGGCAAAACTGACTTAGGAATACTATCGGTAGAGTATGCAGTTTACGCCTCATAACGTCGGACGCGAGGCAGGCCCTTGCAATTATAACCAGCATTTGATCCTTCCTTCATCCGCGTCTCTATATATTGGACCAAGTCCTCTGCCCTCAAGTATGCTCCAGGCTCTTCGACCGGGGATAGTTCCCAACGACTAGGAATGGATTTAACAGCGTTGTCCCATGTTACGACCTTGGCCATACGTTGCAGGCTAGAATGTGACTTGATGACACTCACATAGTGGTCATGGAACAAGGTTCGCCTCTCGTACAAGTCCTTGAGTAATCGTGATATAGTTACAGGGAAGGATTCGAGGTGTTGCAGGAGTTCGGGGTGGCCTTCCTTTGCGTGTTTTTTGGCAACTTCCATAGTAGAGCAGCCCCTTCCCAACCCGGACTTTTTGCATATGTCGTTACCGAGGGGTAACTGATTCCATGCCTTATTAGTCTTCGCTGTCAGCTCGATAAGGTTCCTGCTGAGCTGAAATATCCCGTCATGGACAGCTTTCCATATGGGTTCGTTTGTAGCGAACTCGGCGAACCTAGCAACGTTAGTGTGGGTCATGTTGTATAGAGCCTCAAACTCGAGTTGGTGTTGCCATTGCAATTGACTTGGGAGACGGCGGTAGAGCCAATCAGGGAGGACACGCGGGATGTCATGCAGCTTCTCAGACGCGGACTTTGTGGCCCGACCCAATCTCTCTTCCATCTCGAGGAACTCATTCCGGAGCTGGGTTGCCGCGCGGGTCACATGTATAGCTGCTTGCTCCGTGGCTTTCAGATCCCCCTGTATACCGTAGACATTCAAGATGGTCGCATATGGATGCCATTGGTTATTGTAGGTAAGGTAGGTCCATTCAATAATACCTTGGCTCACAGCTCCAACACACTCGACTGGTAAGGGCCCTGGTATTTCTGATGTTGCGTCGTCGTTGCTGGGAGGGACATGGCTGTCTGAGGCTGCCTTGGATGAGGGTGGCCACCTTGATGGTGTGTAGAATAGAGCCAATAACACCACTACGATAACCAAGGCCATGAACCATAGCGGGGTCATACGAAGAGCTCGAGAAGTGTTATTAAACGTATTTGCGGCGACAGCATATCCACGTTCAAGTCGAGTAGAGTTGCGGTACGGCTGATCCCCGGCTGGAGGAGTGAATGTCTGGCCCGGAGGGGGGTCACTACGTCCAGGGCCGCGATACCAATAAGCAGTAGGATGTGGGTAGTTCCATGGAAGCACAAGACCCCATTTGAGAGCATGCTCAATCGTTCCTGTACTGGTCGGGGTGTTGATATACGGGTTCATGGGATGTATCTGTGCCATTGTGGATATTCGATGATGGAAGCAGTGGAAGAAGCTGTGAAGTACCGGGAAAGGTGATGAATTGCCCGGAAGGATTTAGATGGTTCGAAAGGGTTGTGTAGTGTTTGTGAAGGTGCTGGAGGGGGATTATAGAGGGATTTTTTGTATATCGTAGACAGATAGATGTTGTGAGTGTATAATACCGTTATCGGAATTATACTAGGCTATTTTGATGATCTGATGGGAATAGTGGTGAGTGTAATGTGAGTGAACAAGGAGAGGAGCCAATGGCTCGGTAGGCGAGAGCAGGTGGACGTGGATGCACGTGACAATACACGTGATGAACCCCCGGATTGCTAGTGCATGTGTGGGTCCGGAACGTGCAGCCACAATTGCAATGCGACAAGATGACTGCGTGCTTACGTTAATTGTGACTTTGCACCGTCCGTCTATGTAGCTCGTGGATGGTTTGCACCGCGTGTTGTGGGGATGGAGATCTGGTGCTTTGCTCACTGTGGCTTGTTCATTGTGCAACCACCCGTTGTGGGCTTTCAGCCGCTAGTTTATGCTTGTTCGACATTCTTTGCTCGATGGTGTAAACTCGGTAATTGGCTGGGCAAGGGTACTGGTGCCATAATGAAATAGCGGCTTTCGCCACTGGATTGTTCACACTTCAATCCCTCACATTTTAACCACTCGCACCTTGGTTCCTCGCACCTTAATCCCTCATACTTTAATCCTCCATACTTCAATCCCTCACACCTTAATCCTTCACAAGTCAATCCTTCACACCTCAGTCCTCTCGAACAATCCCCTCATACTTCAGTCCCCTGCCAACGTTAACCTGGCGGCGGCAGAAATGTCCTCCGAATATGTGCCGTCCAATTCCGAGCTCTTCTGGGTGAACATTGGGCGCGGCCAATTCATGAATCGGCTCAAACCTCGCAGGAGAACGCTGAAGGCTAGACCGACAGGTGCTATATATTCTCCCCCAACACAGGCATGTCGCTAACATTCTGAACCTGTAGTTCCCGATATCAACAGAGGCCGAAGCCGGTATGCCATCTCTGAAACTGATCGCTTCTGGATCGAGTATGGTCGCAGACCACGAAGACAGGAGACGAGCTCCGTACCCCCTTCTATGCGGTTTTCAAGTCCCAAAAACAAAACCTCATCTTCCCTGCGGCAGAGGTTCCGCCAGACTATCCAGAGGATCCGGAGCTGCGTCGACAAGGCAAAACGTTATGCGGGAGGCAAGGCAGAACGTTATGCGGGAGACAGGACGAAACGTTATGCAAGGTCTGTCTGGAATACAGTGAAGCGCAAGCGGCGCCTGGTGACGGGACTTGCACTGGTGCTCCTGTGTGCTGCACCCGTGGCGTACAATAGCATCGCGTATTACCATCAGCCGGCACCCCAGGCAGTCCAACGCTTCCGCTTCTACCCCCACTGGATGCACACAGCAGATGCATATCAAGTCTTGGGCATGCCAGAGCCCCTTACTCCAGCCTTTATCCCGCCACTGAGATTTGCAACCGACGCCTACAACGACATGAGCATAAAATGGCACCCAGACAAGTGGGTTTTCAATGGTTTCAAGAACCAAGCCCAGGCCAATCAGGCCCGCGAACTCATCAGCGAAGCCTATCATCGGTTCGAAGTACATTGGAAAGATCCCGGCTGTGCCCATGACTTCAACGGGGAATGGGCTGGCCTAATGAAACCTGTCGGGCAAGGGCGAAGGCTGATTATCCCACACTTCAACAATCACTGCGAGTGTACGCTACAAGGTACCGCGAAAGCCGCCTTTCGAGCAGCCTTTACATGGCCCGCCAACCAGCCCCATCCACCAGACGATCTCTCCACATATTGCCCCTGCAGCTTCAACAAGATCTGGCGCGACATCATGACCAACATCCAATACGAACGTATACCACCCATGGGAATGACTCGGTACTACGCCGACGACCGGAAGAGCAACAATACCCTGATCTGGACCTTTCAATGGTGGATGCTTGGATACCCGTACCCGAGGAGGTGGTGGCTCCCTTACTCGCCGTTTCTCCACCGGCTCTTTTTGCGTCTGCATCGCACGTATCCAGACCTGAGTTATGAAGAGCAGCACGAGCTTTGGTTGAAAGAGTTTGAGATGCGGAAAGAGTGGGGTCCGGAAGATACGATGCAATGTTTGCAGTGGTGGACGTGAAGCGTGCTTAGAAGACGTCGAAACGATTGTCATTCCTTTAGCACGGGCGGACTTCCTGTGGCGCGCAACATTGTCTAAAACTGGCAACACTCCCTTTGTTTCCTTCTTTCAGATTTTTCGCGAATATCAGGGTTTTCTATTTTTACATCTCTCACCACGAATTTCCCTTTGTCACCATTTCTCTTTGTTACCGGCGCCCCTGCTAGCAACCATGCACCGTCTCCCTATTCCCCACTTGCTATAGTTTCATAATATCCTAAGACTCCTTTCATTGTCACACGCTTTCACATTCACGCCACGATGTTCATTCTTGCTCTCCCCCGATGACATGAAAGACGCGGCAAAGACGTAAATGAAGAGGATAGATAAGTTAGTTTGTTCTTAGAATAACGATTGTCGCGATTTTATGGCAAATACCACCCGACAATGAATAGCACATGACGCGGTCCTGAATTCTAAGCCACCTGAACTTCTATTCGATGGAGCTTGATGCGATGCTTGCCTGACGTCGTTGGTAGAAGCTGTAGCGGCGGTTTTAGATCTAATACGCTGAGATGAGACAGGTAACTCAACGTCGTGTTTCCAATACCTCTATCTATTCTTATTGATTATAATTGACACTGCTGGTGCCTAAAGCCGGCGCCCTACAACGTTATTATTGTCATCACCCAACGTAGTTTCTCTTATCAAGAAGAATCTCATCACACCACACCCTTCACAGATCAATCCCAGGTATCGTTACGAAAGGCCATTACTGCGGCCAGTCTAATTACCATCATAAGTTACTCATCACATGTCCTCGAAGGATTATTCACTAGTCTCGGCGTGGGCTCATTTATCTGATCAATAGGTGCGCGAGTAGAGGGCATCATGTGATCGAGGAGAGAACTGAATTTATTGATCTGATCTAGGAGCAACTAGGATCTTTATGTACTGTATACGGGTGGAGAACCGGCAGCGCACCCGAGATGGCCCGGGTCTATGATTTGTATGAGCAACCCTCTAAACACTTAACCCAGCGACGTGAACCCCTGTTGAAGCCTGTAGTCTGATATCCATCATCCGAGCTTAGAAGTATATCTGCCGTCCAAACGGGCGTGCACGGCCAAGCGCCATACCGTCAGCTTGACCGCCCAATCCGCGGCTCTGTCCAAGAGGGCGTACACGACCAAGCGCCATAGAAACAGACTGACCGTCCGATTCGTAGTTCTGCAAGAGGGCCAACTCAGCCAAGAGAACTCTTTCTCTCTCCTAGCGCCGTTCCCAGGTCATGCTTTGCATGACTTGCATCAGACTAGCAGACAATTGTCCTTGCAACTCCATCTTCCGTTCCAGCGTGGCCGATGATAGATCTAAAAGGTTGATGGTCCCTGGGTTCAGCTCCTCGGGCTTCCAGGGCCAGTGGCGGTGGGCGAGAATGCGCATGTTGCGTAGCATGGTCAATAAGGTTCCATTCAGGATGATGTAGTCAAGTGATATTATTACAAGAAGTGTCTAGAAGAGTAATGGTCCGAACAGGATAATGCTGCACAGAGTCCTGTATGGTGTGGTGAACTAGAAGACGACGCTCGGCAAGTTGGCTATGAGAACTAGGCTGATGAAGAGCATGGTACGATTCATGGTGCTGGACGACTGTGATGAGCAGATGGACATGGAAGGATACAGAGACTTATAATGACATGGGTTGTTGAATGAAGTTGAACGATTCGAGTTATGGGCGGATGGTGTAGAATGAGGTTGGTTTAGGATGGTGAAGAAAGAGAGTAGGAGGACATGAGGTTACTATGGAATTAGGGTGATGCCACGGCCACTAGCATAAGAACAAAATGATTTTGCTCATGTGAAACATGCAGGTGGCGGGTGGGTACTGACTTGACCTGATCGATGCGCGAGGGGGCGGTTAGGCCATGTTTCTGCATATGGCCCGCGAGCTGTAACGGCGAATCAATCTTGAACATAGCATCTTAGATATTCTATATTAAGGGGGCGAGATGGGCTGTGGAAATAGTAGTATGGTGCGGATGGTCACTCTTAAATATTGCATCCCGAGTTGGTAGGCTAGCCTGCAGAGGCGGAAGTCCACAGCCTGTACAGCATTAGACTTTTGGTTTGTTGATTCCAGCCTGCACTTTCCTTGATCTATCATCTATTCTGTTCTGCATGATCCCCAACTATCTTTCCTCCTACTAGGAACGCATATCCCATAAACAGCAGACAAAGTCAAACAATATTAGAAATAAGAATGTATTTATGAACGCTTTCGCGGTGATCTAGGAGATGAAACATTGTGCAAGCGTGGGTAGGTCTTAGGTGATGCGAATGTAAAGGGTGAGGTGAAGGTTGAGGTTTGTTAGTCCGGCTATCATGAGCAATACACCGGACCTCCTACGAAACAGGGACGGTACGTGCAGGGCCTTATATATAGCACCACTAAACCCCTAAGAACCCCCTAAAGGATCAGTCTCTTCTCTAAATATATACCTATTACTCGCTCCCCCTGGAGGAACGGTGGAGACTGCGCTGCACATGTCCGTCACTCCCCAGCCGTTCCCCTTCGGCCTTCAAGTCGCCAGCTCATAGCCAAACCCAACAGCAGGTTATTCAGGCTACGGAGCATCAGGCGGTGCAGGTCCAGCTTACTCCTCCGCAAGCTGCTTCTACTGTGGTGCAGACGGCTCCGGTGGCGGAGGAGGCTGTTCCATAACTCACACTTTAATCACTATAGGCTCATCACGTTATAAGGACGTGGGCCTTATGCGCATTTTCATGTGGCTAGACACGTCTTTAGTATTTCTGATATAGTCTTTAAGAGGATGTTAACTAAGCCTCTTACATTAGTATAAGGTAAATTAAAGGATAGGTAAGATACTTATAAGGAGTAGGGGGCTACATGTTATGGGTCCCCTAGCCGAAGGTTGTAGCTAGCGGCGACATCTTAACTAAAGTAGTCATCATACTACTACCTATTATAATATGCCTTTATAATGAAGCGCATATTATTCACCGTTGTTGCCAAGCAGGATAGGTATCGGATTGTCGCCTATTACTAGTATTTACAGGGGAATCCTTGACTCCCTGATACCGTCAATCGCTCTACTGTATATAAGGCTGGCTGCTCTCACTAGTATAGAATTAACTCACTCATTTATTAAAGCTGCTCCTAGTAAATTGCTACGCTCCTATTTAGCTATTAGCCCTTACTATTTAATAGTTATAAGCCTAGCTTACATAGGTAATATACTAGTCATAAGTTTAAACTAGAGTAGATCTAGAGATATTTTACTTTATTTTTAAATCTTTTTAATTACCTAATATATGATTAATATATCTATATAAACTAGAGATAATAAAGCTACTAAGATAGTAGATAAATCCTCTTAGAGAATCCTAATTAATTTAAATAATTAGTTTCTATAGCTTATAAATATTAGAGTCTTAGTAGAGTTAAATTATATATAGAAATATTTTAATATCACTAAATTAAAAGATAAAGTACCTAGCTATACTAAGCCTAAGTAGCCTATACTATAAGAAGTTAATCTAATAGCTAGAATAGTATTTAATCTTAGTAGGAATAAGCTTAAGTAATATAAATATCTCTAAACCTAGTAGAATAATAATATTAATTATTTTAAGGCTTTTAATTAAAAGATCTAGCTTATTAATAAAGAAATCTAGGATATAATYACTCTATAGCACTAATATTTAATCTAGATAATTACGTCACTATATAATTATCTCTAGGCTCTATAGAAGTACTTAGCTCCTATAGATACTACGCGTTATAGAGAGCTACGTAACTAATATTAAGTATTATAAGTAATACTAGCACGCTAATTAGTAGAGAAGTACCTAGATAGCTAGCTAAGAGTTATATAAGAGTATAGAGAGGCGGATATTATAGAAACTATAGGTAATTAGCTATAAGAGGACTTCTTAATATTAATTAAATTACTTAATAAGGTGTTTACTACTAGCTAGCTTATAAAGATATACTAAGAAGAAACTAAAGRTAAAGCTAAAGATTAAATAACGTTACTATCTAACCTAGTATTATATTATTAACTATATTTTTATAGGATCTAGCTAGTATAATTATCTCTTAGTAGCTACGTGACGTTTAAAAGAGCTCTTACTCTTAGTAATTAAAGAGAAGATTAAGAGAAAGATTAAATACTTAGTAAAGATTAGTATCTAAAGAAAAGAAGGTGTCTCTATAGTAATAGGCACTAATAGGAATAATACTAGTATCTTAATAAGAATTTAAAACCGCCTACTAGCTTTACTCTTAAAAAAGAGATAGTAGAGAAGCTAGATATTACTCTAAAGAATCTCTAAAATAGATCTTTACTTAATAAATAGCTTAAATAATAGCGTGATAAATAATTAGGCTACTAAGGATTATTAGATTAATAAAAGTAGAAGACTCTATTTACTAATAATAGCTCTATCCTAAAAGAGAAGAGTTAATTACATAGTATCTAATTCTACTATACTAATAGTTATATAAGTAATATAGGATGACTATTAGTTACCTATATTAATAGGAAGTAGGAGGATAGTGAGGATTTACTTCTACTACTACTTAATTAATAGATCTTTAATCCTAGATCTAACCTCTACGTTTATAACTCTATTAGATATAGATAGAAATTAAAGAATAATAATATTAGTAAAATAATAATATATACTAGTACCTAGGAGCTTATTATAGAGGCCTAGAGTAATATAACTATTAAAGTTAATACTCTAATAGAGATATTAAACCTTATACTATAAAGAGTTACTTATATCCCTTTATTTATAATAAGTATAATAGGATTAGCGCGTTACTAATTAATAGATATCTATTTTAACTCTAAATAAGATATCTTATATTAATAGAATCCTTATAATATGTTCTATAACCTATAATATAGTAATAGCTACTAGCTCTTTAATATAGAAGAGAACTAGAGAGAAGATATCTAATTACTATATAGCTATTTAACTTTTAGGAGGAGCTATAAAGATTATTAACTAGTAATAGCTTCTTATATAAAAGCTCACCTACTACTTAGCTATCTTAGTAAAAAGGTAATTAATCACCTATTAGATAACGTAGTTAGCTTTAGCCTTAATTAAGAAGGTAGAGGACCTCTTATAAGAGAGTGTGAGGATTATATAGGCGTAAAACTATATAAGTAGATTAGTAAGAGACCTCCTTATAACTAGATAATAAGGCTATTTAAATAAATAAAGATTAATTTAATCTAGCTCTAGAAATAAGGAGAAGCCTATTATAATAGAGATAGATATACTTTATATGCTATTTACTAATATAGCTATTAGTATAAGGTAAAGATATTACTTAATTAATTAGGCTCTATTATTTTATTAGCCCTAAAAGAAATTATTACTAAGATTATAAAGTAATTTAGATATTAAGTAATATATATCTATATAGATAATAATACTATATTTTATAGTATTATTACTTAGGCTAAAGTAATTAGTATAGGAATTAAGACTAGGGCTCTAGGTATTCCTAAATAAAATAGCTAAGGTAAGAGAGCTAGTAAAACTCTAATATTAAGAAGACACGCTATAAAGATATACGCTTAATTACTAAAAGATCTTATAAATAAACTAGTTATAATAGTAGTAGATATAATTAATATAACTCTTATAGTAGTATTATATTAGAGAACTCTATAAGAAGTTATTAAAAGTAAGAAGCCTTCTATTACTCACTTATTACTTATTAGTTATAAAGCGTACGTGTTAAATTTAAGCCTAAAACGTAGAGATAAGTTTAAGTCGCGTGTCTTACTAGGCTAGTTAGTTAGATATAATTTAACTAATATATTTAAGATATAGATGCCTACTTCCTAGAAGGTTATTAGAGTAAGAGACGTGATATTTAGTAGATACGCGTAGGATAGTAAGTTAACTATTAAAGAAATTAGAGAAGTAGAGGTAGAATATCTAGATATTTACTACCTACGTAATCTCTTACTATAATAAATTAATAATATTCTTTAACTATAATATAATATCCTAATACTAAATAGAGATACGCTCTCTATAGAATAAAATTAAGTAGATAAAGATTAAGTAGATGATTTTAACTACCTACCTTTACTATCACCTACTAAGAGAGGTGACTATTAGGTTATAATACTACCTATACTAAGCTATAATACTATAGATATTAATTAAACTCCTTTATCTAAACTAGAAGAAGCTATATAAGACCTTATAGTATCCTAGGATATAATATAAGACTTATAGAATAATAATTAGCTAAAAAGATAGGTATAAGCTAATAGCTACGTCCTAGATTAATCTTCTAATAATACTCTATAATAAAGCGCTATAGAGATATTAGAATTATTAATAATCTTAGGCCGTCACACATAATTAGGTAATATATAGAGAGATGCCTATTATATATATCTTAGTATAATAGCTACTACTCTAAACCTAAAGCTATTATAAAAGATATTATCTAAAGCACCTAAAATATAACTATATAGGAACTAGCTACCTCTACTACTAGAAAGATAGAATTAACTTATTAGCTATCTTTTTTAAACTAAATTTAAATAAGCCGTATAAGTAGAGCTAGATAGCTACTAGAAGAAAAGCTATTTTAAATAAATAGATATTAAGATTAATTATAGTATAGAGATATTACCTCTAATATAAGTATTTATATATAAATTTAATAAAGACGGCTTCCTATATAAATATAAAGCACGGCTCTATATATAAGGTGACTAGTAAGTAGATTAGTAGGAGACTTTTACTACTACTTTAGCTACATAAGAATTTAGAGCTTTAATTACTCTAGTAGCGTATTTTAATATAGATATATATTAGTATAATATTTTAAATACCTTTATTAATACTTAGCTACTATAGCTTATATACTACTATACGCTATTAGGCTTCTAGAATAAATATAGAAAATATTTAAAGCTTTACTACGCTTTATATAGCCTTAAAGAAGTAGTAAACTTATAATATTATAATCTAAAATCTACCCTAGAATAATTAGGGCTTAAAATAGTAGGAAATAGCTACTACCTATTCTATAATTAATATATTATTATGTTCTTCTACGTTAATAATATTATTATCTTTATACACCTATCTAATATCTAATATAAATAGRATTTTAAGTAGAAGCTAATATAGATATATAAAATTTAATTACTARGTAAGATTAYRTTCTTCYTARAGATTTAAGTAGTAAGAGATAGGCTAAGTAGGAAGATATATTTAACGTAAGATACTTATATTAATAGTATTATAAAGGAATTTAAACTATATAATAAATAATATCCTAATTTCTCTATATAGCATACTTYACTACTTTAATTAATTAATAAAGCTAATAATAAGAGGACACGTTTATATACTACTCTTATTAGAAAGCTATCTTATATTAGCTATATAACCTATCTAGAGATTATAAAAAGCTACTCTATACTATTAGTATACCTCACTAACCTAGAGTAATAATACTATAGTAAGGCCCTATACGTTATAAAATATCTTATTAGCTAGAGATATATAGTAATTTACGCTAGTAGAGATAATCCTATATAAGAAGCTTTTATAATAGATTAGAATTAGCTACTAGACGCTAATCTATAGCTAATATTCTATAGAGCTTCTAACGTAGCCTTTACTAATAATTAAGCTACTAGAAGAAGCTTATAAAGATATATCTTTATACTCTATAAGATRCCTATTAATTAGAAAGCTACGCTATAGAAAATAGTTACTAAATTAACTACTAAAGTAGAGCTACTYACTCTATTATAGGCTAGTATAGAGATCTAATATTAGAATAATTTCTTTAAAGAATTAGGATTTAATCCTAATATTAAGCCTACTTTATAGTATGATAACTAATAAATAGTATTAATAGCTACTAAAGCTAGTAAGAAGCTTAATACTAAATTACGTTACGTTAATATATACTAGTTATAGATATAATAGGAAGTATAGGATAATTAGATAATTATTAATTAGAGGCCTATAGTTATAATGCCTATAGATAGGCTTACTAAGATATTACCTAGATAGAAGTATAAGAATTTTATTAAATAATTAAATATAGAGGATATAAGATATCTACTATAAAAGAATTAATCTTTAGCTAATAATTAATTAAGGATAGAATAACTATATAGATAAGATACATAAGTATTACTAAATTAGATTAATTTTTAATATTTTACTATATAGATTAGATAGAGGATCTAACACCTCTACTAAGGAAAGATTACTAATTACCTAAATAGGTATAGTTTAATACTATTAAGGTGATTTAGCGTGTACTATACGCTAGGGGGGTATGTTACTAAGTAGGATAGGTATTAGATTGTCGCCTATTACTAGTATTTATAGGGGAATCCTTAACTCCCTAATACCGTCGATCGCTCTACTATATATAAGGCTGGCTGCTCTCACTAGTGTAGAATCAACTCACTCGTTTATCGAAGCTGCTCCTAGTAAATTGCTACGCTCCCATTCAGCTGTTGGCCCTCACCGTTCAACAACCGTTGTAACGTTCTCTTTTAGGATACCGTACGCGGAGTCATCAGTCCCCCCATAAGGACGCAAGGAGACGTGCTAATAATTAAATAATCTTCATTTCCGTCATGCACCTCATCACCTCTCTAACTTCCATAGTCATAATCTTCAAGCTATTAACGTTGTACCTGTGGTAGTCTAGCAAAAGAACTTTTGTCATACAACTTTATGTCCGCGACAATTCCTACGCTCAAGGGTTTCGTCAAAGAATTCTTAACCGGCGGTGTAGACTACATAAATGACATGTCTAATTTAGGCGGAAGGAGCGGAAATAGCGATAGCTACGCGTTATGGTCACTTCGCAAGTCAAAAACGAACGTGAGGCTCGTATAGGGCAATGTGGAGTCAGAAAACTGGTTCTCATTAGTCCAACGGAATCTAAAAGCTGAATAATCGAGGGTTGATTAGAGATTAAGGGATAAGTCGCGTAGTTGTCAAGATAATGTTGACTCTATTGCTAGCTATGACTCTCGTCGAATCATAATAGAACGGAGTTAAAAGATCTTAAGGGTTTAGAACAAGGCTATAAAGCAAGTTGCTTTGATGCCCTTAATTTCCGAATTAAGTTTGCTGTGAGCACTATCGCTTGTGAGCATCTTATGCGGTGTTTGCCATGGCGGTAGAAACGGCATTTCGGCGAAGGCCTAAACAGTAATCTGACTACACAAAACGTAACTGGCCGGATATTGGCTCTCGGCGTAGCCCATGCCTTTTCCTAGGAAATAGTTCTCATCTCGATCGCACGTAATACAAAGAGTAGCTTGGTACGAGGTCCACGTTTTCTGCACTCGCACCATAGGAATCAACGACCGCGCCTTCTGGGCCGGCGTCGGTAGTATCGGCTATACCTCTCCATATTTCGAGGAAGCGATCTTAACAACAGAAGCGGACAAGGGTCTTGGGATGCGCTCCAATAATGTCAACTATAGGCACGATAATGGCGGTGATCTTAATACGTTTAATTCCCAGTCATACAGCTCCAATCCCCACACTTCCAACGACTATCCGTCTAGTGGCTCACGCAGACCCCATTTTGGCGCTGATAGCCACAATGGTTACTTCGATGTGGAGATGCAACGGATGGATAACAACAAAAGATGATTTCTTGAATTTCTCTCTTTATAAAGCGCTGCTCGACTAAATGCGAAGGCAACACACAGACATAGTTTTTGGATAGCCTCGTCTTGCCTTAAAGAGAATTTGCCGGCGCTATATTGTGTGCTTTCCTAAGGAAAGGGGTGTGGGGTGGCTCGCTCTCGACCTGCTGCCAGCTAATTCCTCACACAACAAACTGACTACGGGGTAGGGTAAGGTCGAACATGGACAGAAACAAAATATCATTGACAAGCTTGCATGTATGGATCTACAGTATTTCTTTGTATTCTGCCGCTTGGTATAGGCACGATTAGTCCCCCTTAATGGCCATCATTCTCTATCTTGACTTAGCTTCGCATCAGCCCCTCCGTCCGTTCTAGCTGCATGTGCCGTCTCATTCAACTCATTCCCCCGTTCTTCTCCTAAATTGATTGATACAAGTATCAAGGCATGGAATCCTCGACACTTGGTCATCGGGCACAGTTTTGCAATACATTTCCCTGCTCTTTCTATAGTTCTTTAGCGCTAGATAATGCACTCCTTTCCTGCTCCTCCGCCACAGCTCAGTAAACGTAGGCTCAGCCTCCCTCCCGTTACTGTCATCATTCAGCGGCCTAGCGCGCATACTGATACGGTCTACCTCACAGATGTACCAGGCCCACTCTGTCTCGAGGTATTTCCGGCGCTCATACTCGAGCATGAAAGCACACACAAGAGCAACGATGATGATAATCAGGCCAATCTCTAGTGGGGTCAAGAGGCGAAGGAGGAAGTCGAGCCCGACTCCAAACATCGTCGATACCAAGTTTAGTGCGATGATAGCCATGCCGGTAGAGCTATGGATAGAACTAATTGATGGTTGTAAGGGTGTGGTGCAAAAATTGAGTTGTGACTTTGTAGTAATTTGCTGATATAACTGTAGGAGGAAGATGTGGGAAAGTTTGAGAATGGCTACGACCGGAATTAATAAGGGCAATATACAGTTTGTAGAAGGACCGTGTGGCATGTCTGTGAAAGTTTCGTCGCCACGTGTAATTACAAAGGGCGTGAATGTGACGGCAAAGTGTATGCCCGTAATTTACAATGTTAACAATAGCGGCTTGGTTTCTTAACGATGGAACTCATCTTTAACAATGCTAAGGAGTGAGTTGGATGTGATGGTACCGCATGGTAACTACCCACGCTCACCGTATGGCGGACAAAGCTCACTTTAACCAATCTAACCTTCATTCACGAGTGGTACGGGGCTGGTAACAACGCATCTTCTGCGGTACGAGTGGATAGTCCCGCAATAGGTTTATCCTTTTAGTAAAATTCTAATCGAAGAGAATCGCGGCAGGGCATCACTGAAATTCATTATTGTCTAGGATGATCATCGGTAAGTGTAAGTAACATTTTGATGTTTACGTTATCTAGTATGCATGGTGTCAACAGTAGAATAAGCGCAACTTAGGAATTGTATTACATTCGCAGCTGCAAGCAGATGCATCTGCACTCATTTTCCGATAGTCGCTAACCACTTCATCATGAACCTCCTTTATGTGCGGAACTTGGTGGTAGTATGAAGCAATTCTGGCCGATGTATAAAAATTGAAATTCTGAATCACGAGTTCACGAGCGCAGACCTTGTCATATACAGATTTCCTGCATAAATGGTCAAGCAATTATTGTAGAATGAGAAATTGATAGGTCGCCCATAAGGTTCTAATAAGCAAAGATAATGAAAAAAACTAGTGCTAATATGAATGAGTGTACAAGCTGTGTTTTTGGTGAAGACAGAGACAGTTGACAATGATAAGCATTAGGTGGAACTTGATACCAAATGCCTATCGAGATTGTTTGACTTTCCAGTAATCTTGAGATAATGCTCAAAAGTCACATCCGAAATGTCAGTTGCTTTATACCGAGCGAAGCCATCAAGAACCTGAAGATCACGGCTGTCCACTTCGCACCTACCTATTTTAACATCTTTCACACCCTTATTCGTATGTATCCTTACTATAACTGACTTGATCCCACCCAAGACAATGGCAGGGTCCCGCGTGATGCTCGGGTATTCGCTACGACCACCGCAGATCTTGACACTCATGTAATCTGCAAAAGACATATCGACGCCAGCGTCTTCGTCAGCTTTGTAGTGAGAGAATTCATGGACCTCTTTCAAGGACTTTCCGTAACACTCTTTGAATGAGATTTGAATATTTTTCCCTTCTCCGGTTGGCACTACAGCGAGGAACTCGACTAGATACGGATTTTTAGGTTCGAGCATGGGTCCAAATGTATCTATGACAAGCGTAACGCTCAACTTCAGGAACTGTATAAGAACAACATATTCAATAAAAATGATTAAAGTTTGGAACTTCAAAACTGTCGTGGGGTCGATGTCATAGTCGAAGGCGCGGAGGTTTATCATGTGACAAATCACTTCGCCAATGATCGAAATCAGGTAAATTACACCGGTTACCTTCCAGTCAAATAGAAGCGATGCTTCTGGCTCTCTAATGGTTATAGGCATTTTGGCGTTAATTGAATGGCGGTATGCTCGTGAAATGAACAATAGCGCGCAGTTATGGTCGTGCGATCGGCGTAGATGTGATTGTAGGCTGGTAGTTCTGAAGATGAGTAGTGAGGATGATTTACATTCGAACCAAATGCATGCAGTCGACACACCTTTATACAAATTATACGGCCTCCTTTTACTAATTCATTGTGCGCAGACAGTGCATTGTTCAAATTCAACGCCGTGTCATGCGCACACTAAAGATGGATCTCCGCAATGCTTGTTCAAAAATTCACAACGTGATCGGGCGGTTTAACATGTGCAAGCAATCAGTCGAGCGAATAGAATTGAACAATGTACAGGCTAGAGTTATGCTGGGCTACACACCGAATGAGACGGTGAAGTTTAATAGGCAAATGAGAGTAGTGAAGAAGTGGTAACGAAGATTTAGTCTCAATTCTTGAATGGAAAATCGCGGCGCGAATTAAAGTCGCTTATATCAACCAACTATATTAACCTTAGCTTCAGCACCCGATGAAGCTGTCGTATGCTACCTCGAGGGACCGATATTTCCCATGCCGAAGCATGAGTTTGCCTCTCAAACTAGACTATGGAAGGAATGAACGCTACATTCCTAAACTCTAGCAAATATACATACATAACACAAGATGATACTACTATTGCACCGATAAGCCCTACTTCGATCTTCATGGCCGGCAAGTGAATTGCATGCGCTTGGGTAGTGGAAGTCATGTGACCGTTCACCATTCATCTTTTTGCACACAGTGATCGATACATTTTTTTACTTGCCCTATTAGGCAGTTTCGGCTTCGGATCAATTATTATTTCCGCGCCGCGTAGGGTGCACGGATATCCTGAGCTGGCGTGAGGTGGTGAATCGCTGGAGTGAACCTGGAAGGCGAAATGAAAGTGAATTCGGAGAAAAGTGGTCCGTGCATAGTCTATCACCGCGAGGCTGAGGAATCAACAGGTTTCGCTCTCTATGCTTGTCCGTGCGTGGCGGACACTCGCCCGGAAATGGTGCTGCTGAACTGATCTGATCCCGTTGTCGGTGAAAAGCTTGACATAATAGTGTATCAGGTGTAATAATCTAGGCACAAGAGATTCCATTCCTTTAGTGTTACCCGAAATATCTCCACGATAATCAGAAGTCTTCCCCCTTTTTAAATTTTCCCGATCAAAATCCATTCGAAGTGACGTTGCGCCGATGGAACGTTGTAGAAGCAGAGAAAGGTTGGCTTGCACAAGCCACTGGAATAGACGCCTTATGCAAAGCCAATCCTATATCAGCCGGCAATCAAGACTACGATCATGTGATTTAAGTAAATACAATAGCATGGATTTAATTACTACGCAGTGTTTGTTCAAAAAACTATACTACTCCCCAGACGGGAACGGAAAGTTTTTTAGAGCATGAGAAGCCGTCTGATTCCCATCTTGCAGCTCAACTTCCGCACTTACCTCCACATCCCCAGTTTCCTCAAGTCTGTAGACATACTTTACTGCACTAGCCTTGCCATCTCTCAACTTCTGTAACCCAGTCAAAACTCCGTTCAATCCTCCAGGTATCACCTCGTATGGGTGCGGCTTCAGTCTCCTATCATGCAGAAGTCGCCCGATGTAACGCGACCACAAATAGCCGAAGTCTTTGTTCGAAGAATGGACTTGAGGAACAGCGCTATTGAAAGCCTTGACACCGTCTGGATACTTGAAGTTCTCCTTATCCAAGGCGAAGAGCTGTGGTGGTAGCACAGTGCTAACGACTCCTCCGTCCGGATCTATAATTCGAAGCGTTGTTTCAAGTGTTCCGCCTTCGCTGATTGCGTCAAATACATATGGCACTTTAGTGCTGAAGCCGTCCTTTCGGAGGATCGCTTCAACCGCTAAAACAATTTCGTCATCTCCCTTTCGATAATCGACTACATGGTCAACCAGAGTCTTCGCATAGTCCCCAGCTCGGCCAGCGATGCCGATGATGGGTCCAATTCCAGACAATCGAGCGAACTTGGCTGCGAATGCACCGACTGCGGAAGTTACGCCATGAATAACAAAGGGTACTCTGTCTGTGTCTGGAGACTTTGGAGCCCAAGGTGGGGGTATTTTCATATCGACATAAAGCGCGACTGCCGCGGTCAAGGCAGCGATAGGCACAGTCGCAGCTTCTTCGAAGGAAGTTTCCTCCGAAATGTGGAAAGTCGTCCAATCTGGAGCTACCGAATACTCAGCAAAGCTTCCGTTTTCCGTTCCCGTAACATGGTACGCTGCCACTCGATCGCCAGGTTTGAACTCATATACATCTTTGCCAACGGAATGGACGATGCCGGCCATGTCGTCGCCGCTGTTATGCGAGAAACTTTTCCTAAACGGAGCTCAGTTCATGTTTACTATATGATAGGTGAGGTTCATACCATAATGGGTATTTCCAATCCTTTGGGTTTGTACCAGCGACCACGACCTTGATGACAACGTCTTTATCCCTGGGTACTGGGATTGGAGTATCGATGATTTTGACAGCTTCGATGTTGCTCTGGACAATGGCTTGCTTAGGCATGGTTGATGAAATAAAGGGTTTTGAAATTGGTTTGCTAAGTCTGAGCGGTCACGAAGATGTGCATTCTTTTAGGCTTGAGACTGTGGATTTTAACAGAATATATAGGTGTAGAGAGTGCTATGATCATATAGATCCAGGTCTATGACAAGATATCTATGACAAAGCGTCTTCAATACTATCGGGAAGTTTTTGACGCCGAAGCAGCGATAGTATAATGGAGAATTGGCATGCCACAAAGTGTGCGTAACACATACTTCGTGCGAAATCAAACCAGAACGTTATTTTGAGTACGATCTATTGGTCGGTTCCTCGTACTATATCGTGTAAAGATGATGAGGACGTTGCCTTAATCGGTCGCGTCTCGCGCGTCGGACGTCCACGGAGGTTTCTTCGGCCCCGAGAATCACCTCTTTAAAGAAATGCGTAAAGACGTGATGTTTTTCCTTGAGAACCAATCAGAACAACTTGTTAATGCCGTGGATATATGGTTAGCACCTTCCGTCCCCGTTAAGTCCGTCTAGTGTGTACATTGTTTGGTCGGACGAACGAAAGCTTTCTCCAGACCAATGCCCGTAAAGGGTAATGGAGGCGGCATTTTGCGGGAATGGAGCTGATGAAGATGGATGATCGCGTAATCACACACTCGTGAGTATTTTCATAGGCTATACTGATGCTCTTTACTTGGTTTTGGCAGTGTGGAAGGCCGGGCAATGCTGAAGTGCTTCCAATTCGCAGCAGTTTTGGAGACGCTGAACCAATGAAACCCATCGAAATCACACGATGGTCTACAATGACGAACGTTTTACAATTCTGCATGATGTACTGCTTTTATTCTAATCTTTGTCGAACAAATTCGTTGTCGGCCAAGAGCCTTTCGCACACTGAGACACCGCTTTCGCAAAAGTTGTGAGGCTTCTGTTCAATTGTTCCGAGTCCCGACCCTCACTACTTCACATATCAAACCCTGCACATATCAAATCCTAGCCTTCGCTTGAATGGACTCAAATCTTTTCATTGATATTGCTAAACTTAAAGCATGACTTTCGACTTGAAAATTTTGACACGTTCGAGAACCTTTTATAAGTCATTCTAGCGACAGTGTGAACAATACGACGACCTTAGCCAACACCGAATTTGTTCCATTTTAAGCGGCTCCAACAAGATTAGATACCACAGCTTAAGAAGCTGCTGGGTATGTGTATCCAAAGCCGCCAGGTTTATCATTGGTGATCTCAATATGAACAGTCTCCGGTCCATATACACCCATCAGATTCTCAGCCGTTGGGGGGGTAAACGGCCTGCTAGACACCGTAATCTCAAGGCCAGCCTGCTGTTCTTGATCCTCCAGCAAAGTCGCATCGAGGTCGATGATGCGCCAGCGTAGCTGTTCCTTGAGGAATGGCACCACGTTATCCGGGGACAGATCCGGGATGGTCTTGTAATCGCCGTCGCGGATAAGAGTTTCGCTGCCCGGTGCTGCTTCGAGGTAGTCGTAGAGGATGGTGGTCAGTGGGATGACGTCGTCAACGACAATGTCCTGTTCCTTTTGAGCTGCACAGTTGGCGCAGCCTTCCATGCCATCTGGAGCGCTGGCGAAGATACCAGTGAAACCGGCTTCGTTCTTCTTCGTCATGTATCGCTCAGGCTGTTCGTTCTTGACCCAGCCAACGAAGAGATGCACACTGAACGAGCCGTTGAACGCAAATCTTGGAATTGTCAGCTTGCTTGTGAAGGACTCGGTGGTGAATATACTTACTTGCGCACTTTGACATATGCATTCCAAGTAATTTGTACTGCTGGTTGATGTTCGGAGACAGGGTCCTTGAAAGCACCAACGGGCAACAGCGCATCCGCCGTGTGCGTGACATCGAGAACGCCATTCAGCTTGATAGCGGCATCCTTGACTTGCGGTAGAGCTGCCTCTGTTGTGACTGGTAGAGCAACTTCTCTGGCAAATAACCGTGGGACACCAGCGTCAAGCTTAAGAGCAGTCATTTCGAGGACTGGGGCAGAAGCCAAAATCTCCTTCGGGGGGTTCTTCTGTAGAGCCCATACCCCAGTTAGATCCTTTGGCCATTTTGGGAGCGCCTCATTCTTCAAGACGCCGCTCGTGGCCCAGTAGTACGTGCCAGAGAGATACTGCATAATAGCTTGTCGGACACTCGCCGCATCTGCAGCGCCAGGCTTCTTGTTGCCTGGTACGGCAAATCCAGCGTTCCAGTAATCCTTGATGTAAGCATCCTTCGACTTCCAGCAGGATGTAGGAGTTTTCCCATCCAAGAAAGGCTTGAGCTCTCCGTCAGCATCGGAGGGATTGCAGTATTTATCGGGGAAGAGTGCCTCATAAATCGAGAGCAGCCGATCAATATTACTAATTATGTCAGGCCAATTCAATGTTCGATCGACAAGGCAACAGATCTCACCAATGATGAAGGAAGAAGATAGGATCAAACTATGGCAATGTGAGTGCAGTTTAAAATCAGGCGCGGGAAGAGGCTTACGGCAGCGAAGTTCGGATTACCCATTTGACCTTGCATAGGCGATTCATTTTCCTCATCGACACCCTTACCCTTGAAAACGGGCATACCGCCATTCCACCAAGAGCCCGTACCCATGAGAACATGGATACCATCATGCCATGACTCGATCGAAGGCGAAACAAACCGTTTGCCCTGGATAGTGACTTGATTGTCCATATCACGATTTGCGAACGCTTCCCAGTTTCGGTAGTCGTTGATCTTTGCGGCTTTGATGTTACTCTTGTCGCCCAAATCACCTGCGGTGAGGTCCGGGTTCAGCATCTGCCACATCATAGTCGCACGTGCCGCGGCCTGTCGCTGAATGGCGAGATCGATCAAGGGCACATTGCTCGAACCATCTCTCATTGGAATGCGAGCAGTCCGGGTGGAATTGTACCTGTTTCATCTTAGACGTGGTTTAAAGGGTATTGCTTCTTACTTACTTGTCGTTAAACGGGACCTGAACCCTTTTGAACTTTAGGTACTCCTCCTTGTCGGGGAAGACGAACGAATACAATGGGTTATGAATGGAGTCCCATCCATCCTTGGCATCTGCGGTCGGCTTTGGCAATCGGACTGTAACCCGCTCTTCCTTCAGGATGGCTGGGCACCCCCAAACCGTGTCATACCTGCCACCTGTATACTTGTTTCGAGGCATGACGATATCCCAGTAAGGTAGCCTAAAGCGTGCGGCTGCCTTCTTATACGCGTCCTTTTCTGCGCCAGAGTACTGGTCTGCTTGCTTCACCATTTCTTTGTACACAGCCAACTAATACAATTCGGTCAAAAAAGCATTCAAGAAGAACAGAAGGGAAACATACCTCAAACAAAAACATATATGGTCTGTGCCATGTTGGGAATGTGTTCAAAGAGTGGTGGCAGTAACCGTAGGAAGGTTTACCAACCTCATTCCATCTTTCGTCAGGTTTTCCATGGATGCCTAGCACGGATTAGAACAGGGCTTGTGGCGGGTATGTTATTGACCTGACCTGCAATGGCATAAAAATTCATCCAATTTGGCTTTCCATTGACTGGGTCCAAGCTCTTTTGCTGCAGCGAGGACAGAGCAATGAGAAACAAATTGGTCATCTCATTATCGAGACAAAATTCATCAATCTCTAGGCGGGCGCCTCTGGTGCCATCATCAGGCAAAGGAGTGAGGACATTTGGGTCGGCCATTTTGAGGAATAAACCATGAGCTTGCGGTCTGTGGAAGGTAGAGTTTAATCACAGATGGCGAGGGGAATGCGCCCTTTATACTAAGCTCATCTTTGCTGCGTACCAGAGCACGTATTCCAGGTCTATACTCACAGTCATTGCGCTGATGCAGTCGCTAAGTCTATAGCTGCATTCCGAAAGCCTCTTTCGCTTGGAAAATGTCATGGTGTTGATCTCGCAGTAATGGTGGCGAGCTGAATACGCCGCGGAAAGCACGTACGCAGCGACTGAACGATACCAGCGTAAAGAAGACGTGGAATGGTTTTGGGGAAGATGATGCTAAAACAATCCACTTCGAGATAGATGCATTGAAACAGCAAACTAGATCGCTGTGAAGTAGTTAGCGGTGTGCTTTAAGAGAACTAGCGCCGCAGCTTTCCCCAGTTTTGTACGGCAACCTGCATAATATTGAAATCCACGCTCGCGCATCACAGCTCGAGCTGAATCAAGTCTTCGTCTGTGAGGCGTGCCTGCGGGATATCTTCCGGCTGGAGTCTCGAACCATAAGCTCTCAGCTGGGCTGCGTGCAGCATGGTTTTCTCTTGCTATTTGAGGGCTCGTTTAGCGGAGGACCTTGGCTGCAGGCGGATGAAACTTAGAAGCGAGAAATGCAAGATCTAGATTCCCGACGAGGCTCCAGACCAGCTACACATATTGCGCGTGGCTGTCAGCTGCCCAAAAGCAAATATGGGGCAGCTTGAAGGCCTCCGAGAATCGCATAACTGGACAAGGGAAGAAGAGGGTGCAGAATACGCATTGCCAGTACAACAGAGTAGGAGGCAAAAGCATCAGGCTAGGCCCAATATAAATAAGCGCATGTGATGCATCAAACAATCTGGAAGAAGCAGGAGTCGCAAGACAGCCAGAGAGGGCTCACGGCCGCAGAAATGCTGGAATATATTTCAAACATATCTTCATATCTTATGAATAGGGCAAATTCTAGCTTTTATCAGGAATCGATTTGAAAAAGGAAGACTGCTCCTTATGGGCGATATCAAGCTAGGGCGAAATCTCTCAATACCATTCAAAGATCTCTGCTTCTCCCTCATATATCTCGACAAGAATCTTCTTTTCTTCATGCATGCGCTTCGTGTCCCAGCTGACTTGTCTCGTTGATGTTACCGAGATAGGCTCCTTCATCTCGACTCCGCGAAGCTATAGCATCTCCCAGTAAATGATCAAATCGCCACTTGTAGCAGATCCATCATCCATACACGAAACAAGAATTTTTCAATCTAGGATATATTGGACGAAATACCGGCAATGAATGCTCACCGAGACTATTGTTGCGCGCAACTAATGTGCGCCTGCTTATGATATTCCAGTACGCTAGCATAAAAAAGAGCGAAGATTAGCTGCATACAGGGATATTCTCGAGTCTCGTTGCACATAGACTCGAAATATATGTTTGATAGAGAGAAGAAGCAAACATGCCATGTATTCCCAAAAAAAATGGATTTCATTCCGTAGAAGAGTTTCTCGACACGGTATTCCAAAATGGTCGTGTCCAATACTAAAATATCAGAGCGTGCAGAATACGACTTCAAACCCAACAAGTGAATGCATGCGACCCCAAGATCCATTTAATCTATGTGTACGTATGTAAGGCTGGTGACGTTGCCACTAGTGTTTTGCCTAGTAGGCAAACGATCCTCTTCCCGAAGATAGAAATTAACCTACCCCTTGTAGAATCCATAGCCTACACAAAGAGCAGCCTTATACAGGGCTTATCGGCACGCTCGGCAGGATGCAAGCCTCTTATTGGCGCAACATTGAGGCCTCGTATTCGTGTTCATACGCAAGCAAATCCTACAACGGTCTTGGAAAACTTGGCGACTCATCGACCTTAAAACAAAATGGCACCACCACCTTCGATTCGACTTCATGCACGCTTAACTGTTGTGCTAGCGTATCGCAATCGCATCACATCACAATGGCGGATACAAACACGGCTATCAAAGACGATGCACCGCCTCCGTACACAGAGGAGGCGCCAGTGGGCCACGCTATGGGTGCTGTCCCCGACCAACCACCCCAGTCGCAACAACCCTGGTGGCGGCGCAAGACAATCTTGATCCCCGCTCTCGTGATCACAGCTTTGGTGCTTTTTGGAGTTATCTTTGGCGCTGTGTTTGGAACGAAGAAGGCGGTTTCAAGGTCAGAAAACCGCAATGGAAAGCATAAACACAATGAATACTGAAACGGTTAAACAAGTTCCGGGCAAAATTCACCAGCACAAGGCGCAACACCCATTTCACCCTCGAACCCTCCAAGCGAAGATCCCGTCTCGCCTGAACTATTACCATGCTATGAGCCCTCCCTCCTGGACCCAGAGGATGACATAGTTCCCCGAGACCTTAGTGTCGCAGCCGGAAGCGGCTTCGGACTGCGTGTCTGGGATTTACATGGCGCTGAGCTCTGGAGCAAGAGCCTCGGCGAAGATTGGGGAAAATATATTCGGAGGACGTTTTTGTTTGCGCCTATTTCTGTCAGGACTGGAGGTAATGCTCATACCGCCTTCTCGGTCGATGGAAATACTGGACATATTATTTGGCTGGACTACTGGCCTGCTGGGCTCGTGAGTATTTCACAATTTCCTGTGTCATTGTTTCTTTTTTTTGTTATCAAAAGACGGGAATTCTCTGAGGCAATTTAAGACGACCCATTTGTCTGAGGATTGTGTCGAGTAACGCTCACATCAAGTAGAATTGGCAGGATCTCCAAACAGACTGCTCCGTCAAATTCCTCCTACGACCCAGCGTCGTCTCAAGAATCCAAGGCAAGATCGACGTCTTCAACAAAGACTCCAACGGCGATGTATGGGTCGTATCCCGCGAACTCTTAGACTGGGGCGAGTGGACCAAGCTCGGGGAAGGTTTCGAAGGCGAGGTGTGGGCGACCTCGTGGGGAGAGAATCGGCTCGATGTCTTTGGTCGCAAGGATGGCAATATCATGCACAAAGCCTGGAGCGCTGAGCACGGCTGGGACGAAGATTGGCATGATTTGGGGAATCCGTTTGAAGGGAATTCAGAAGATGTGAAACAGTCGCCGCCGATGGCTGTTTCTTTCATGACACCCGACGGTGATGGGATGATCGATGTCTATATCAACGCGCAAGGCTCGAAGCACAAGCAATTTAGGCAGGGAGGCTGGGATGATGAATGGAAGGGTGTTGCAGCAAGTCACGAGGGATACGAGTTTCCCAACACACAAAGTCTAATCCCCGGCGATGGCGAGGATGGCAGACCGTATGCGCATCTCATCTCTCGAGGAACCGATGATTGTATTCACTACAACGCCTTAAATCAAACGGAAGAAGGAAATTTCGATTGGGGTTCATGGGAATACCTATGGTGTCTAGAGAACAGGGACATTTCTAATGGAGACTATCCGACCGAGAGGAAGCCGACAAGCGCCACCAACGGAGCTAATGGGGACGTCGTATTCGTGGCCAGAGACATGATTGGAAATCTTATGAGCTATGAGATCCGGGGCGGGGTATTTGAGGAAAAGTCTAGGAATGAAGGATGGCAAAATTTGGGGAGAGGAATATCGAATCTATGAGGGCGGGTGGGGATTCTAGATCGTGTTTTGATATGTATTAGTGGAACGGCAAAAAAAGGAGCTAGGGCTGATATCCTAGAAGAATGTTGTAATGGGTATATGTTGGTCCTCAGATATGCCTAGATGTAATGAACTTGACCGCCCTTTATTCTTACAGTTAAAGCCACAAGCAACATTGAGCATTAAATTTATAACCAAACTCATTTCAACTACTAGATTTGAGTAGGTGCTGCATAGCACGGGGACATTAGACGTAGAGCTGAAAGTATCAGCAAGGGAAAAAGGGTCAAGTTTGAGCAGCAAACATTAGTATGATCTGTACTCAAGAACACCGACAGAGCACTATGCAGGTTAGCAATCTTTGTTTGATTAATAGGCATTGTCCTATCTTTACCACCCTTGCAAGAAGGTTAAGGCGACACTCCAGAATTTTAGTTCTCACAGTCCCCGCTACTCCGTAGTACTTTCCCGCTTCTCTTTTAATGATGGTACTCGACTTTTCTCCAAATTACACGGGTTGGGGCACGAGAGATTTCATCTCGAAGGACGAGAGTTCAAGCCACAACGTCTCAAAAATGTCAAAACGTAAAGATCTTGCTTTACTAGGCCAAGGCTTGAAATTCCATCACATCTGTCTTTCTATAAGCGCCATATTTTGAAAATAATGCATTCAGGCCATGTGATAGGAATTACTCTTGACAGCAAAGTCTGCCCAGTATTCTAGGTCGAAGATTGACAGTTCCACCAACCTTATTAGCTTTCCTGTAAACTGTCCCCGCACATCTGGCACTAGATACGTGCTCGTCAGGCAGCAAACGAATGCGCTATTACCCATGCCGTCACTTTGCCCGATCTCAACAAAGGTCCTGTCTAACGGTTCGCCATTGTACCTTAACAAAGGCTTCATGAATTTACATAGCCAAACAATGATACTATAGGTGTCGATGTTGGACTAAAATGTTCTTGCGTTGCTACATTGTGCCAGAAAATTGCGCAAACAACGATCTTACCATTCAACTATAAAAGGGAGGAAAATATCTCCAAATAGATTATCTCCCAATCTCCACACATCCTCTCTCATCCCGTTAGAAAATCAACCAACCACAACAGCTTACAACTTCTTCGCAGGTTGATCCCTTAGATCCAACTATCTCAAAAATGGCTTCTTCCCCAATTCTGGTTGATAACTCTTTAGTGCCAGACCTCGCAAGGTCGTTGCACCAATTTCAGGACACTCCCTATAACGCTGTACTCCGCACTTTAAGTGACGTTGCAACCGAAATCAGCAAGAAGGAGACCCAGAAGAGAGAGAAGTGGGTCACGTTCGAGGAATCTTTCCAAAACTACATAGCGCAGACAGAAAAGGCAATGGATTTCGTACACTTCCCAGGATCGTTTCGAGCCCTGCTATTAGGACCAATGACGAAGCTTCTCGAGACAACACGCAAGGCCGTTTCCTCCGATCCCCGAAGTGATATTCCCGATTACTTCCGTGTCATGTATGACGGCCAGATCGAGCTACTTGACGAAATGATACAGCACGCGCAATCCTATAAGCTCGACCGCAACCAAGACATGGAACAAACTTTTGCAATGGATATCGAGGCTTTTAAATGCATGTTCGAGGTCGACCCAACCATGCCTTATAGTGACATAGAACAATACATCAACGACATCCAGGCCAAGAAGGATGGCTTCTTGGCCATTGGAGCGGAGTGGATTCTGTCTCGCAAATTCGCTCAGGGCGCACTCAAGACATACTGGGATGTTGTGGATGAGTTTACGGTGTTGGAAAACAACTGGGATGACTTTGGAAACTGCATCTTCAACCTCAATTTCTATAATCTTGGATGGCAAACTTTTGCGCGATATAATGAACTGTTTCCAGAGCCGGCAGAGGAGAGCCCCAGCGAGTCGTATCCTAGTGAGTCTGAGTCCAATGAATTTTCAATGGGTTGGAAGCTCCTCGGCGGGTTGCAACGCCTGAATTTGGAGTAACGCAGCATGCTTCGTTTACTAGGCAGCAAGTTCATCCAAAGTAATCCATACGTCCTTTCAAGAACAGCGTCCAATCAGGCCTAGGGTCGACAGCTCTCTTCTTTTGCTTTCCCTTTGCTCTATTTCTTTCCTTTCTTTCTTATAAATACAGCTATGGTAGCCTTACTACCCTTCCCGCTTCGATTCGTACTACCTTTCTACATATATTTGTCGAGATTTTCTTCATCCTCTGTACCTAAATAGCTAAATACACTCATTTACCTCCGTCCTATGATGCTTTTCAATGCTATAAGTGTAAATCCAATAATTTTCAAGTAGCTGCCCAAGAGCGTCATGATGCAAAGATCAACTTCCAATCAAAAGTATACTTTTCGTAATCAGATAAACCAAAACAAAGCCAAGGGAACAACTTCGCTTATCATGCATCTAGATCTTCAAAGTGGTTAGAGGTGATTCAAGGCGTGAATTCGGCGATCTATTTTCTTTATATGTGCATCATTTTAGTAAGGAGATTTTCGGGCTCCTCCTGAAGCTCACTTTAGAAACATTAGAGATAGCTGGATTCTACCGTTCGTTCGTCACGTATACCTTGCACCTCATCTACTATGATTATTCCCAAATTTTTGACCTTATCATTCCATATTTCATCTATAAAGCCTTGTCACAGGAAGTCGAATAGAACCAAACGTATATTTCGGTTTAGATCTCGAATGAGAATGACAACATGGGAACCCAATAATATAAACAGCCTAAATCAGTACCAAATCACCCAGGCCATGTTGAAATTTCTGTAAGATTCAGCCCCCTGAGACCTACCTGTAGGCCAATCTAAATTTTCACGCCAGCCCATCCCTTCGAACCTGTCTCAGAACTGAGTGGCACATCCAGCCTCATAATAGCCCCTGACATCAACTTTCCGGCCAATGCCTATGCATCTCTTCGCCACTTAGGAAATATCCCACAGCCTATGACCTTACCAAGTGGCTATTGCGTCCTCCCCTCTCGCTAAAGTAGGGGAGTTCTTTCCCCGCAAAAAGCCGACTACCCCTTCAGAATGACTGGTTTTCTCTGCCACTGCAAAGCGCTCACGAACACCAATGCCACGGCAAATCCGACCATTATCTGCAATTGGAGATTGTAATACTCACCATTAATCTCGCGGACCGCAGCCTCCTTTTCGGGAGGGAGAAGATCAATCGTGTCGGTCTGATCCAGAAACATTGAAGTCTCCTCCGAGCTCAAGATCTTGAGAAGATTTCGTTGTAGGGAAGGGCTCGCGACAGTCGTGCAGATTGCCAATGCGAGAGCGCCACCCAAAATGCGCATTTGAAGAACCGCTCCGCCAGCCACAGCTTTGACGATGTCAGCTTCATTCATCTCTTGCCTTGAAGTCTACACAGAAACGTACCTAGATGTTGCCTCTCAATTATGTATGGCGGGAGCAGAAGCGTCAACATGTTGATGGTCCCAACGCCCATACCAGCCAGAACTTGGAATGCGTACTGTGGACCCCAGATGGTGCGCGAAACGGGTGCTTTGGAGAGACCAACAAGCCCAATGATCATGAGAACACCTGCGAAGGCCAAAGCATCGACGACGGGTATCTTGGCCTTCATTACTATGAAAGTTGACAGAATACCTGATGCCGCCACCATAGTCGCAAAGGGTAGAAGACGGGCCCCGGCTAGAATTGGCGTCAGGCCGTTCACGATTATGAGTCTTTGGGGGATTTGAACGATAAGCACAGTGTTGATCGCACCGATCAACCACGAAACGCTAGGAGCGGTTAGCTTAGCTGTGCACAATGTCAGATAAGGGTTTACGTACAGCATGTCGGACAAGAATATCCTATTAAACATCAGTTCCCAAGGAAGGATTGGAATGATACTCTTGCTATGAAGGGTCACGTATCGTTGCCAGAGCAAGAACATCAGGAGGAATATTGGTGACAAGATAAGGGGAACCAATACTTGGGTATTCTCCCAATTCATTCCTTCTGCGGCTTGCTGCAAAGCAACAGTGATACACACTGAAGATCCTAGGAGGCTAAAGACACCCAAAAAGTCGATTTTCAACACGTCATGGTGTCGTTTGAGAGGAATTCCGGCCTTGTCGAGACGACGCGGTTCCGCAGCTGGTTCAAGCTCAAGCATGTGCGGCGTAGACGCAAGCAATATAACGGCAGTTAGGATCCCTATCGGGACGCTGGAAAGATATGATTAGCTTTGACACTTCCAAACGTTTTCAAGTACCCTACTTAATCAAAAATATCCACCTCCACTGACCAATCTGGGCGAAAGTGGAGCCGAGAATAGGGGAGACTGCGATCGATATCGTGAAGGAGAAGACGAGAATAGATATCCAGCTAACTGTTTTATCTTGCGGTCTTAGATCGAACCCATAGTGCAAGGCTAGAATGGCAGTCCCGCTAGCACCAATACCTTTGATCCATCGAAACATGATCCTGTACCGGTCAGTGCTTGGCTCATCTAGGTTATTTATTCCCTACAATTGTAGCATGGATTGAGAAAGGCCGCAAGCTCCAGTGGACATGGTGAAAATGGAAAGGCACGCCATCAAAACTTGTCTGCGCCCAAAAATATCGGAAAGCCTCGCAGTGATGATAGGAAAGCCTTCATCCAGGTCAGCCAAAAAGCAATATCAGAAGGAAGATACATACCCCCGTAACCCAGCAGATATGCCGTAAATATCCAAGGACTACTCGCAAATTCACCCAACTCGTTCGTGATGGAGATGATCCCGGTACTAGTGATGAATGACTGTGTTTGGACGATGAACAAACAAAGGCTCAAGCTGAAAATGATGAGTTCGATATGTCTAAAAGTAGAGCCCAATGACTTACCCAATTCCAATAAATACGAGTTTCGAGCCTTTAATCCATTTGATGTCAGTGGAGTCAGTTGAGAACGCCGAGATACCGTTCGCTTCATTATCATCATGAGGTTTATTATCCTCAAAACTTTGTTCTGAGTCGATGATCGTCGTCACCATAGAGTTTGTTGAAGGATTTTGCAATAACTGGTTCATGGCTCAATCGAGGAGTTAAAAAATTATCATGGTTCTGAGGTCGCACGGAAAACCTCAGGAAGATATAAAGTGAGTCGAAAATGACCCGATCGTACATCTACACACATTCGAGACCATGTTAGGTGGCGCCTTCAGGTGCCAGCTCCAGACATTACGCCTTGGTCCTGATTCTCAATCTGTGCCAGCTCTTTTCCAGTGTGTGCCATGCTCCCGGTGCTAATTCTGTGTCGTCTTCTTAACTTTCACTCTATGCCGATTCGCTGTTGTACGATCTGCGCCACAACCCTGGTAATGCGCGTTCTGTGCCGCACACTTGTGGCTTAATCCGTGTCGTACACATGTTTCTCAATCTGCGACAATCTCTGTCTGAAGCTCTTGAAGTTTTCATGGCTTCCAATGAGCATGCGCGAACGGTCGCCACAAACCCCGGATCTAAGCTTTGTGGCCTGTGTTCTGGCCCTGAAGTCGTCCCCATTCGAAGACGCCTCCCCAGCAAGCTGGGATTCGAACATACATTGAGCAAATCTTGGAAATGTCAGCTAAACATTCCTAGTATCCACTTTCATTCTCACCAGATCTTTTGCTTGGTGTCTTAATCACATCGGGGTAACTCTCGCAAGTCGGGTAAAATGACAATTGAATGCTCCATGTCGAACTTGTAATGGTATCATCACTCTTCTAACGCGTTGTGGACAGAGGGCTATCGAAAGCGATGAGAGTATGATAAGATGTTCTGAGTGAATACGCACTCTGAAACGCGACGTGGTTTGAAACGAATCTCATCACTCCAACCAGCGACTGAGATGTGCGCGCCCAGATTCAAAAACGCTTACCCAAGATACATTTACGCCATTTAGTAAGATATGTTCCACCGAAAACGTCGACCAAAAGGTTTGGGGGCGGTTGGATTTTTCTTATCCACCCAATCGGATGGTTCAATAGTAACCTTCGCCGTACTGCTGCGACTATGCTAAGACATTCTGTATTCCCCCACGCCCCACCGCAACACGACGAGCTCCAAACCTCGGGAGGATCTTGCTACCGAGTACTAGGATCGGTTGAGCCCAAGAACGGGGCCGCGCTCTCGGCTCCTGAGATGCTCTGATAAAGCTCTCTACGCCCCGTCCACGTCAGGTCCGGATCTACAGCGAATAGTTGCTTTCCAATCCTTCTCGTCGATCTTGGTTGTCCACGGACAAGAGTCCTCGCCAAAACACCCAACGCAACAATAACAGAAGTCACGATCCAGGGAGGAAATTCGTACGAGAAGTCTGGAATGTCTTTGCTCTCTCCTCACCAAAGTATATCGACCTCTTTTCGCTTACAGTCGCAGTACACCATTGTGGTAAACGCTGTGAAAATTGATCATGTATGTTCGTACCAACATTCACTGATCTACGGTCCAAATCGCTTCGCCACAACCCTGCAGAATGTGAATGCAGTTTGACACAGAATTGTTCCAAGACCCAGGATCCGTATTAATTGCCGCAGTATTTTGCGGTCCAGACGCATCTACAGCATGAAGACCAATGTCCAAAGAGGTAGAATCTAGCGACATGAAAACGCGATTAGGGAATGGACCTGCGCTGAAGAGACGGCTGACGTAGTACACCACGCGTATGGACCTAGTTGACTGTATTCGTGGCTCAAACAGATCCATCTGCACTGCATACAGAGGTTGCTGCATTAACCATTGGCGTGGTCTTTCTCTTGAAGAAGGTTGCGATTGGCCACTATCGGTTGAATCTCCTAAAAGCTATTGTGAGCGTAGTGTTTGACACTGCTGATGGACTTCCGGGTTAACTTCCGAACCAAAGAACGCAGTAAGATGCCACTGAACACCATGCATAAGAGATGATTTGAAGGATCTTTGTTCGGTAAGTGTTGGACCAGAAGTGCGTTGAAGCAAGCTCCTGTCTTACTCAAGAGTCTTTGGTCGTCCACTCGGCTGCTTAATCGAGGAGATCAGACCACGAGAATATGATACCATGTTTCGACTCCACTGCGACTCCAGGTATCAGTCATTTGATATTCTGACAGTAAGGGTTATCCAGGACGCTCGCCCCAGCAGCGTTGTAGGCTAATGCCCGACGCACAGCGCCTCCTTGATAGCTGTGTCTTGCTTCTTTTTTTTCTTTTGGGGTACACAAGCTTAGTAGAAACCTCATACGGGATAGTTGTGCTGCGTTGTAATCGCGAGGATGGAGATCCGGGCTTCAAGAATGTCTCGCTCTTGTCAGAAAAGGCATGCCCAATAGGTAATGTGACACTGCCCAGTTATTCTCCGATGACTTATGAGACAGTTTCGCGTTGGTACATTAGCAGTCAACGATGCACGCTGCTCAGGAGACGCCCTTCGTCGTGTCTGATTAGTGAGCAGATGAGATGGCTTTGTGAACGGTGATAGTCCTCCCATTTGCCCAGATTCCTGGTTTATGGTGGAGGATCATGGCGTACATCGTGGAAGTAGGATTTGCAGGAGTCGATGGCTCGGATCGTGAAGAAGGCACTGCTAAACTTAGACCAGCGCGATTCTAATCAGCCCCATCTTCCAGCTGCACATGTGCATGCCATGGTGTTTTGTTGCTGCGATGTAGAAGGTGGCCGAGGGAAATATGAGCAACCTATCATTGACGCCGGGGATATCGAGGTGTTCATCGTCGGTGGGTATCGTATTCCGCGCAGATACCAATTCCAGAGACAACTCTCGAGAGTATTCGATGGCTAATTTAGATTCTAATCATACTCAGTATGAACAAAGGTAAATAATGAAGAAGATCGAGGGGATTTCCGGCTAACAAACGAAAGTCGACTCACAATTTCTACATCGATGCCTTGCAGCAGACAGGTTTCTATGTCGCTCCTTTTTGCCCCCATTCCACTGCTCTCCAGGCCTCACTTGCCGTAAGCTTTGGACCTGGTCGAGTGATGTCAAATTGATGCAACGAATCTTGGTCATTGCCATCGTTAAGATTGGCACCGTCATGACTATGATTGGTTTAGTCATCGCCGGCGCAGGTTGCTCTGAGCTGACGAAAATTTGTGCAAAGTCTGAAAATAAGCTGCTAAAGCGTCGTCAAAGATCGAACGAGAATCACTAGACCTCACAGAGAAACTACAGGTTAAGCTCGAGAATGGGTGACAATACTTCACAAAAGTTGAATATAATCAGTTAGTTATAGCCCCCTTATTGAAGTATCAAGAACAGTGAGAACAAATACTCTTGATGAGCAAAAACAAAGCGTTGTGGCTTGAGACCTAGTTTGGGATGATAACACCTTGAGACGCTGTTATTAAACGCGATACAAGCGTAGGAAAGGAACAGGCATGCATTAGTCATAGATTAGATATTCATGACACGTCCAATCCCAACGTAAAGCTATTTCAAGATCCTGGGACGCCGTATTGCTAATGTCCAATGTAATGGCTCTCTTGCTAGCGTTTACTGTCAGCTGGTCAGAATGAAATTGACTCAATACGCGCAATATAACTCAGCGAACATCATGAAATAAGGAAGCAATCATGTTATAGCGCTTCAGAGACACCGCGAGAGACAGCCAGATACGATCAGCCGGGGAAACTTTTCGAGAGGTGAGCCTGACGTTTCAGTGGCCAGTAGACCGATCCTGCCGGATGGCCCTGGCAAATCGATGCACATAGTGGATTTATCGTGACGATTATTGCAATACATTGAAATGCAGAGCAACAGGACGCTCTTACAAAAGCACGGGAAGGCGCCGGGATGACACGGGCTACGCTTGTGTAAGGCCCTTATTTCTAGTCGAAGTAATCGTTGAAACCCGAATTCGGGGCAAAAACCATGGACTGCAAAAAACAGTGAACATTCCTATATCGATAATTTTATTCTGAAGGCGAAAGGCGTGTCGGGGCAGGCCGGACAGTGTTCTCGGAGGAGTATATAGGCGCGTAGGCGTGACATAACTGTGATCAAGTAATCAAGTCATAAAGAGGGGATCATGCAACTATTTCGGTGAGCGCAAAACTGCTTTCGAATGAACAAGACCCGTCATGTACTCTCAGCTTTGTCTCCTGCATGGGTATGTTTCTGAATTCGACCGTTCGGGAGGGGCTCGTGGTATAAACGTACGCGTGTTTCGTACATGGCAATGGAAGTGCGCAACGGCGTAACGCGGATTCTATGTCATGCCATTCAAGACGCTGCTTCTGGTATCATTCAATCAGTAGAAATGACGCTGTAGTAATGAACCCGTACACCAGTGTGGCGGATGCTACAGCTTAGCACTGTTGACGCAAAACACTCGAATGCAACGCTCGAGTCGACTCCTTCGCAGCTTCCCGGCCAACAAATACGCATATAGCGGTCAATTAGTAATGGTAATTGTGCAGGAAGTGAAAATCAGGAAAGCCAACGAGGCCTATTTACGTGCGTGTCGCCTACGCAAGACAGGCTGGACCTCGAGAAGATGTCGGTTACAGTGGAAATGCATGCATTTTGCTCCAGAAGGAACGATGGATCGAAAGATTTCATTGCGAAGATTCGCCCCCCAACAGTAGAAGGCACTTTCTTTGGTCGTGTGGTCTTGAACTGCTATACGTTAATTCTTCATGGTGTAGACTCGGCCATGAGACCATCGTCGATGCTTGAACAATTGCAAAAAGAGGGTCGCTTGCCTTGGTAAAGCGGTGAAGGAGGCGTGCGGACATTACGAAAAGCAGAAAGAAGTCGGGGCAGTACGGAATACAAAAGGGGTGTGTCAAAGATCACATCGGCAACATCACAAATACATAACATAGAACAACATATCACTTACACCTACATCTACACATGCCATGCACTATCAGGTCATACAGGCTCGCGATAAGAGTACACAATCGGCGATGCGGAGGAAACGAAATGACAGTGCATTAGAGCCAACGGTCGAGCGGGTTCGGCGAAATATGTCGGCATTCCGATTCAGGGAATGCTGATCTCCAGCTAGCAACCCATTAGTTTGATTAATTGGACCAACACTCTCACACGTAAGCGGCCTAAACAAGATTAGGAGTTTCCTCTCGCGAAATCTTAATTTTCTTGATTATATCGTGTCTGGGCTGGGAGTGAAGTAGTCACGTAGTGAGGCGGGGCGGAGAATTTTAGCGGCCACGTTCAGGCTATTGGCGCAGGGTTGTCGCGATAGCATGGGGCGCCGTTGCATGATCGCTGCGCCCTTTCCGCTGATATGGAGAGTAAAAGGAGCTTGGCTTGGGCTTTGAGTTGCGGCTGCGATTGCTTGAAATGCTTGTGCTGTCCAAAATACGAATTACGAAGGTATTCGCGAGACGTGAGGCTGGTCGCTGCAGCAAGTTATTCTACTCCGTAACAGCACGGTCAGCTCGAGAGAAGACATCAACTAAAGATGTTCAGGAGTCGGACTCGCCCATGCAGGCGGATAGCATGGGAGTACATTCGTAGACACATAATATCAAGAATACCCTCAGCCACGTGGACGCGTTGTGAGACACAGCAGAGGCTTACTCCGTAAGGCCCGCAAGGCTTAACCGTTTTGAGAGTATTGCTTTCAAACAATTGGTCCCAATGTCATGGTAAGTGCACTAGAGGACCTCTTCCGATTGGCGCACATTTGTAAAAAAGGTTTGGGAATTGGGACCTGCGGTAGTATCTCCCCTGAACATGCTCCGTACCCAACAGCCACGACAACAAAGGACGCAGCCTCAAAAGTGATCACAATCAATGACCATACGTATGAGGCTTTGTGGACTCCTTAACCATATCGCTTGCGAGTGTCAATCGACCTCCTGACAGACGACTAACTAAACAATAGTCGGTTTCACGGGGTCTGCAAAGTGTATATCAGAATTTCAGCCCCCTCATAAAAGACGACAATGCACCAAGGCAGCGCTTGAGGCAGTGCACTTCACCGCTTCGGTATCCGGCCCTCCCGAATAGGCAGTGATGTTGTTCGGCGGGGTGTTCACATTAACTGCAAACAGCAGACAGAATGGAGATCTTCCCCTGCCCCTGCTGATCATTGCAGTTCGGCGACGAGCTTTGACCATTCACCCAACGTCATACTTTAGCACTCGCAGTCCGTCGAAAGGGACGATCCTGGAGTTTGACAGCCTGACCTTGCATAAGGCCTGGGTTGACATGGCAATCTAGCGTGTGCATCCTCATTTTGCGATACATAAATTTGGATAGTCGCGGGTCCTTTCCGGTCCGCATTGTTACTCCTGGTGGCTGGGTTTCACTGACCATGCATCGTGGAGTAAGCGCACGTGTCTTGCGAGTGATCATCGTCAGCAGATGACTCTTTGAGAAATTGATCAGCTACATTTTGTGGTTAGGCAAAAGGGAGTTGTGCTGGAGCTCGTACACCCTCATCTTAGCCACGGCATCCACCGCTCGCGGAGAAAGGTTCCGGAATGAATTGGGGGGCTCTTGGTGCTCGATGCGGTCAGCAAACACGATCAGCTCGGGAAATTTCGACCTCTTTTTTTCTGTTTAGGGGCTGCTGTGGGGTAGAATCAATCGTGTGAGCCTCTCCAAGGATACGTCACTCTGTTAGCACAGAGCACCCCAAACGAGTATATAAGATATGCCATGCCTTTCCAAAGACACTTTCTATTCATCATCAGCATCCTCACCAAGTCACTCTTTAGTACAAACTACTCACTCTCTTTAATAACCAACTAATTCCTATTATATATTAATATACCCAATCAACCACCATGCGTTTCCTCAACTTCGCTCTTGTGGGTCTCTCCACCCTCTTCGCGGCCACCGCTGCTGCTCCCGCCCAGCAAAACACTGCTGTCAGCGCCAACGCCGAGAACGCCCTCGTCGCCCGCTACGGTGGTGAGAGCGATGTGATCTCCAAGATCGAACATTGCATCGTCGAGGTCAAGAAGCACACCCACAACATCAACTCCACCTACTCCGAGAAGGAGGAAGTCAGCCACGACGACAAGGAGAAGATCATCCACCTCGTCAAGGGAGAGGTCGTCCTCATCGTCAAGCTCGTCCACACCCTTGTTGGCGACGTTGTTGAGCTCCTCACTGGTACTGTCGAGATTGTTGGCAAGGAGAAGGAGACCATTGTTGGCCTTGTCCTCCAGCTCATCTTCGAAATCCTCTTCACCCTCAAGGCCGTCATCTTCCACCTCAAGATCAGTGAGTCCTGACTTAGCGTCCCATATCTAACACTAGCTAATCTCTTCAAGGCATCTTCGAGCTCCTCGGCTCTTTGGTCTTCGTCCTCATCACCGTTATCGTTCACCTTCTGTGCTCCCTTAACGTCTTGGTCGCTGGCCTCCTTGAGCTCGTCCTCTCCCTCCTCGGTGCCGTCATCCACCTCCTTTTGGAGGTCCTCAAGGGTCTTTTGGCCATCCTCCTTCCTATCCTCGGTGGTATCCTTCACAAGCTCGACCTTGGCAGCCTCATCTGCGGTCTCTTGTAAGTGATTGCGCCATAGGCTTTCCTTCAGGACAGCAATGTCTAGGGGTTGGTATTCGAGCGTGGGGACGTTGAGAATTGTGGTGGAGTGGTAGAATGGTGATGGATTTTGAAGTTTGAAGCGGTCATGAGAGAACGCCATGTACCGAATCCCATCAGTGCCCAGTATTCTGCCGTGGTATTGGGTCAATGACAAGTCGTATTTTTCTAGCATATTGTTTCGAGCGCACATGATATCTAGAGCACGAGTATATACAAATTCAAAAAAGAATTTCACATCCTGTGATTGAATTTCCTTTGATCTTGAATGTGTTAGCTGTGTAGTGATTTCTGATATCTAACATAAACGCGAATTCATCGAGCGAGCAAATGCTATACAAGAAAGGCCGGGCGAGAACTCGCAAGAAACTCTTCAATTTGAGAAAGAATTGGAAGAATTGCACGCAAACATATTTTTCTCGGGTTTGTATATGTTAAAGAGAGGGCAAATCAGGTTCTGAGCGTGCCCTTCATTCCCCGTTGCTTTGTTGTAACATTACGTGTTGTTGAAGTTATAAATGACATGAATAATTGCTGGGAGTGTTCTGGTGTGGCAGTGTACTTATAAGATTTTTGCGCCATTCATAACAACGTCTAAGTAGCAAGTATATAGTTTAGCGTATGTGGTCTCCAGGTAAGCTATGTCTATTGTAAGATATCTATTAATCCAATTGAAGACGCCAAAGAAAGATTTGTACAATGATTGGAGCCTGTCAGTTTCGGTAATTAATTCAGCGAACAAGAAGTAAGAAAAATCGCCAAGATGTTTGCAGTGAAACTGGCTTCTATATTTCAACACTCCTTGTCTTTCCACATGATACGAACCGGAACCGACGGGGGACAGCGTTGAGTTCAAGGGTTGTGTCAACGGACCTCTATCCCAATGGCAAATCGATCCACAACGGTCAGTGATAATCCTTCATGCTTGCTCAACCTGAATCCCTTGGTTCGAACAAACCAACTCCGAGAATTTATTAATGGTCAGCGATGGACCCAAGAGCTGCTGGAATGCGATATCCAAGCCCAATTCTTTGAAGATCCAGTTTCGTAATTCGGCGCCAATCATGCTGTCTATGCCATAGCTGGCAATTGACCGGCCTTCCTCCCCAAACTCATCAACACCGATCATCAAAACTCGAGAAAGTTTCGCAACAAAATGTTCGCGCACAGCTTGTACAGCCTCTACGCTCGACGTGGCGCTCTTCATCCTTGCCATGATGGAGTCTGCTTCTCCATCGGCAATGCCCTCAGAGCCCGAGTTCATGGCGTATGCGAGAGTAGAAAAGCGCTGATCGTTGAACCAGAAGGCGTCCACATCCCCATCAGCCTCTTGCTTAGCCTTGCGCAACAGCATAGGATCCAAACCGACGACGAGATGGTCGAAGTCGCGGGATTCAGGCCTGCGCTGCTCCAACATGGCAACTTCGAAAGCATCTAGGAGTCCCTCCTCATCGATCCCGTACATGCCCTTGCGCTTCAGCATCTCCTCCAGCTCGACGTTCTCGGCGACGACTCCGATGCCGAGGACCATGGGCAAAATGACTGCTGCTGCTGCCTTGCCCTGGGAGTGCCGAAGGCGAGCAAGGGCGTCAATGTAGGCGTTCCCGGCAGCATAGTTGCTTTGGGCGGGAGTTCCCAGGATCCCGGATACAGAGCTCGTCATGACGAAGAAGTCCAGAGGCAAGTCTGCTGTAATCTCGTGCAGATTCATACTCCCAAGGACCTTGGGCTTGGTAGATGTAATCCAATTCTCGTAGGGCATATTATGGAATAATCCATCCTAAAGGGATCAGTTAGCAAAGCGCGCTCCATCGAACTTTTTTAACTTACTCTTAGCACCATTGCCGCATTGATCACACCACGAATAGGGCGATCAAGAGGAACAGAGTCGACGGCTTTTTGTACATCCTCCTTGACACTCGCATCACCCCGAAAGACCTGGACGTTGGCTCCAGAAGCCTTCAAGTCCTCAACTAGGATCGACGCCTGCTTAGAGTCCGTGCCCGTCCTCGACAGGAAGGCAAAGTTACGCGCACCTTTCTTCATCATCCAGGATGTGAGGCTGCGACCGAGTCCGCCGAGACAGCCAACCAACAGGTACGTAACTCCCGAGTCAAGTTGCAGGTGCGGACGACGTGGGAGCATCTTGAGGGTACCCCCTTCGACGGCCTCATGAGATATGACCGTCTTAGCATCCGTAAGACCATCCGGAAACGATGATATAGCGTCGTTAAGCTCCACGATGTTCTTGACCCGGACTTGAGGCGCAGGAATCTTACCACACCTGAACAGATTCACTGTCTTTTCTAGCAGTTGCCCCATGAGCCCTGGCTTCTTGAACATGTTGACGGCGTCATACGCGAAGAAGCTTGATCCCCGTAGAATGGGCGCAGTATCAATCACAGTGCGTGAGGTGGCATCTTGGGTAGCGCAAGTAACGAACCGGGAGAATGGTGATAGATGTCTCCATGCCTCGCGGGCGACAGGTGCCTCGACAGACCCAGATGAGAATACAACATCGAATTCGTGGTGGTTGGCCGACTGCACCGACCAGTCAATCACTTGTTCTGGTCCAAGGTTGAAGAATTCTTGAGTTGCCTTGGCTTCAACGGCATTGCGCACGGCGACATGTGGGATTCCTCCAAATGCTTGAGTGACATGTACAGCCGCCGCCCCAACCGACCCAGATCCCGGGAGTACCAGTACCGACTCATTAGGTTGCAAGTTGGCGAGATTGCCGAGACCGTGGAGAGCTAAGGCGTATCGCTGGGGCAAACTGGCCATGGAAATAAACGACTCGTCTTCGTTTAATTTTTGAGCCATAGCATGCTTGACGCGCTGGAACGTTGCGATCTTGCCGGGATTGAAGCTCACCACGCGGTCGCCGACAGCTAGTCGCTGAACATCTGGCCCGACTTGAGTAATGACTCCAGAGACCTCGTGACTGAAGTCATTGGTAAGTTCTGTGCCAGAAATCACTGCAACATCTTCAGTGTTCAGACCGGTTGCCTCTACGTGGATTTCGATTTCATCAGAGGCCAGGGGGCTCTCGTCTGGTGGAGCATAAGCAAAAATCACCTTGCCTGACTGGATTCTGCTTGTCAGTCGTTGTGTTGGTTCATATGTCACCGACTCTACGTCACTTTCCGTACGGTTGTAGGTGTTGTTAACACCATCATCCGAAACAAGGCGGCTGATGAGAACTTTTCCGTTCGACACGAAGTACTCGGTTTCGAGTGGCCCACTCCCACGGACCTGCTTGTCAGCAAACTTTGTCAACAAGTCAATGAACTCATTTGAAGTGCCCGTCTCTTCATCTTCGAAGTCAATCAAAGTCGCATTGAGAGCCATGTTCTCGGAACGGAGAGAACGCAAAAGACCATGTGTTATAGCGTATTTTGGGTTCTTGCCGCCTGTTAGGCCGCCCTTAGTCACCCACAGGACATTGGTGGCAGCGTTGAGGATCTGTTGTAGATAAACGAATTCTTGCTCCGTGATTGTGGCCAAAAATGGGCCTTCCAGGTCGGCGAGCATGATGACATTGTGGCTGATGGGGTTCGTGTCTCCAATCTTCAACGCCTCGACTTCGAATCCTAACCTCTCGAGGCCTTTGGTCAATTCTGGCGAACTTTCTGGCACCTCGTGTCGGTAGAACAGCTGTAATTTAGGGGCCTCAAAGCCATTGACACCATTAAGGCCCTTGTTAGAGGATGCAAGAGCAGAAATGACCAACATTTTACCTCCTGTCTTAGAGTCCAAGATGGTATCGACGCCCGAGAAGCCTTCACTCTCCAAAATTTCTCCCGGCAGAGCAGTACCAGTCTCAAGAATCGCCCTACCACCATCCACAAGTGATTTCCGAATATCTGCCAGTGTGTCTAACGAAGTAATGCGGGCCATGACCATGTCGAATGTGTTTGGTTTTTGGGATTGCTCATCATGACTCTGCACCTTTACATTCCTGAACTTTGAAAACCTTGGCCCAGCTTCATCCTTGTGAGAAGAAGTCACTGTGAGATGTAAGTCGGGTGTTTTCTCTAGGATCGCGTCTAGATGGTCGGGCTCTGTCGACAGCATCCGAAGTCCCGGAGTTTTGAACTCGGCCAGCTCGATGAACTCGGCAATATCCAGCTGCTCTGTGCCGCTTAAGAAAGCTATATCACGCTTAGAGGAGATGCGCCCGTATGGCTGAGGCTTCGCGGGCTCTTCTAGCCTTTGCGGAATAGCCGCCTCATATGCTGAGCATCGCATGCTGCTAATCTCCATCAACAGTTGTCCGTCGCCGGCTACTAATTGGTTATGGGCATTGAAGGATCGGAGGCCACGTGGATCAATCCACGAAAATGCGTGTCCTGTACCGCTGGCGATTTGAGCTTCCGTAGGCTTCCAGATGGCCACCTCTTGAGCATGGACGGGGACAGCGCCGAATTGCATCGCGTTGGCTCGACCAGCCCAAATAGACACAATCATCAACTGTAAGCAAGAGTCTAAGCATGCAGGGTGCAAAATATGTCGCGACTCGCCAATCATCCCCTCTACGGTGGTCTTGATCTGCGTGGTTGAGTGCGCACAATAAGTCTTGCCGTCGAAGGCAATATTGTCCATGTCTTGGAATGTCGGTCCATAATCAAAGCCAACCGCCTTGAGTGCCTGGTTCCAGGACTTGCCAGAAGCTCGCTGTGGTAGATTGGGAGTCTTTATAATGGCAGGCCGCTGTCGACGAGTATTGATGCTGATACTCCCTGCCATGTGGTTCTTGTGGTGCCCATCTTCGGTGATCGAAGAGACATTGAAATCCCACCACTGATTCTTTCCCTCGCCGATACCATAAAGCGAAGGGCGCATGTTGAGAAGTACCTCGATGCCATTGTCATCATCAGGTGTCACCAAAGCCCGTTGCACAGAAACATCTCGAAGCACATAACATTCAATGTCAACTGGGGATGTCGACATCTCGTTAAGTTGCGTTATAGCCTCCATAGCCATCGAGAAGTAACCAGCCGCGGGAAATACGGCTTCCCCGCCTAGGGAATGATGCTTCAACCACGGAAGATCCTTGATTCGAAGGATATTTCGCCAAGTTGGCTCGGCCAAGGACGCGCCTATCGTCAGTTGCCCGAGGACATCATGGCGAGGGAAGCGTGGAGACCGGTGCTCCTTGCTTTCGCGAGACTCGGCCCAGAACTTCTTGCTCTTGTCCCACTGGTATGGAGGCAAGTCCACAATCAAATTACCACTTCGTGCGCGAATCTTGCCGCTATGGGACATTTCCTCTTGCGAAGTGACCCTAGCCAGAGTAAGGGGATAATCTCGCAGGAACAACTCTCCAGCGAGCTTGAGAATTGAAGCTGTATCGTTTGCGCCCCGGAGAAGAGTGGGAAGGTACTGGAGCTTCTGAAATCCGAACTCTGCTTTGATCTGCGCTATTGGTCCTGCGAGAGCAGAATGCGGTCCAATTTCGATCAAGGTGTCGACCTCGGCGAACTGCGAATCTGTGAAAATGGTCTGGACAGCTTGATTAAATAGCACAGGGTTCAACAAGTTGGCGCTCCAGTATGTCTCGTCGAGAACGGCATCATCTGGTAGAATAGTATTCGTCACCGACGATACCATCCTGACCTTGTCAGAGGGAAGAGCCTCCCCGAAAAGATAAGGCCTCGCACGTCGCACAAGAGCTTCATACTTGTCGGCTGCTGATTGCATGTGGGAAGAGTGGTAGGCCTTGCCGTTGGTATTGACCAATCTATTGAAAATGCCTTCTCCGGCGAGTGTCTTCTGGATTGACTCTAGTTCATCAATATTACCACTAAGGGTGACACTAGATGGTGAATTATGGCAGGCGATAACAACCTCCCCATTCTTGTACTGTGAGATGTACTGTTCGGCAGCGCTTGCGCCGAGGCCTACAGCCATCATAGCACCGTTCGTATAGATATCCTTGACTACCTTTCCGCGGTAATACGCTAGAACTATGGCTTCTGACGCCGTGAGATAACCTGCTGCAAAAGCTGCTGCAATCTCTCCAGAGGAGTGCCCGCACGTCACAGAAGGTTTGATGCCCCAGAGTCGAAGCAGCTGTGTGAGCGCAACCTGGACTGCAGTGCACAGAGGCTGCGAAAACTCTGCCTCATTGACTCGTGAGGTAGCTTTATGTTCGAGAAGAGCATCTTCGAGTGTCCAATCGGGAGCATCCTCAAGCTCATCTAGAACCATGTCGAGCCTCCGGATCGAATTAAGGAACGTCGGGTAGTACGTCATAAGCTCGGCCCCCATTCTAGCCCACTGTGCGCCTTGTCCGGTGAACGCAAAGCATATTGCATTCGTCTTTTTCTTCTCCGCGAATACGAAGTCTGGAAGGTCATTCCTGAATGCTTCCTGTAATGTTGCGGAACTTGTGACCACCATAGCTCGACTGGAGAAATGGGTGCGATGGTTGGCAAGGGTATAGGATAGATCGAGAAGACTATATTCCGCAGCAACTGCCCCATGAGCTGCAATGTTTCTCTTGAGCGTCGCCTTATTGTGGGCGGAAAAGGGAATCAGGTAAGGTCTGTTTCGAATGAGCGCTCCTCGTGCAGGTTTTCTTTTCGCCTTTCTTTCTGGGGTGATGTATTTGTAAGATTGAGGCATTGTTAGTAGAGATTTGGAACTTTCAACAATAACATGAGCATTCGTGCCGCCGTACCCAAAGGAGTTTACGCTGACACGTTTTACCGGTAAATGCTTAGGAAATCGTGTCGGCTCCGTTGGGACCTTGACTTTCCAGCCCTCCCAGTCGATCTTGGGGTTGAGATCGGTCACTCCCCGTGTTGGTGGGATTATGCCCCTCTCAACCGTCAAGATGGCCTTGATTACTGCAGACAGACCACTGGCAGCCTCACTATGGCCAATGTTTGTTTTGACCGCACCAATAAGGAGCGCGCCGTCTTCCACAGTCCTGGTAGTGCACATGGTGTCCGATACAGCATTGACCTCAAGTGGGTCCCCAATGGCTGTTCCTGTGCCATGACACTCGAAGTACCCAGTAAGTCGAGGGTCGAGATCACCGCCGCGCTTGTACGCATGTCTCATCACGTTTCTTTGCCCGTCGAATCCTGGATACGTAATGCCAACAGCCGGTGCTTTGCCGTTATTGTTCGTGGCACTGGAGCGTATTACGCCACGGATCGGATTTCCATCCTTGATAGCATCGCTAAGTCGTTTCAGGTATACGGCCCCGACGCCTTCTGCGCGGCCGTAACCGTCTGCATGACTATTAAAGGTATGGCACGTTGATGTTGGAGACAATACGCCAAGTTTGGCGGTATTCATATGTTGGTCGACAGTAAGGACGAGGTTGCTTCCGCCAACAACGGCAGCTGAACATTCCTTGGTGCGCAAGGCATTGCAAGCATTGTGGATGGCGTATACCGATGACGAGCAAGCAGTATTGACAACGATACTAGGACCTCTCAGATTGAACACATGGCTGACCCGGTTGCTGAGAAGACCTGGATCGACACCAGTGGCAGCCAGACTGTGGCGAAACGAAGGTTCCTTAAACGACATTTGCTGGAAATCGGCGGTAAATGTGGCCATAAAGCATGCAGTGTCTGAACCAGACAGTTGCTGCAGTGTGACACCGGCCGATTCGAATGTTTCATAGACGACTTCTAGAAGCTTCCTCTGTTGAGGATCCATCCACATAGCTTCTATTGGTGTAATACCAAAGAAGCTAGGATCAAACTCTTGAAGGGTCTCATTGATGAAGTATCCGCCCAAGACCCCGAAGCTACCAGGTCTTTCGTTATTATCATGGAAGTGAGCGTCAATGTTGAATCGCGATGGAGGTACTTTAGGCATTTGACCAGTTCGCTTGTTCATCATCAAGTCCCAAAACCCGGATGGAGACTCCACATCCCCTGGTAGACGACAACCTAGATTCGACGTATGAGTAAAGTACTACTTTCCGAAGTAGAACAAGGAAGAATGTACCCATGCCAATGACAGCAATTGGCTCCAGCTGTTCGCTGAGTGGCAGCTCATGTGACGAGAACGATGCCCCTGCATACTCAGCATCGCCGACAATGTGTTGAGCATCATTGCCAAGACTAAAGGCAAACTCGCTCTCTGATGCGCTCGATGACGAGCTTTCCTTGAAGTGAGGCATTGTGACAATAGTGTATGAGAGTAGAAAAGAGTGGGTGCACAACACCGCGAGTATTTCTAGACCAAAGTGTGATTGCAAGATGTTTTGAATAGCATTCTTAAGTTTGCGATACTATGCAACGTCCCTCACAGATTACGCATTTCATGTAGCCCGGGTGTGACCATGCTTCCAGCAGCCAAGTATGGGGCCGATATCCGTGTCGCCCCAGCTGAGCGATCGGCTAAGGCCAACCACCCCGTCGGCCGGCCACGGGCGTCATCCTACGAAAGGATCTAGCCGATGGAGGCGGCAGCGAGCGACAAAAGCCCCGTCCTGGCCGAATCCTTCAAAGTTGTAGGATCTAATTCGAAGGTCGGATATAGTCTCTGCGTCGTCTTACTCCATCTCTCTACTCGTTTGCGGTATACATCTAAAAATCGATTATGAATAAATTTGACGTGATTGTCGTTGGTGCCGGTAAGGAGGTCTTCACTTTAGTCTTTCATAAGACATTACTAACTTCGATGCTGTAGGCTGGTACGGCTTGGTCGCGGCACGTACGTACCTGGAGCTGGCACCTGAGACTAACCTCTTGATCGTTGACGACAGCGCATCGGTTGGAGGAGTATGGTCAAAGGAACGTATATACCCCAGCCTGTTCGCACAGATCAGCCATCCATTGTTCGAATACTCCTTCTATCCGATGTCAAAGGATAGGCTCTCGCCAGATGGTTTTGTTTCTGGTGCCACGATCCACGAGTATCTCGATAACTTCGCAAGAGATCATGACCTGAAGCGTCGCATCCGTCTCAGTACAAGAGTGGAACATGTCGAAAGGTCAACCGATGGCCAGGGGTGGTTGCTACATGTTAAAGAAGGAGAGTCGTTGTCCTGCGATAAGCTCATTTATGCTACTGGCGCGAACTCGAGCCCCATTGTGCCCGACTGGCCTAGGTCTGACTTTGAGAAACCCGTCATCCACTCGCTGGAAATTGGGACCAAGCTCAAGTACATCGAGGAGACAGTCCAGCGCGCAACTGTCGTCGGCCGTTCTAAATCATCCTACGACACTGTTTTTCAGCTCCTTAATGCTGGGAAAAAGGTCGACTGGGTCATGCGCGATGGAGCATCGGGTCCCTTCAGCATCTATGGACCAAAGTTCATGGGTCTCTGGAATATTGCGGACCATATATCCACTAGAATGGCATCATACTTTAGCCCATGCATTATGAACACATCAGGCTTCTGGTATCACTTCCTTCAACGCACAATAGTCGGCCGAGCTGTCACCGATGTGTATTGGAGGACTGCAAACCTCCTCTCGACGTTGCACGCCGAGTACTCAACGAGTCCCAACACTGAGAAGCTCAGGCCAAGACCATACAGCGATGGGTAAGGCAAGCAATCTGAAGAAAAGTGCTAGAAATTGACCTAGGCAGTGTCTTCTGGGGCAGTGGCGGAATCGGGATTGCCACCGTGCCCAATTTTTGGAAGGTTCTCCACGCAGGAGACATGACTGTACACTCAACTGAGGTTGACAGCCTTTCGAACAAGGACGTTGTCAATCTGAAGAATGGCTACTCGCTTGCCACTGATATTGTCATCCATTGTACTGGGTTCGACAAAGGATATAGCACATTCAATCCTGAGCTACAAGAGGAGCTCGGCATTCACTACGACAGGAACAAGTTTTCGAAATGGACGATGTTGGACGAGAAGGCAGAGAGGATAGTAGATGAGATGCTGCCATATCTCAAGCAAGCCCCAGAGACTTCATACGACTCTACCGCAGGCAAGCGACTACCTCAGGGCCCGAACAGGCATTATCGTCGCCTAGTCGTGCCTAAGTTAGCAGCGCAGGGTGACCGGTCAATTCTTTTCCCGGGACACATCCACTCAGCTTTTACACCTCTTGCTGCGGAGCTTCAGGCGTTATGGGGCATCACATGGATGCTCGGATGGCGTGAACTTCCATCCGAAGAGGAAATGGAACTGGAAGCCGCGAGTTTCAATGCTTGGACGCGAAAACGTTACCTTGAGCAAGGTGCCAGACATTCTTACTTCATATACGACTATATCCCGGTTCGTCTTTCTAGACTTGTTTTGCTTGAATTGGAACGCTGACTCTCAAACAGTATCTAGACACGCTTATGAAAGACTTGGGTCTCAATCCTTATCGCAAAAAGAACGCCTTCGAGGAAATGTTTGTGCGTTATCAACCTAGTGACTACCGCGGTTTGTTGGACGAGTATCGAGCACTACGAAAGCAGAACGCACCAAAGCATGGAAATGGCCATGTGGCCAACGGTAAGACTAATGGGCATGTGAATGGAGTGATTGAGTGATGCTCCGAGATTTAATAGTCGACTACGTCTGAAGCGCTTTTATAACACGGCAAGGCAACAGTTATAGTCGCAAGCCGGGCAATAATTTGCGTAGTTGTAGGCAATGATATTAATCATATCACATTAGAAATTAACTAGGTTCACACTCAAAAATATGAAATTAATTCGGAACTTATCTCTATGATTCTATGATAAAATTAAATCCTAATATTTTTCTAACCTTATAATTTTCTAACTGTCCGTACGCAGTAGTTTGGTTGATACCAGATATCACATGACTTCTCATGTGACTACGCACGGTGCCGTGTTTCACCATTGATAGTTACCCCTTTCCTCTGTAGATAGGATAYGAACAAGCAATCAATCAATTACCTATCGCAAGATAACCCCCGTACGCAAGTACAGTGACTAGTCACAACCTATCAATCGTACATGGACGAGAGATAGTCCATTCAACACTAACCTTATTATTTTTTATTCTTATAATTTTTTAACCTTTTAATTTTTTTAACTTTATAATTCTCTTAATCTTATATAAATTCTTAATTCTTAATTCTTTAAATCTTATAATTTCTTACTTTATATAGTCTTCCTTTATTAAATAATCTCCCTATAATATAATAACTTATCTAATAGTCTAGTTTTAGACTATAACTATATAAAATTAATCTACCTCTTTACTCTACTACTATTCCTAGGTTAGCTTAACCTATATTATTTGCGTACTATTACTCTATAGCCCTTCCTCTTACCTCTAAGAGGAGTTTTCCCATGTTGTTTAATCACATGCCTACGAGAAGTCCTTGTACCATTCTTGGAAATAACTAGACGACAGATGATGACTCGCTTAAAGAACAAATCGGATGACATATTCGGAGCGAAAAGGCCGCGCGCCCTTCGCTTATATAGCCACTTAGGAGGCTCCATCGGTGACATGTCCGCCTCTAGCCTTTCACGGCTTCGCGTATCTCTTCAATTTCACCAAATTTCCATGGGCGTACTCTTACTTCTCGTCATGGGGGTATAGCTTTCCCTTAATTTGTCATCACTTCAGACCTTCATATTATCTCCGTCCCCCAACTCTCTCATCCATACCTGAACCTAATCCTCAAACTCACTAGCCTCCCTCATCCTTCACAACTTGGCCCCCAATCTCCAAAAGCAAGTTGGGACAAAAAAAAGCTTCGTGCATACGCAAATCCGAGAATACCATGGATACCGAGAAGTATGACAGCCCTCTCGAAGGGTCCCTGGGCAGTCCCCCCAATAGCTCTCTCGAAGAAGCAAAATCGCCACGCCCAATCCATGGATGGAAGGTAAGTTAGGTTCTGCATATGCATCCTGGCTTCCCCGTCGAACAAATCAAAAGCTAACTTGAGCCAGTGGGCAATTGCATACGCGGCCATGCTATCAACAACCTTTCTATTCGCCATCGACAACACAATCGTCGCAAACATCCAACCATCTATCATCGGCGACTTTGGCCACGTCGATCTACTCCCTTGGATTGGGACCGCGTTTGCGCTCGGCAGCATGTCGATTCTGACATGGGGCAAAATCTATGGCGTCTTCAATATCAAATTCGTTTACATGTTCAATATTCTGCTGTTCGAGGTCGGAAGCACCATATGTGGTGCTGCACCGAATATGGTCGCTCTCATTCTTGGGCGAGTTATTGCTGGAATTGGTGGGTCCGGCATGTACTCTGGCACATTGACTTACGTGTCAGTCCTGACGAATATGAGCGAGCGGCCTGCGTATCTCTCTGGAAGCACTGTCGTGTGGGGGTTAGGTAGTGTGCTAGGTCCAGTAGTAGGCGGCGCATTTGCGATTAGCAGTGCAACATGGCGATGGGTAAGTTCAGTTTAAAGCGACCCATCTGTCTTCAGCCAAACTGATGATGTACCAGGGCTTCTATATCAATCTAGTAGTTGGTGCGGTCATGGCGCCGGCATACATATTTCTCTTCCCAAGCCTTGATCCCGCACCCGAAAAGACCGTATCCGAGAAGTGTGGCATGATCGATTGGATCAATTCCGCAATTTTCCTCGCCGGATCAGCGACCCTCACCATTGCCATCTCATTCGGTGGTGTTCTATTTGATTTCGACTCCGGTGCCATGATTGCGCTTTGGACCGTCACGGGCGTGCTTCTTATCGCCTTCATCCTTTGCACCGCCTACCATCCTCTGGTTGACGAGGAAAATCGACTTTACCCTGCACACTTTCTTAAGCAACCTATCCTTGTCAATATGCAAATTCAGGTTCTTCTCGCATCCGGAATCATTCTGGTGAGGCAATCAGATTCTCGCAAAAGGCCTATCGTTCAATAGAAACTGATACAAATTTGCATAGGCCCTAACCTACTACATTCCACTATATTTTCAATTTGTGAGGGTAAGAGTACACCTGAAAGTTGATATTGACCACATTCCTAATGATCTTAGGGTGATGGGCCACTTGATGCTGGCGTTCGTCTACTCCCACTAGTCATCTTCATGGTGGTAATCTCCATGGTTCAGGGGGTAGTCATGCCCAAGTCGCCATACATCTCCCCCTGGTATATCGGCGGCAGTGCTCTTGTCCTCATCGGGACTTCGCTCATGTGTAAGTAGGTTGTACAACGACTTCATGTATGGTCTAATCAAGGCGTCTTCAGACACGGTCGATGAAAATACGTCCATTGCTAAAATGTACGGATACAATATCCTCATAGGCGCCGGGGCGGGATGTTACGTTGTAGCTGGTTTCGGTATCGTACAAGCTCTGGTCCCGCCAAAGGACATTCCCAACGCCGTTGGTTCCATGACCATCTGTAAGCCTGCTTTCATAACATTGATCAGATTTTGCGGAGTTTGCTTGCTAAAACAATATGCAGCCCAAGATCTCGGAATGGTCTGTTTTCTAGCCATCGCAGGCTCGATGTTCCATAACATCGCCATGGAAAAGGTTGGCTCTGTACTCCCAGGGGCGTCGACCGAGCAAATCGGCGATTTGATCGCGGGAACAAGCAGCGAAGCCTTCACAACGCTTTCTGAGGCAGATAAGGCCGCCGTCGTTCCACAGCTCGCCGATGCTATGACTAGTGTTTGGGCGTTGTTTTTAGCGGCCGGGGCTTTGAGCTTCTTGTTGTCTTTGCCACTTTTGGTACGTGCATTCTGATTCTGCATTGTGTATGTTTCAACTAATACGTCGTTGCAGACGGTTCGACTCGGCAGTACACCAGCTGCATCGTCTGGGGATGAAGGGGATCGCATCGAAGGGAGATGAATAATCTAGAGGCGGCTGCGCCTCGCTTGTACAATAGGCTGTAGAAGCAAGCATCGAATAGATGTAATCGAGATAAAGCTCAATGAACCTCTCGACTTCAGTCTTAGATTTAGTCTAGCACAAGATGTCGCACAGATAAACTAGAAAAAGGGTTAGATAATATTGTTAAATTATTAGGTGAAACATCTCACATATATAGTAATACCTAGGTAGTATATAAAAGATTATAATAATAAACTCTTAGTAGTTTATTTAACTAAACTAAATACCCCTAATCATCCTATAAAAATTATAGATAAATTATAAAGATAAATATTAAATCTATAAAGATTCTATCCTTATAATTTTTCTATAATCCTTATAATTTCTTCATATCTTTATATATAAAAATTATAGATAAAATTATAAGGATAAACTCTATAGTAGTCGTTTAAACAAAACTTTATAACTTTTCATAAAAATTAAATTACTCAGCGATTACTAAAGCTATAATAATAAAACTAAAACCTTAGTACGTTTTTATAGTTATCTATTATGTATAAAAATTATAGCTTAGTTAGCCTATTAATTCTAGAGTAATTTAACTTTTTAAGAAAATTATAAGGAATGCTTAGAATAATTATAAGGAACTAACTCTATAATTTTTTCATATAAGCCCTAGTACTATCTAGTAATTAAACTAACCTATTTAGGCTAGTTTCTAGATAGTTATAAGGCTATTACATAAAGTATTTAACTAAGAATAGGGGTTATTTTAATATAAAACTAGCTATTATAACCTCTAATAGAAATACTAGTAAAATACTAATAAAACTATTATAAAACTTAACTAGTAATTTACTAGTCTAGTAAAACTAGATAATTACTATCTAAAATCACGTTATTAGATAGTAAACTTACTAGGTAAGTTAGTTAGGTAGATAAATAGGATAGTAGACTCTATATAAGATAGATAGATTAATTAGACTTTAATATTCTTCTACTCTTAGCTATTTTCTACTAATCCTACTACTTTTTATAGATATAAAAACTACTAATTAGATAATATAAATAGTAGTTAGAATAAGCATAGTAGCTAGAATAGTATTATAGTAGGATATAGTTATAATAAATAAAGTTGTGATTTAATAGTAATTTACCTAGGGATTCTATCTAGTTTTATAAAAAAATAAATCTACTGATAACCTTAGAATACTATTATTATCCTATAAATCTATTATTTAGATTTTAGTTACTAATTAATAATTAGAAATCTATGAGATTTCTAATCTAAATCTATTTAAATCTATTATTTCTATATACTAGTAGGAAACTAATATAAATTAAATAATAACGTATTCTACTAGTGCGCTAGCTACTCTATTAACCTAGCTACTTTTCYTTAGTATTATAAACTTTCTATACGTAACGCTATGTCTTAATAATATAAAGCTAATCTATCTAATTAAGAAAGTAGAATTAAACTTACTCTTTAGGCTTATACTTTAGGCTAATTTTAAAGCGTATAACATGCTATAGTAGCTTTTAACGTATAATACTAGTAGCTCTCTAATTAGCTTTATAGAATTATATTTTAGCTTAAAACACGCTATAATTACTTTAAGCTTATAGTAACTAAAGAGTAGATGATTATATAATATATCTTTAACCTTAATTTATAAGGATTTACGCTATAGCTATATAAGGTAGTAGATATAGTAGATAAACTATTAGTTATACGTAGTAAGATACTTATAAGAAAGAACTAGCCTAAATAATTTATATTACGTATAAAGGAGCTTAAAATAGCTTTTAATTAAGTAAAAGACTATTAGAAGATATTATAAGAAGATCTAGAGGTTATTAATACGTAGTTTAAGTTTATATAAGAGATAGTAGCTAAGTATAGTATCTATAAAAATAATATCTATAACTTTAATAAGATAGGCTTCTAGATAGATATAATTAGCTCTATAAAAGTTATTATAAGTTTAGAATACTATATAAGACTTATGCTTATTTAGTTAGGTAATTAAGAGTAAGTTATAGTAATCTAGAGTATCTATACTACTAGATATGTAACTCTACTATTTATTATCTATAAAAGACGCGTCTATATCTTAGTATAGTATAARGAGATAGATATMYTATATAACTAGAAGCTCTTAGTTTCTAAGAATAGATAGATAAGTAATAAGCTTAGTCTTAARTAGTTAAAGTATTTTAACGCGTATATAAAGACGCGTTAGGTAGAGTTATATAAGCTACTTATTCTTAATAGCTATAAGAGCTATCTAAACTAAGATTTTAAAGATTATTACTTTATATAAAAGATCTTTACTCTCTATATACTAGTATATTTATTATATATCTTATAGCTACTTAATATAATATACTTCTTACTATTAAAACTAAAGTACTCTTAACGCGTATAAGACTTAGTATACTAATATATCTATTATATTAATAAAGAAAGCTTCTTACTAGCTTTTAGAGACGCGTTTTTTAAAGTATTTATGTATAAAAACTATAAGAAGGTTTTTAAGACATCTAGACTAGTTCCTATTAACGCGTAGGTTATTCTTAAGTATCTTAAAGTCTAGTTATATATACTACTAGAGGTACTCCTACTAGAAATACTATAGTAGTTAAAAATACTAAGTAATATATAAGAATTTAGGTTATAATTAACTCTTATATAAAGGTCCTTTATATAATTACTAAAAGAAGCTAAAAAAAGCTTCTTATAGCTAATAAAAAGAGCTAAATTAATATTATATTAAAACGCTCTTATAAGCTACTAGATTATAGAGCTTAAAGAGTAATTAGAAGTTATAATAAAGTATAAAACACATAAATAGAAGTAAATCTAGCATAGTAGTATAATAGAGTATAGTAAAGGAGCTTTATATAGAGCTATTAAGGTATTTATAGCTCTTTAGTAATCTAAGAAAGTTTATAGTAGTAGTAGTAAAGAACTAGATTAACCTAGTTAATAGTACTATAGGAACTATAGAAAGACTAGGTATAACGCTTATAYRTRCTAAAAAGATATAGAAGCTTCTTCTAAAWCTAGTCTAAGTATCTTATACGTAGGTTCTCTTATAGATAGTAAGTAAATTAAGGTCTTATACATAGTATTAGTAGTGCTAAGGAAAAGTAGCTAGGTTAATAGAGTAGCTAGCGTACTAGTAGAATACGTTAGTACTAATTTAGTAGTTATAACTAGCTAATTACATAATTTATCTATTATAGATCTATATTTTAGTAATTCTTTTATTATAAGGTATTTTTATATATTTAGGCTAAATTTAATTTTAATTATAAATAGTAGAAAATAGAGATATCTTAATGAATATTTAAGATTACGTAATAAGACTAACACTAAATGAAACTAGACTAAAAATAGAACTAAACTATATAAATATTACTATAATAGCTTTACTAGTTATTCTATAATTAGAAATTATAAGAAAATTATAAGGATATAGAAAAATTATAAAGATTATAGAGAAAATTATAAGGATAGAATCTTTATAGATTTTATAATAGATAATATATAATTAGCTTTCTATTAGGATATAGAAATAATTATTTTAAATAGATTTAGGCTAGAAATTCTATAGATTTCTAGTTATTTATTATTAAGTAAATCTAAATATTTAGGTTATATGTAGACCTAAGAAGGATATAATCTTTATAGAGTTTATATATATGATTATCGCTCTTAATTAATCCACTCTTCTTTTCTCATCACCTCTCTAGTCCATTCCTCTAGTCTCTCAGCAAGCTTCTCGTCTCTCGCCGCACTGCTCTGCCACCTAGGTTCTCCAAATCGCTTGAAAATTTCCATATACGTACCACTCTGTTCCGCGCTCATATCTTGACTCGCCGCGCAGAATAGACTGGTCCATGACCCTTTGTCAGCCGGGTAGAATAATCCAAGCATACGTAAAAATGAGAAAATGCTTGTACCCGACCCTGAGTCTCCCACAGAGGTGGCGAGGTTTGTCTCAACCAAACCTGGATGTACCGAAGAAACCCAGATCTCGCCGTCTCTGTTACGCGCGCTAGAAGAATCCGGCCCGTACGATTTTTGCAGAGTCCTCGTGTGCAGAATGTTGGCAAGTTTGCTTTGCCCGTACCGTTGCCATGCACTGCTGTCCTTGAGCGATGGGTCTATAAAGTTGATCCCGCCCTTGGGTGCGCCCAAGTGGCCTGACGAAGTGAGGTTGACAATGCGCACGCTACCCGGATGAAGAGTTTTCGATGTCTGTAGCATCAGAGGAAGCAAGTGCTCCGTCAAGACCCAGTGCGCGAGGTAATTAGTCTGCCATTGCGCTTCATGGCCATCTTTAGTCATTTCGAAAGGTGTCGCCATGATACCCGCATTATTTATTAGGCCGTGTAGTGCGACTTCTTTGGTGAGGAAGTGTTTAGCGGCCGTGATGACGCTGGTGAGGTCCATAAGGTCCATGTGCAGTAGGTCGATGTTGGCTGAGTTGTGCAATTTCTTGATGTCGGCGATGGCTGCTGCTCCCTTTTCCAAGGATCTCGCGCACATGTAAACGTGCGCACCGTGTTCTGCCAGGTGGGCTACAGTGTAATAGCCTCTAGAGCGTATGCGATCAGGAAATCGGGTTCTATGCAAGGGAATGAGGAGGGGAACTTACATCCCGGAATTTCCACCAGTGACTATGAATATTTTACCCTTCAAATTGGGCAGGGTGCTTGGATGAAAGGTCATGTTTAGAAGTTCGAACAGTACTGGAGCAAATTGTTTGAAAACGTAATGGTGGGCAATAGATGATTGACTGTCCTAGACAACACGAGATCCGTGAAAAAAGAAGCTACTACGATTCTTATATAGCTCCCATAAAACACGTCAGAGATACTTTGTGTTTGGACTGTTATGTCGAGCATCAGACGTTGTAAGCAGGCGCATCACCTTTGGGCCAATTCATTATGAAGCGATCGACCAATGGAAGGTACTGAGTGAGCMAGCGACATGCGGGCGTAGGCTCACTACCGAATTTCTTGCAACTGTGCCACTCTCGATGGTCCGTGGCGTTGGGCTTGACGGGTGCTTAGAGCTTGTGATTCTAGTCCAGATCTGGGATTGTGAGCAGGTTGCATGACGCTAGGTCCACTGAAGTTAGGTACCAATCTTGTGACCAATGCCTTTTTGCGATTTACATTCGTCCCTGCCTCTTGCGCCTCAGCTGCGCAATGGCCAACCGCATCAATTTGTCCGTTTCCGCGGTCGGACTAGTCTATGTGAGCAGGTCGCATAAACCACCTCGGCCGCCTCGAAGAAAGCTGTAGCACTCACCACCAACTTCATTATCACCGGTACCAACGTCTATTAGCATCATGATTAGTATGCATCATTCTACAAATTTTGCAGTACCTTGCATCCAGATCGCATCAATGCCACAATTGGCCGAGGTACGCAATAGTCAGCCTCCAATTGCTAGAACGACCTAGCTTGCTCACTATGTACAGGCGATAAGCAAGGAAGATAATTGGACTGGGACGATGGACGCTTCAGCACGCAGACGGGCACAGACTAGGCTCAACACCAGGGCATATCGTAAGCAAGGCCTAGTGTTTTTTCCTCGTCCAAATTGGGTCCTGGGAATGAGGAATACGCAAGTGAGACCAACACTCTATTAGGAAAACGTAAAGCCCTAGCAAAGGAAGCCGAGGCTTCCAGTGTGACAGACGAAACACTGGCCAAATCAGAAGCGCTTGTAGACTGCTGGGACAATGGGCAGCAATCGGTCACCCTCGTACCAAAATCCCGTATCAAGCAACTGTACAATGCCAGGAATCCCTTACTACCAGAAAAGTCTAGAAAACATCAGTTCAACATCGTCTTCCCCCTCTGCTCGGATCATCTCATCACACTTCTTCAATTTAATGCCCTTCGCGCACTGGCTGTCAACCGCACACTTATTTCGGGTATCCTTGTCACGCCGCTTGACTGCGATGAGGAAACTATCCATGTCGTACCCTACCCTACTCAACCTGGACTACTCCCTTCAGCACTTCTGCCAACCAGCCTTCAACAGACGGTGCCGCACGGCGACTGGATCGATCTGTACCCTTGCCCCGAAGGACGAGATCGCCTGATCCAGGCGGCCGGCACTTTCGACGAGGACGAACTATGGGCGGATTGCATTGGCGGGCTATACGAGGGCTTTCCAGACGATGAAGTTGAGCGAAGGGGCATAATTGCATGGTCGCCACCTTGGGACATCACAGGATGGGAGATGTCAGAAGGGTTCCTAAGGAAGTGGGGGTGGCTAGTGAGAGGATTGTCTGAGCCTTTAGAGGCGACTAATCGGTGGCGGGTGGAGAGAGGCGAGGAGCCATTCATTCAGGACAACTACACATCTAACGCAATAGTGTAGTAAATAGGCTGTATGTATACTCTAGTTCCCCCCGTGGGATGGTGCTGCTCTATAAATTGGGTAAAATAGGACGGCGATAATGTAGATGGAATCGAACCTATTAATGCATTGATGTCGTTTAGGTCAATAAAACTTCGGTCTTTATAACCTCCCTCTTGTTAGCTAGTTATGCGGTCAACGACCCATCATGTTTCGTGGGGCATCGAGATCCAGCTCCATGCTCTAGGGTAATCCCAAACTCAGTGCAAGCGACTGTGAAGAGCTCATCACTTCTTGCGCTGCAACCCTCATGAATCTTTCCCATTCCCAGGAACAGCATTATAATTACAAGGCTACCGAATCAAAGCCGCTTTCATCCCATTCCATCAATATAGTTGCAACAGGGCCAATTCGGCCATGCCAGTACCCTCCTGCTTCCTCAATATGGTCGAGCGCTGCGAGTAGAAGTTGCAGGGATGTGACCAGCCCATTTACAGCCTCATCCTTGTGCCGATTTGATGGTACTAGATCACGACTTAATGCTTTCATAGCCATAACGATTGGCCAGGCAAGGAAAGTAGCTTGTAGTGTAAAGACGTCGCGATCCGCCTGCTGGCCAGGCCAATTTAGACGCACGGCGCTGGCAATCTTGAAAGCAGCGGCTACAGATCGTTTTTGGCTTTCGGTGGCCATCGAGATGGGCAGACATTGCTGCTCGACCCGTGCAATGGCCACTTCGTGGAAGAAAATTTCAGTTGCGCGAAGGCACGTGTATACACTGAAGGCGACCGGGTCCTCGCGGACCGACTTTGCGTTCAGGTGCATCTTCAGCATGGCAAAGCGTTTGTCAGTTGCTTTCAACAGGGCATAGTGCTTGTCCCAGAACGTTTGTTTCTTATCCTGCCTTTCGGCTTCCCATCCATGATCGAAGCATTGGAGAGCAAGTTCTACCATCAATACGCAGCCTGCGTACGACGACATTTCCGGGCACGACTCGGAATCCACGTCGCGTAGGAATGGCATCTTTATTGGTTTGAAGTCTGAGTTCAAGAAGCCAGGCGACGGCAAGTAGACGTCAAATTTCTATCCATAGTCTTAGAGGGAATTTCCTGATTGCGCTATTAACCAACATACCTCGGAGTCTCCAAGCTCACATTTCATGCCTGTGCGAGTACGTATATGACTTTCCAGTATATAAAGACTCCAGAATGAGCGTCTACGTTCTTCCAACAGGAGGGGATCCTGTGTGGGCGGCAGGCCCCAGTGCAGATCCCTGGTCCGATACTGGCTGGKGGACTCTCGATCCATAAGGTGGAGTCCAAGCATCTTTGATACTCTTACGGCACGACCCAGCGTCATCCAAGCTTTATGCGCCTTTCCATCCATGGCCTCAAACCGCATGATGAAAAGTAATGCCTGAAGCAGATTCAGAGTAGCAAACTCACCCTCACCAAGTTGCCTCTCTCCCTGCTCAGCGTAGTTGCGCGCCAAATCATAACACGTGTGCTGCAAGCGGGAATATTGAGGGAAGAAGATGCAGCTAAGAAGAGCCACGGCGTAGCTCAGCGAGAGTAGCGAAGGATCACTGCTATTCTCAGAAAGCTCTGAATCGAAGCGTTCTTTGCTTAGGGTTGGTAGTGAGTAGTACACGAGGTCAAAGTAGTTGCGATGGAGTATGGCCAGGTCTGTCGCAGAGACATCCTCAAACCGGCCCAGTATCGATGGATCACGAGAGGTTATGGTATTAGAGGGCGAGCGCACCATGGGTTCCATATCAAGAGCAGGCAAAGTCGACCAGTCAATGGCCAGATTGAAGGAGGAGTAGTCGGCGCTTTCTGTAAAGTTGCTGAAAAGCTCATAGTCGTCTAGAGCAATGTTAGGGGCGGGCAAACTGGCATCTGGAGTGTCGATACTCATGGCGTCGCTGATACTGGTTGTTGGCCGCATCAGGGCTGGCGGAGGCCGCAGCTGAGGCCTCTGGGATAAGACCGCCTGCGGGGAAGTAAAGTCGGGAGGAGGCGGAAGCGGAAGCGGTTGCGCTTGTGCTTCGGGTTGCGACATAACAAGATCGATTGAATTCAGTGGATTGCCCGAGGATGGATTGCCCGAGGATAGTGCGAGGAGTTGTTCGGCCTTTTCAAGTCGGTCCTGAAGGCGCAGAAGTTGGCCGGGTAGGTCATCGCGGGATGAACGTCGACGGCCGCCATCGTAGCCACAGGGTTGTCTAAGACGGGTGCAACGACCGCTTTCAAGCGCAAGCGAGTCAGCCAGGTGCGGACTGCGGAGGAATGTGCTTACCATCTGGGCTCGGCTCGGTCGCAACGGACCTTGCGTTCCCTATAAGAAAATCTAGTTAGTCATCGAAGGCATTGGCCAGTTCGTGATAGCGAATTGTCGGAAACAAAGGTCATATATAACAGAGCGTGAAATCGTAGGCTGCAATCGCCAGAAATCGATATCAAGATTGTAGGATGGTGGCTTTGCAGAGAAAATTGGCGTCGTGCTCAGGGGCTAATTGTCGAGTTGATGGCTCGATTTGCCGGCCACACAATGCCATGTTCGTCTCAAGGAATACTTTACCACAAGAGGCTTCTTTAAGGCTTTACGGCGTAGCTTTTTTTCTCTCCCATTTTGCTCATGCTTCATGTTCGCGAAAAAGGACGGGGACGATTGCAATGACGATGATGCAAGGACAACAAAGAAGACAACGACGTATGAAAACGAGATCTAGGCACCGACCTGCAAATGTCGCATGCCTGACGGGCGAACCACTCAGATCTGCCACCCGCACCTGCGCCTCTGCTCCCTTCGTACGCCCTGGTGGCCATGTCGCCTAACTCCGAGGGCGAGATGAGGATGTTGTTGCGGATATTTTCATGCGCAGGTATGTTTACTCCCGTAGAATTGGAACGCGATTACCTGGGGGCTCGAGGTATTTTTATTTCAAGAGGCTCCAGACGAACGAGGCTCCGGGCGCTAATCCAGAGGGCTGGAAAAGGGAAAGGGAAAGGGAGATGTTTGGACTGGGCGGAAAATATTGCTGAAGCAGCTCGATGGCACAGTCAGACGCCCGATCCCGTGTTTACATATGGACATTTGCCGCGTACATATCTAGACCAGGTTTCTCTTTCATTGTTGGATTACCATGTGCTTATGCTGATGCTTGGAGGAAGTCTTCGCCTATTCATTGGAGTGGACCAGTAGCGGAAGGATGAGTTATCTGCAGGACAAGGCAACCGACAATCCTGGGGGCCAGGCCGAGCGTTGGAGTTGTTCAGCCGGGATGAGGGCAGAGGATCTGAATCAGCAAGGATTGGTGATGCGGGTGAGGCTGCACGATGGACGCGGCTGAGGCTTGTATGCGTGGGATGGAACGAGGGTGGAGTGGGGAGTGGAATGGTGAGCGTGAAAGAGTCGCCAGTGGAAGGGTGAAAGACGACAGCCCGGGACATCATGACAAAGCTAGCAGCACGTGATTTTGGCAAGACCCCCGGGGCCCCTCCGACGGGGGGTGGGTGGAAGCTCATTTCGATGGGAATTCACCATTAATGGCCGAATGCCTTGAATAACTGGTCCAACTGGTCCCTTGTTACTTATCCCGTCCCTTGGCAAGTATACGGTGTATTTTGTCTTCTGATAGTGTTATGCATGGGAAAGGCTGGCCGCTGGACCTGCAGCGGCACATTCGTACAAAGTGCTTGACCCCCGGGCCTGCACCGGCGGATCCAAAACGCCGAGCCGATGTCGTCATGTCTGCCACTCTCACTCTCATTCTCGTTCTCACTCTTCAATCTCCGTCCCCTAACTGGCCTTTACTCTCCACCGCCACCGGCACATGTCGTGATTCCTTCCCTGTCTCCCGATGCCCTACACCACATGGGATATCAACTGCATGTCGCATATCCCAAATGGAGAACCAGGATACGAGATGTGACGAATGAACGACTGAACGAGTAAAAGAACAAGAGGTGAGCTCAAAATAAAGTGCAGCCCAAGCTAAAGTATGACTGTAGATCCATTCACCCACCACCAGGTCCAGCCGCTGTACGCAGTATACAGCACCCCCCGGATGGTGATGGTGCTGGATGTGTATGGTTTCGTGCGAGTCTCCGAGATAAACCATCGTCACCCCGCTACTGGGCCCTGGCAGATACACAAAGGCACTCCAATCTCTCAAAAGGTCACGGCCAGATTGGGTTATCCTTGCATGGATTTCTCTACCTACATACTATGCTACTACCCACAACATACTCGGGCATCCTTCTGCCACCTACGTTGATGGCCGACATGTGGCCGAAAGTACTGAGACACCTTGTCGTCTGAGTCAGCCCCACGCGACGCACACTTTCAGCTCCGCCCCGCAATACCAGCCTCCAAAACACCCCTTGGGTCTCTGGCCGTTTTTCTGTCAACCTTGTGCTACCTCCTGCTACAGCCCCGTGGCATTGGAGCCAACCACAAACTCCTCCACTCTCCCAAAACCCGGCACATGGTTCTGGGAGTTGCCGATGAGGAACATCCAGATGACAGCAGATAGGGCCACCAGCACACCCAGCACGTTTGGGAACACAGACTCAAAGTCCCCGCTCCACTGGTCCCAGGCATTCCGCTTCTTCTTCATCTGCTTCGTTGCCATCTTTGATGCAGCCGCTTTCTCGGCCTCCAATGTGTCCTTCCATCCCAGGGCGCCTCGCTGTTCATCAAATTGCACAAACTTCAGCTTCGGCGCCCCGACGCACAATTCGGAAATCGTCTTTGCCAAAAAATCAAGCCCCAGAAACGGGGTCAGCCATCGCTGCGTCAGATATGCTTTCCATCCATCGTACGCCTGGAAGCGCGTCAGATCGCTGCAAATCTTGCAGATGAATGCACATCGCTCCTTGCGCGAATCCTGGTAGTTCTGCATCACGTCGCGAATCTCCATGTCGGTAGGTTTCTTGTTTGGGTGCGCCGCAATAGCATCATGGATCGCGTTGGCAATGACCACGGCGTCTTCCATAGCCATGTTACCCCCTAGACCCGCGTTCGGCGTAACCTGGTCATTGCAATTAGCCCAGTCTACTGAATCTAAGACCTCGTGTCGGACTTGCCTTGTGAATAGCGTCTCCTGCCAACACCATCCGGCCAAAGAACCAATGGTCTAGCATGCCCTCCTCCAAGGAGACGATCTGAGCCTCGGTGCGGTTTTTCCATAGTTCCCCAAAGACGACCGTCTCGTTGATGGGATAGCCCGCAATCTTGTCAACCAAGGCCTCCATATCAGCCTTGGTGTATTTGCGACGTGATGGCCATGTGCAATGCTGATCGGCAGGCAGCTTGATGTGGACGACGACAGAAATCCATGTCGGCTGGCACAAGAGAAGGAACGAGAAGTCCTTGTTGGAAGTAATCTCCATGTCGTGTTCCCCTATGCCCGGGACAGGTTTCGTCGCCAGAATAATCGCATTGTACGTTGTTGCCATTGCTAGAAGCGAATATTAGAGCAGACCTTTCAATAGGAGCTTTGCAATCCATCGCCTTCATGTACATACAGCGTTTTTCTGTGGCTGTAATCATGCCTGGTACAGCCGCATTGGCGCGATCCCACATGAGCTCACGCAATTTGGAGTGAACCCCGTCCGCGCCAACGACGAGATCTCCTACAAACTCGCGCTCGTCGTCTAAGACGACGCGGACCATGGAGTTTTCCTCTATGACTTTCTCGACACGCGCCCGTTCGTGAACCTTGGATTTATCCGGCAACTTGTTATACAACAAGCGTAGGAAATCCTGACGGACGACGGTGCGCATTTCATAGCCAACACTGACAATGCGGTTAGCAGGTATACCGTGGTATATGATGCCTAAAGCGTGCGCTTACTTATCGCGAATTATACCGTAAAAGTCGTCGCTATCCGCAAAGCTTTTACCGTCAGGAGATCGGCAGTGGGCGCCACCCATGTACGAACACGAAGCCAGGACTTCTTCCAGGCAGCCAATCTGATGGAGAATGCGGCATCCGTGGGGCTGGATAGTGATAGTGGTGCCAAAACTAGGCGCTATCACTCCCTTGTCGAGAAGGACATAGTCGATGTTAGCCTTAGACAGGCTGTGGGCAAGTGTCAAGCCGGTGACGCCAGCACCAACAATGATGACCTTGAAGGGCGTATCTGCAGTCATTGTGCCGATTTTTCGATTAGTGTGGTTTACATGGTCTGGTCAACTTGGCGGATATGGCGAGGTTGCAGTGAATTTTGAGCGAAAGCAGCAAACGGGCGGAAGTAGTAGCGGGGCTTGGTGATTGGGCAATACTCGCTGTCCCCGTCTGGTCACGTCTCCCGTCGGTTTGCGTCTTCCTCTTACATCGATATCGCCCGCCGCGCGGAAACGGCCAGCGGGGCGGACCGCTTACTCCCGTCCAACGCTAAATCGTAGATGAAGATCCAGATGGTGATAGAAGAGATAACACCAACAGTGGGCATGCATAATCTAACCGAGGACGGCCTCCGTAGCCGTCTTGCATCCGCCCCCGTCCGCCCATGCATCTTTGATCCGATTTCATCATGCTTAGTGGAGGCTTGGCTCACCATGGCCCTCTTCTATAATGCGGTGTGAAGCCAAGTCTGTTGGTAACCAAATTCAGAGATTAGCACTAGATTCGAAGCCAGTTTTATCTTCACCATGATCAAGACCGCCAGAAGCCAACTCCTGTACCTTTCTGCCCTAGGGCTCAGTGGCCTTTGGATTCGTGCCATTTTCAACGATTTGTTTTTCCGATTAGAACGAGTGGAGACTAGACGTCGACTACTTGATGGTCGTCCTCTCTTGGACAGATACTCGGGCATTCCGCTTCTCGACGAGGGCCTGACTCGCGTCTTCGCCTTTTATGACATTCTCACCAATTCGTATTCATCTGGACCTCGCCTGCTGTTCTTCAACATCAATTACGTTCTTATCTGTACGACGCTATGGGTTCTCATCGAGAGTCGCCGCAAGGGGGTCCACAGCTGGTTTTTGAAATACCCGGCGTGGGCAATCATCCTGTTCAATGCCAACGGTGCTGCCATTATGCAGCCGCCATACTTTTACCTTGTCAGTAGGAGCAAGGCCCGCCAGCGCGACCCAAGTATCCCTCTCAACGACGCCATGGCGCTGTTCATTACGACCTTGCCAATCTTGCTATATCCACTCATTGTATTTGTCCCGGGGTGGGTGGGCGTCAGCGCGTGGGAACATCATGACTACATCGTACTGTTTCAATGCATCCCCGTCTTCCTGCTCGGCTTCTGCCTCGCGGTCTCGTCCATGATGCCTCAGCATACCAAAGTCATCAACAACGCCGAGGCCAAAAAATGGCTCGTCGCTTCGCATATCCTAGTCGGAACTGTGTCGGCTGCAGTGCACTTCTACACCATCACTGCTTCGTTAGTCACCAGAGACTCGGACGCCACACTCAAGCGCTTATTTCTCCCCCTGTACACTCTCTCCAACCCCGTGGAGGAGCAGCTGTTGGTTACATCGAATGGCCTACCTGACGAATACTCCATCCTGTTGGAGAATCTCCACTTTTTTTCGCAGTGCGACTGGCTCGTCGTGACACTCTCTTGCATCGTCTTTGTACACCTGCTTCTTTCGGGTCGAGATGGCGAGGACAAGCCAAAGGCCGCAATCTCCCGAGCCGAATTCAAGGAGCTGCTCTACCTTTGTCTTGCCTCGTTGATGCTGGGTGCTGGCGCTGCAGGTTCCTTCGCTATGGCGATTGGTGAGTCAAGAGTCCAATCTTCCGCGTCCGCGAAGGATAAAAGTGGGAAGCAGACTTTGAATGCTGAAGAGAAAGCTGCCAAAAAAATCGCGAGTGCTGTTCTTTAGAGATGGGTTGAAATTGCTAAAACGAGATCGATCAAAAAAACTAGGGAAAGGGTTAGATTTGTGTACGGGAGGCAGGATGACAGAATAGGTTATATTTAAGTTCTTTACTATAGACTCTATAATTCTATTATATTATATAAAGATTATAGATAAAATTATAAGGATAAACTCTATAGTAGTCGTTTAAATAAAACCTTATAACTTTTCATAAAAATTGAATTACTTAGTGATTACTAAAGCTATAATAATGAAACTAAAAACCTAGTGTATTTTTATAGTTATCTATCATGTATTAAAATTATAGCTTAGTAAGCCTACTAATTCTGAAGTAATTTAATTTTTTAGAAAAATTATAAGGAATGCTTAGATTCATCATAAGGAGCTGACCTTATAATTTTTTCATATAAGCCCTAGTACTATCTAGTAGTTAAACTAACCTATTTAGGCTAGTTTCTAGATAGTTATAAGGCTATTACACGAAGTGTTTAACTAAAAATAGGGGCTGCTAGAACACGTAACTAGCTATTATGACCTCTAATAGAAATGCTAGTAAAACGCTAATAAAACTATTATAAAACCTAACTAGTGATTTACTAGTCTAGTAAAACCAGATAATTACTATCCGAAATCACGTGATTAGATAGTAGACTTACCGGGTAAGTTAGTTAGGTGGATAAATAGGATAGTGGCCTCTGTGTAAAATAGACAGATTAATCAGACTTTAATATTCTTCCGCTCTCAGGTATTTTCTACTAATCCTACTACTTTTTATATTCTATAGTAAATAAATATTTTAATTCTATTTATAACTATATAATTCTATTTATTTAGGTTTAATTACTAATTAGTAATTAGAAATCTATAAAAATTTTAATATAAATCTATTTAAATCTATTATTTCTATATACTAATAGAAAACTAATAGGAAACTAACTAATAGTATAATCCTAGTAGTTATAACTAGCTAACTATACTAGTTAATTATGAAATATTTTTATATATTTAGGCTAAATTTAAATTTAATTATAAATAGTAAATTATAGAAATATCTTAATAACTATTAATACTAGCTTACTAAAACTAGTTTTATATAAAACTAAACTAAAAATAGAACTAAACTATATAGATATTATAAAAATTATAGATAAAATTATAAGGATAAACTCTATAGTAGTCATTTAAACAAAACCTTATAATTTTTTATAAAAATTAAATTACTCAGCGATTACTAAAGCTATAATAATGAAACTAAAAACCTAGTGCGTTTTTATAGTTATCTATCATGTATAAAAATTATAGCTTAGTAAGCCTACTAATACTAAAGTAATTCGATTTTTTAGAAAAATTATAAGGAATGCTTAGATTCATTATAAGGAGCCGACTCTATAATTTTTCATATAAGCCCTAGTACTATCTAGTAATTAAACTAACCTATTTAGGTTAGTTCTTAGATAGTTATGAGGCTATTACACGAAGTGTTTAACTAAAGATAGGGGCTGCTTAAATACGAAACTAGCTATTATGACCTCTAACAGAAATACTAGTAAAACGCTAATAAAACTGTCATAAAACCTAACTAGTGATTCACTAGTCTAGTAAAACTAGATAATTACTATCTGATATCACGTGATCAGATAGTAGACTTGCCGGGTAAGTTAGTTAGGTGGATAAATAGGATAGTAGCCTTAGTGTAAAATAGATAGATTAATTAGACTTTAATATTCTTCTACTCTTAGCTATTTTCTACTAATCCTACTACTTTTCATAGGTTATGAGCCTAGAGTTCTAACTAAATTAGGAAATAACGCTAAGACTCCCTAAGAACACCCTAAAACCTATAGCAGAGCTGTCTTAACTGAATAAAATCACAAAATCACTAAAATCAACTAATTAATATAGAATCCATCACTAGAATTAATAAGCTGATTAGCCAAACTAATTATCTAGTATAGAGCGCCCGTATGAGAGCTGTATTAGTTAGTAAGGATCTCTAGGCAGCCGTAGTAGATAATATAGATTTCTTAATTCCTGATATAATTAATTAAAAGGCTCTATCCTTAATTACTCTATGCGTTAAAGAAGGACCCCTACTATAACTAGAAGGCTGTAAATCATCCTATAAGGCCTAGGATAAGCTAAAAAGCTTATATAGCCTACGTAGCTTCTCCTTAGAGTTCCTAATTTATTAAGAATTCTTTAAAGCTAGCCTATTAAAATTTAAGAATATAGAAGAATATTTAAATAAAATTAAATATCTATCTAATTAGCTCACATTAAAGAAACTAGTTATACCTAATTAGGTAATTATTACCTAGGTTTTAAATAACCTATYACTAGCCTACTCTAGTTTTATAACTATGATTACATAAACCTATAGGAACGATTTAGATTAAATTAATCTAGATCAACTATTTAATGATTTATTAGATGAATCTAGGAGGTAAACTATACTAGACTTAGATAGTAATACTAAGGTTTTATTTATAAATAAACTAAAACACCTAAAAGATTAAATATTAAAGGTTTAGAAGTAAAAATACTATAATAAATGTAAGAAAAATACGCATTTTATAAGTAATTACTAGTATTTATACCTAGAAAAGAAACTAAAATAGTTTAGGACGTTATATGACTTTAAAAAACCACCTAGTTATAGAGAGTCTTCGCCTTAGAGACGTTAATAACTAAATAACGCCCTAAAACACCCTATTAGGGCTGAAACCTATAAAGAAAATAACCTTATAAATTTAAAAAACATGGATTTTAATAATATAGATACATTAGAAGAAATTCGTGACTAGGAAAAGGTATTTTATACTCCTAAACTCTATAAAATAGAATTAAATAATAGTATTTTTATACTAGATTTAGGAAGCACACAACATATAGTTAATAGAAAGGATTTATTTCTATTAGGTAGTTTCTATAAGAAGAATACTACTATTTCCTAGGGAAATAATACTATTATTAATTTAGAAGGAGTTAGTAATATTTATTTTATAGAAAATAATAAAACTATAATACTAAATAACTATTTATACATCCTATTATTTAGTGTAAATATCATTTCTATAAATAAAATAGTTAAACAAGGCTATAATTTATATTTTAATAATAAAGAAGCTATTATTAGTAAGAATAATACTATACTATTTATAGCTAAACTAGAAGAAAGTCTATATAAAATAGATATAAAGGTAAGAAATAAAACTAGTAGTTAAAACTACTATATAGAATAAAATAGAGAAAATTATAAGAAAAATTATAAGAACGCTTAGAATTAAAAACTAAGTATTCCTTATAATTTTTTAGAAAATGATAAAAATCACCAACTAGAACTATAGCATAGGCGCCTAGGGCATAAAAATATAAATATTATATGTAAAATACTAAATATTAGTAAGCCTAGTAACTATAAGCTTAACTATGAGGCCTATATTAAATCTAAATTAATAAATTTAATTAATAGAGAAATTATAGAAAAACTATCTAATTATTTAGATAAAATAGTAATAGATCTATGTAGACCTATTACACCTAGTACCTATAATAGCTATAAGTATATTATATTCTTTTTAGACGTAGCTACTAGATATTTAGACTATAAATTACTAAAATTTAAATCTAAAGCTTATGAGGCCTTTATTACTTTTAAAAATAAAGTAGAAAATTAATCTAATAGACGAATAAAAATAATAGGAATAGATAATAGACTAGAATTTATTAATTATAAATTYAARAATCTTAYATAACTAAATAGTATTATTCAYTAACTATCTAGTCCTAGAACGCTAGAATAAAATAGACTAATAGAAAGAATAAATAGAACTATTATAGAAATTATAAGGTGTTTATTATTTACTAGTAAAATACTACTAGAATATTAGGGAGAAGCTCTAGAAGTAGCCGTTTATATTTATAATATAACACCTCATAGTTCTATAGAACTAATCTCTCTCTATGAAAAACTATATAATAAAAAACTAATTATAAATAACCTAAAAACATAGGGCTCTATTACCTATTATAAGGATAAAAAGAATATACTTACTAAACTAGAACCTAGAGCTAAGAAAGCTATAATTATAGGATTTAACTAATATAATAGCTATAAGCTCCTAGATGTAATTAGTAAGCGTATTATATATTTTAGAGATGTAAGAATACTAGAAGATGTCTTCTATAATTTTAAAATAGAAGAAAATAACTAAAATCTAAAAAATTATAAAGATGATGAAATTATTATAGATATCACTAATCTAAATTCTCCTTATAATTTTTTAGAAAATCCTTATAATTCTATAAGAAGCTAAACTAGTACTATAGGAGAACCTATAGTAGAAAATAATACTATTAATACTACTACTAGTCCTCTAAACACTACTAGTACTAGTACTATTAGTAATACTAGCTTAAGTCCATACTTTAGTAATAAATTTATAAATCATCTACTAATTAAAGAATCTAATAGTAATAAGGATGATAGAGAAATAGATAAATTAGCTCTATTAATTAATAAAATTAATARTAATAATAAAGAACTAGAAAATTATAATAAAGCTATTAGTTAGTAAGATAGAGATAAATAGATAGAAGCTATGAACCTAGAAATAAAATAACTAGAAAACTAAAATACATAGAATCTAGTAGAATTACCTAAAAATAGAACTACACTAAAAGGTAGGTAGGTATATAAAATTAAAACAAATTAAGATAATAAAATAATAAAATATAAAGCTAGATAGGTAGTAAAAGGCTATAGCCAAGTCTATAGTATAGATTACCTAGATACCTTTACTAATACTACTAGAATAGAGATAATTAGACTATTACTATTTTTAGCCGCCTACCTAGATTTAGAAATAATTTAACTAGATTTTAAAAACGCCTTTCTACATGCACCTATAGATTTAGAAATCTATGTAGAATAACCTAAAGGTTTCTATAAAAATAACGGTAATAAAAAGCTATTTTATAAACTAAATAAATCACTATATAGCTTAAAATAAGCACCTAGAGCATAGTACTACTATCTAGCTAATATTCTAAAAGAATTAGGTTATTTTCCTATTTTTATAGAATAAGGAATCTTTTATAATAAAATAACTAGAATTTATATTATAGTTTACGTAGATGATATCCTAATTATAGGACCTAATATTAATAATATTAATAAACTAAAAATAGAACTAGGAAAATTACTAGAACTTAGTGACCTAGGAGAAGCTAAATACTTTCTAGGACTAGAAATAACTAGAAATAGAAAAGATAGGTTAATTACTTTAAAATAGACTAAATATATTAAAACTTTACTAAATAAGTTTAATAAATCTAATCTAAATCCTATATTAATACTATCTAAACCTAGAATAAAACTAGAGAAAAATACTAGCTAATTAAATAATAAGGATATAAATTACTACTAATAATAGGTAGGTAGTCTAATATTCCTTACTACTAGAACTAGGCTAGATATTATATTTAGTGTAAATAACTATGCTAGATATATAAATAATCCTAGTAAATAACACTTCTTAGCCGTAAATAGAATATTTAAATACCTAATTAAAACATAAGAACTAGGCCTCTATTTCTAATTAAATAATCTACCTAATCTACTAGGTCACGTAGACTTAGATTAGGGGGGTGATTTAATGACTAGGAAGTCTACTACTAGTTATTTATTTACTTTTAGTAAAACACCTATTAGTTAGGGATTAAAATTATAAAAAACTACTACCCTAAGCTCCTACGAAGCTAAATATATAGTACTAAAAGAAGGAATAAAAGAACACCTATACCTAATTAATATTTATAAATAACTAAATATAAATAAAATACTAAATAATACTAATCTGTAATATTATTTATTTATAGATAGTTAACTAGCTATAGACTTAGCAAACAATCCTAAGCACCACGCAAAAACTAAGCATATAGATATATAATACTATTTTATATGAGAAAAAATATAGGAAAAAGTTATTAGCTTAAATTACCTACTAACTAAAGAATAACTAGCTAATATACTAACTAAACTACTTAATAAACACACCTTTAAAACTATATTTAATAATCTAAATATCAAATAAAACTACTATAGAGTTTACGGGGGTGTGTAAAAATTATAGATAAAATTATAAGGATAAACTCTATAGTAGTCGTTTAAATAAAACCTTATAATTTTTTATAAAAATTGAATTACTTAGTGATTACTAAAGCTATAATAATAAAACTAAAAACCTAGTGCGTTTTTATAGTTATCTATCATGTATAAAAGTTATAGCTTAGTAAGCCTACTAATACTAAAGTAATTTGATTTTTTAGAAAAATTATAAGGAATGCTCAGATTTATTATAAGGAGCCGACTCTATAATTTTTCATATAAGCCCTAGTACTATCTAGTAATTAAACTAACCTATTTAGGTTAGTTCCTAGATAGTTATGAGGCCATTACATAAAGTGTTTGACTAAAGATAGGGGCTGCTTGAATACGAAACTAGCTATTATAACCTCTAACAGAAATACTAGTAAAACGCTAATAAAACTGTCATAAAACCTAACTAGTGATTCACTAGTCTAGTAAAACCGGATAATTACTATCCRATATCACGTGATCGGATAGTAGACTTGCCGGGTAAGTTAGTTAGGTGGATAAATAGGATAGTAGCCTTAGTGTAAAATAGATAGATTAATCAGACTTTAATATTCTTCCGCTCTCAGCTATTTTCCACTAATCCTACTACTTTTCACAGATATTATAGTAGAATAATTAGGTGAAATAGCTTATAGCTATAGTAATGCCTAAGTACTAGGCGATATAGTATAGGAATATAAAATAATTAATAAATCACTATATAAAATAGTCTTAATTAAATCTTCATATTAAATAAGTGTGTATTATATAAGGTGTTAAGCCTCCTCTTATTAGGAGGATGCTTTATCTACTATACTATCCTAAGCTAGGTTAGGTGACCTAAGGTCACCTAATAAAAATTACATGACTATTAATTTTATTTTAGTACTTATAGCTCTAGTATAATATAATTATAATAGTTCTACTAGTTATTCTATAAATAGTTTTATAAGAAAAATTATAAGAATATTATACTAGTACTATAGATATAGGATCTAAATTAATAGTTATATAATTTATTAGGTAACTAAAAGTTACCTAACTAGGCCTAGGATAGTATAGTAGATAAAGCATCCTCTTACTAAGAAAAACTTAGGACCTTATATAATATATATATATTTAATATAAAGATTTAACTAAGACTTTTCTATATAATAATTAATTAATTATTCTATATAATTTAATAAGATACCTAGGTATTTAGGTATTACTATAGCTATAAGCTCTCTCACCTAATTATTCTACTATAATATAAAAAATCTATAATAATTTTATCTTTATAGATTTTATAATTATAGGTAATTTAAGATAGGTTAAGTAGAAATTAATTAAATAATTAATTAGTATTAAATATAGTAAATTACTTATTACTCTATTATATTACTAAGCTTATAACTATTAACTTATAATAGCTAGAATATAGTAGTAGAGTAAATTATAGAGAGGAAGTTAATTCTATCTAGATACTAGTAAAGGCCTTATATATATAATAGAGTAATTAGTATTAAGCTAATAGAGCTCTATAAATAAAGAATTACTAAGGTTATAAAAGTCATGTAATATTTAGTAGATAAAGGAGCTAATAGAGGCTGCTATTAGCTGATAGTTTACTTACTCTTCATAATAATTTGTGCTGCTATATGATATACAATTCTCAGCATACACAGATCTTCTGCACATTGACGAATGGTTCCAATAAGATGGCTTTGTTTACCCGATACTACCGCGTCTGCCTCTTACTCTCGTTTCGAAGAAAATGTGCGTGATGGTGGAGTTGGTGTTGGCTACAGTATCTCGTTCCTCTTCGCTACCATCTTCCAGTGCAACGCGGTGCAGAACACACGGAATGTAAACACAGGGTCAAGTTCTATATCTAGTTTTTTGGCATCGGTACATTCGAAACTCCTTTCATCTCAACAAAACCGGTCGTGCATTACGACGCTTATGAACGTGGTCGGATGCCGGTCTTAAATTACTTACCGACTTTGCTATCTTCTTCCTCGTTCTGATTATATATCAACTAATGATGTCTATTGCTAGTCGATTCGGCCTAGTGTTTCTTTTCTCAATGCGCCTTTTATCTGCCTCATGACCACGCTTCGTATGACAATCCCCCCCCCGGTGCTCAATGCGACGAAGCTGATGTGGCAATCCTCACCAACAAATATGTAGTCTTTCATTGAGACTACTACAAGCGTCCTGTGTGCTTGTTTGATCAATCGCTCCCGGGCAACATCCACGTTTTGGCCAGAATGCCGGGAGAGCAACAAAGACCCGAGCCGACCGCATAATCCAGCTGGTGTTGAACTCTGTGGGTATTTTTTTAACTATAAAGTACCCGGTGTTGAACTGTAACACGATGCCTCCTCAACTTCCCGCAAAGTGATGTCGATTCATAGGTGGTGATAGGTGGGTTGTGTTTTAAGAGACTGATATCGAGCCTGAGATCGTCGCCAATTATGACGAATTTGAAGTAGTTGTGAGATGCTGCAGATGTTTACCAAATATTTCCTGTAAAACGGCGCAGGTGTACTCAACGGCAACGTCGGGCGATTCATCGGGCAGTGTTGCCTAGATATAGATATATTTAGTACGCCGATATCCTTCGACGCGCCAGGGTTGTCTCGGGGGCCGAGCTTTCACGCAGCGGTGTCGACGAAAACCAAGTAAATGATTTCGTCGCACCTTACACCGCATGGGAAGGCAAATCAATCTAAAACCGGTGACCGAATTTGCATCTGGGATTTGGAATTAGTTAGATGCCTCCGTACTCGCTCCCCAGCAGCGCAGATCTGATGGGGCGAATGGGCGGGGACGAGGTGGGGTTCCGCACATTCAAGAAGAAAACGATATCTAGTATATGACTAGAACCTCCCGTCAATTTGAATGATTGGGGAGAAAGGTTTTCACTGTATTATCATCACTCTCACTCTTCAGGCACACATTCACGCAATCTGCACCTTTCCAACATTTAATCCTCGCAGACCTCGAAAATTCGCTCGCATATCATTCGCCACAGCAGCTCTTAGCCTCTAACATCAAGCTTGGATGGCACAAGAGCCATTGTCGGCGCAGTTTGCTAAACTCCCGCCATGTAATCCGCGATCGATGGCTTGCGCCTCCGGCTGGAGGTTCGCAGTGGCTGCTTGCGCCGCTGGTACATTCATAGTCTTCTCCATCAACTTCTCCATCGCATTTTGGCTAGCCTTCATTCCACAGAGTCGTGCAGGTCGGCGGACATTTTTCGAAGGAGAATGCGTTACTGCGAAGAAACTCAACACAGGCCTCCACATCGCAATCAATGCCTTAAGCACAATATTACTCAGCTCGAGTAATTATTGTATGCAAGTACTGTCAGCACCTACACGAGCAGAAGTCGATAAGGCACATTCAAGACAGGGATGGGTAGATTTAGGAGTAATGAGCTTTGAGAATCTTCGTCGGAGCCCATGGCAGCGAAAGAGTGCATGGTTGGTCTTGGGGCTCTCATCTATACCTTTGCATTTGTTGTAAGTATTCATTTCATATGCATGAAGCCTTCATTCGCTAATAAAGAAGCTTCAATTCGATTTTCTTTCTCTCCTTCCCGGATCATGAATACCATGTGGTTGAGGTCAATACGGAATTTGTCGAATTAGATTCGATCGACCAGTTTGGCCAAAGCAATGGAATGAACACAAATTACAACTCATCAGTACAGGCCTTAATCTGGGGTCCAGGTCAAACCTTCTGCTGTGATACGGGAAAAAAATCGGGACCCCCTTTCGGCATCAACAGTTGTCCCACGTGCGCCTTAACCGCGGCGGGTTTCACTGCTTTACGTTTGAGGGAGAAGATGGTCAGCGGAACAATGGATCGCCTGGAAAAACGCGAATGCATAAATGCATACACTCAAGATTATCAGCCTCGAGGAAGTCTGTTGCTTGTAGGAAACTGGAGACTCGACTCCCTAGCCGTTGCACAAGTCGGAAATTCTTATAACTCCGCAGAGATCCCGATTTGTTGGACTCTAAACAATACTGAATCGGACACTCCATGCACACCAGGTATAGGCTTGGGCTCTATGGATTTAATCGTATCGCACTGGGCTCCGTTTGGTCAAACGATCGATTATTGCCTTAGCGAACGCTCTCCTACGCCTTGTAAGCTGAACGCAAGTATGAGCATATTGATACTTGTGATTGTACTCAACCTTGTCAAAATTATGTGCATGTCTACTTTGTTCGTTGGTATGAAGACAAAACCTCTGTTAACCATCGGAGACGCGATTGTTTCTTTCTTGGTGCGTCCAAGTTCGGATACAAGGATGATGTGTCTTGTATCTCAGACCGAACTCGAGCTATGGAAAGATCAGCGAATGAGGATGACGAAAGTACCGGTGGAGTTTCGGACAGAAAGATGCCTTAACTTACGTGAGGCGGGAGTAAAGAGATGGATAGTGGCTCTTTCGTTGTAAGTAGGAATGTTGCCTTGATGAAAGCTGCTAACCTTACCAGATATGTTATAATGGTGATAGTAATGGGTGTAATGTTCAATATGTGTCTTATGAAAGCTCTTTGGGATTACACACCGAATGACCGTACAATTTGGGATCTTGGCCTAGGAGAGCCAACGCCCACGACCACTATATTCCTGAACCAGTTAGTGGGTAGCACAGGTCTGATTATAAGTGCAGCTATCATCAACGCACCGCAGCTAATCTTCTCATGTTTCTACTTTTTATACAACTCAATCTTCACCTCTGTTGCTTGTTCTCTAGAGTGGCAATCGTACGCCCGGAAGCGCAAAGGTCTTCGGGTTTCGACTAGACGTCAAGGCGACCAACGATCAACATATTTCCTAGGATTACCGTATAGAATCGCAGTCCCAATCATGGTCCTTTCTAGTTTGATTCATTGGGCAACATCGCAATCGCTATTTCTAGTTGATATCGAGCGCCGAAGATATTTTGATTGGTCCCAACGATGGGCAGCGGAAGACGCGAACTTTGGACTAGGCTTTTCTCCAGTTGGGGTGCTGATAACTCTCATGCTTATAGTCATACAAACGATCAGTTTAGTGGTTGTCGGACTTGTACGGTCCACAAAGCGTATGCCGAGAGTAGCGAATAGTAGTTTCGCAATCGCTGCTGCATGCCATCTCCCGCATGGTGAGGTCGGAAATGAAGCTTCGATTGCGAAAGTTCAATGGGGTGTCACATGGTACGCGGAACCTGGTGTGGGACACTGCTCGTTCTCTTCGCAGAAGGTCAGCCCCCCTGAAGAGGGTAGCCTTTATCTGTGAAAGAAAAAACAAACAGGAAATAAGTAATTGTGCCATCCACCTAAATCTGAGTCATTTCCAGCTCGGTATACGAACGAGCTTCATGTGGGGTTGAGGACAACCACTAAGTATCTAGTTGATTAGACTATAGAGACATGGAAGCACGATGAACACTACCTCTTCCTTCTTTATCCTAAAAGAACCTTGTAGACTAATATGTTCGCGTATTACTACTTTAGCGATCCTTATGCTAAGTATAAAAACTACTTATTTATATATAAAAATAGTAGTTAGAATAGGCATAGTATAAAATCTATAAGAATTCTATCCTTATAATTTTCTCTATAATCTTTATAATTTCCTATAACGTAAAGCACTACTAAGCTAGCTATACTACTAAGCTAGCTACTTTTTCTTAGCACTACTAATACTATGTATAAGACCTTAATTTACTTACTATCTATAAGAGAACCTACGTATAAAATACTTAGACTAGATTTAGAAGAAGCTTCTATATCTTTTTAGCATATATAAGTATTATACTTAGTCTTTCTATAGTTTCTATAGTACTATTAACTAGGTTAAGCTARTTCTTTACTACTACTACTATAAGCCTTCTTAGATTACTAAAGAGCTATAGATACCTTAGKAGCTCTATATAAAGCTCCTTTACTATACTCTATTATACTACTATACTAGATTTACTTCTATTTACGTGTTTTATATTTTATTATAACCTCTAATTACTCTTTAAACTCTATAATCTAGTAGCTTATAAGAGCGTTTTAATATAGCATTAATTTAGCTCTTTTTATTAGCTATAAAAAGCCTTCTTTAGCTTCTTTTAGTAATTATATAAAGGACTTCTATATAAGAGTTAATTATAAGCTAAATTCTTATATATTACTTAGTGTTTTTAACTACTATAGTATTTCTAAGAGAGGTGCTTCTAGTAGCGTACGTAGGTAGACTTTAAGGCGCTTAAGAATAACTTACGCGTTAATAAGAACTAGTCTAGATACTTTAAAAGCCTTCTTATAGTTCTTATATATAAATACTTTAAAAAACGCGTCTTTAAAAGCTAGTAAGAAGCCTTCTTTATTAATATAGTAGATGCGCTAGCGTACTAAGTCTTATACGCGCTAAGAGTACTTTAGCTTTAATAGTAAGAAGTATACTATATTAAGTAGCTATAAGATATATAATAAATATACTAGTATATAGAGAGTAAAGATCTTTTATATAAAGTAGAAATTCTTAAAATTTTAGTTTAGATAGCTCTTATAGCTATTAAGAATAAGTAGCTTATATAACTCTACTTAACGCGTCTTTATATATATATTAAAATACTTTAACTACTTAAGACTAAGCTTATTATTTATCTATCTATTCTTAGAAAYTAAGAGCTTTTAGTTATATAAGATATCTATCTCTTTATACTATACTAAGATATAGATACGTCTTTTATAGATAATAAATAGTAGAGTTACATACCTAGTAGCGTAGATGCTCTAGATTACTATAACTTACTCTTTATTACCTAGCTAAATAAGTATAAGTCTTATATAGTATTCTAAACCTATAATAACTTTTATAGAGCTAATTATA